>VWPW01013614.1:124069-323993 GCA_013389825.1 Crypturellus undulatus | reverse complement strand
GGCATTCTATGATTCTGTGATTCTAAGCAGGAAGGCGGTAATTCCAGCCGTCCATTGACTGGATGCAACTGAGACCCTGCTGCCTGAATCTACACTCCTCCTGCGCCCACTTCTAAAGCAGATAAACCTTTATTCTTCTTTAGTCTCAAATCTTCAGAGTGAAAAAGCAGGTTAATCAATGATGCTCTCAACTGTCCCTGTTATCTGCGGCATAGCTGCTGACAGATCATCTAAACTTCCTTTGTAGTCCGTGGAAGGACAAAGACCCTTTTGTCTTATATGCTTGTACAAATTCGTATATTTAAATTTGTACAAAAGACATACATTTAAGAACTCCAAAAAAATATATTTTTAATGCTTCCATTGCAAATTTTGTGGAAAGGACTGAGATTTTCTTTCCTATGTCTGCTTTTTTGCCTAGACTCTGATGAAGAAAACTAAGATCCACTCACTTTCAACAGCCAGAAAAGATTAAAGTTTACGATCAGCTCTGTGCTAGTAAGGTATCGAGCATTCTGTCCTGGGCTCTTTTTTTTTTTTTTTTCTTTTTCTTGCATTGCAGGATCCAAAAGCCGTACTCATATTCATGCAGAGACAGTTTTGTTCTTCTCTTATGCCAAGCTGATGAACTTTCCCCTTGTGCTTCATGCTGCACTCTCCTCCTGAGAGCTGAAAGCTGGAATCAGAGACCCCAGGGAGTGCTTGGTTTCCCGAGAATTGATGTAACCACTGTTTTCTGTGCAAAACCATGTATCTTTATATAAAACCAGCATCTTGTCAGAGGAACCCTTTAGGGGAGGACAAGGCAAAAACGAAGAGAAGTCTCAGCCCTCCCTTCATGCTCAAGATTTTATCCGTCATGGAAGTTGAACAAAACAGCTGTCCTGGCACATCTGGAATCAACAAGTAGCCTGATCAAAACCTGGAAGACACTTCCCAGTCTGAAACAAGTTCCCCCCACATAGAGACAGTCTCCATAATGTAAACCTGACTGATCTGTTGCGAAAAGTGGATGAGCAATGTCTTTGTAGCCAGTTGCTGTTTCCTCGTTGATGAACTGATGGAGCCCTCTCATGTTTCATTGACGTAATCAGCGAGTCGTCACTGTAAGCTGAAGAGACAGGCAGACAGATTTTGGACTTCTTGAATATAAACAGAAGTAAGTGTTACGTACTTAAGAGATCTGTGTTTGACTGATAACAGCCGAGTCCAATTTATAGGCCTAAGGCGTATCTGCACTGGAGCAAAGCGCCGTGACACTTTGTGTTGTCATCCTGATTGCTTTTTGGTAGGGTGAGCCAGCGAAGAGACTGAATACGTGCAGCGAGCAGAAAAGTACAACAAGCTGCTACAAGCAGCAAAGGACATAGTGTTAACTTGCTTCCCATTATGGACTTTTCATGCACACAGGTGGCTTGGGGACCTCTGCACACCACAGCTTTGCTGCACATCTCTTGGTGTCACACCAAATTATATCTGAAAGCTAGCAGTTTTCTCCTCTTCCTCAGGGTCATTGTGGGTAAGATTTCACCAATTCTGTCAGCAAAGATTAATTGTAATTAAAAGCTACTCACTTGCCACAAAAGTCTAGTATTTCAGTGAACTGCCTGTTTTATCCCCAGAAAACTCACTATGCTTTCATTTAAGCCATATCTCACTACTGGTGTTTTCATGTGTGCTACATTTACAAAAAGCTTACTGACAAAATATGTCTTTCCTCTTGTGTGTTTGTGTGTTTCGTAGCTCAGCACGAAATGTTTAGCTAGCAACATAACTAGCATAATTCGAAAATTCTGATGTTGCTGTGGCTTTCTCCCACCAACTTGCATATGATGCCTCTGTTGTTCCTAAAGGCAGGTTTCTCTGCAAGCTGTTCCCTGCTTGCCTAATGTCTTGAGGAGTAACACCAGCTTGCTGAAGATACTGAGATGACCATGTCCTGCTCGGCTGCCAGGACCAGTGAATATGTAAATGTAAACAAAACTAATAGATGGGTGACCTTCTAAACTTGGAGCTTTTTCTTAGTACTGTTTCTAAATTACTCCTAAGTTTGCAAGGCACCTAGTGTTGCTGGATAGGTAGTTCTCATTGATCTTTAATGGGAGAATTAATCCTTAATGTAGTCAGGTGTCTCTTGTACCTCTGAAAGGACCCCCTGACTTGTCTGGAAAAAGTTACTTTTCTGAAAAATAGAAACTGATTCTCTCATCCTGTTGCTTTATACTTTCTGGCACTTTGAGGGTGTTGGTGAGGATAACATGTTCACATATGAGGGAGAAATTTAGCTCTCTGAATGGGTCTGAGTTTCATCTGTGAAGTGATACTCTTCAGAGGATAAAGGGAAAAATGTTACATGATAGTACTTCTTCACAGGAAAGCAGAATCAAGACACTTGTTGGATAAGCTTACTCTGAAAATTATCTGCAGAATAGCTTTCAGATACATGAATGGATATGGGAGAAGATGTGGATTGATTGTAATAGCAAGTATTTTAAATATATATGTATCTTATGCAATTCGGTCTCAATTATGAAAACCTTTTAGGCTGAAGACCCTCATTAGAACCAGGTGAACTGAGGAAAAACATGTGGAGACTAAGTTATGACAGTTGATTAGATGCCTGGGAACATCTTGGTCTCTGAAGACAGACAGCATGGAAATCTGGTGTTTGTGTTGCTAGATTCTTGTTCCTGAAAGAATGGTACCTGCATGCAAGCTGCCTGTGGGGAACTGTCCCTGGGATGTTTCTGCTGCCAGACTGTGCCTCACAATTATTTGGAAGAGCTTTATTTGGCACAGGCCAAGAAGTATCAGTGAAGTTGCTAATGATACAGTCATATTCTAGGGCCCATCAGCTCTGGCAGTGAATTTGGTGGTCTATATCTGCTGATTTCCACGGTGTCTTGATTCTTAAGCTTGCCAAGCCTGTATTCTTATTCACAAGCTTTTCTTTACTGCTGGTGGTCCTCTCCAAGATGGTGATTTATTTGTAAATTCTGGGCTATTTTAAATTCTGTGATGGTGAAAGCACAGCTCTTTGCTGTGCATGCTTATTTCTCTTTCTTTTTTTGAAGAGATTTGAGAAGAGAGAATACCAGTCAGGTAAATCATACCTGAGTGATCTGTTTGATTTCCATACCAAAAAGCCCCAATTTGTGAATGAGGGCAGGGTATGTACTTTAGCTAGGCCTTTCAAAATTGTATTCTTGTAAATGAGTTAGGATGTTATGATCTGGATGGATAAACAATTAGATGAGTTAAAAAACAAAACAAACAAACAAACCCCAAAATGTCAGATGATCAAGTTCAGAGTGATCAACGTGATCACCTCAAAATAAGTCACTGAAAAGGTCAGCACCACAGGGATCTCCCCTGAGACATGTCCTGTTTAACATCTTCATCAGAGACCTGGAAGAGACAACTGAAAACTGATTGTGCCTACACGAAGTTTGCAGATGATGGCAAACTGGAGAGACCAACCGATAAACATAAGGGCAGGAGTGCCACTCAGAGGGACTTAGATAAGACCATGGAGGAAAAAGCCAGCAGGAATCTTAAAAAATTCAAGGACAAATGTGAAGTCCTGTGCTTGGGAATGAAGGACACCTTCTAGGCTGGGGAGGAGATCTGCAGAAGCGAACCTGGGGGGTCTGGCAGGCAGCAAACTGAGCAGAAGCCAACACCGTGCCCTGGCAGTGATGCTGGCTAACATCATCCTGGGCTGCGCTAACCAGGGGCATCATCAGTAGATCACGGGAAGAAATCAACTTCCTTTACCCAGAGTTTGCTAGACTATGTTTAGAAGACGTGTCCAGTTTTCATGCCGTGGTCAGTTAAGCGATGGAACAGGCTGCCCAGTGAGGGTGTGCTAGCATTGAAGGTGTAACTGGCTGAAACCCTGAGCCAACTGGAGAGACCCCATGGTTGTCCCTGTTTTGAGCAGGAGATTGGACTGTGGTTCCTTCCTGCCGAAATTAATCTGTGGTCCAATGAAACAAGGTCAGGTCCTCTTTGATCCACTGAACCCATTCCCCAAGGGCGATGGTGTGGCATGCTCAGCTCATGACGAGTTTGGTGAGGCGATGGCCTTTTTACAGCACCATCCCTGCACAGTGCCTATAAATGGATACAAATCATGACCAGTCTTCAAATGTTAAAAACAGAAGTGAAATAAATATCTCAGTTTAATGTCAGTGGGTTAATGCTGAGAAGGAAAAACAGATCATCAGATGTTCTTTTTTCCCTGAAGCCCAACTAACTTCACAGACAGAGTATGTCATAGAAGCAGTTTATGAATAACTTATTTCAGCAGCAGGATTTGTGGCTTGTGTATCAGTGTGGTAACACTAATGCAGATGCTCTTTTAACGGTTTGGATTGCATACGTGCACTTTACCTAGCAATTAAAACACATGCTTTGCTTAGTGTGGTAAGTCAGTATGCTAACTTTCTGGTGCTCAGATCCCCAGTTTTATGTTTTCACCAGTCATTAAAGTTTCTCAACTTTTTATTCTTTTTGTGTGTGTGTGTAATTGTTTGTCTGACTCTGCTTTCCAGAAAGAGTATCTCACCACAGATTTTTTTTTTTAGAAAGCTAAAGAGTCGGGCAGTGTTTCTGGAGAAAAAGAAACAACTAAAAATATTTCTGCACATCATTTATACAGCCACAGTGTTTTGTATCATATTACATAATGTGAGATCACCAATCTAATGTAACTTGACATCTTACAAGAACATGAAGCATTGACCCAAAACTGTCACAAGATACAAAAGCACTTCTGCCAGACCTAGAAAGCAGTGCAGTGATAACATGCCTATTAGATGTGTCCATTTATGTTACTTCAGTCAGTGGAAGGCTGAATTTTTATCCTTCCATCCTGATAAATCATCTCTACTGACTATAAATGAGAGATTGAAACTCTGAATTACTCAACCTACTTACAAAGGACAGCAAGGTTATTAGGGCCAAATTCCTTCACTTACCTGTCATGAACTGTTACTTTGAACTTAGTGGGAATAATTAGGGTATCAAAAGCAGGTTAGTGTCTTCTAAAAATATTTGCTGCTATTCCCATTTTGAGACTATAACAGCAATGTGAGGCAGCAACGATCCTCTGGAGTGGCCACGTGGATAACAGAAAGTGGCCTCAGTGTAAGAGAGAAAACCCTGGTAAAAAGTTTCAACCACCACCACCATGTGCTGGATTTGAAAAATGAGCCTAGAGTTAAAATATCATCCATCTCATGAGCCATCTGGATGTCTTTTCTTTCCTACTTATTTAAACACAGATTCGTACAGGCCTTTTTTTGGGGGGGGCGCGTTTTCCTTTTCCCCATCAAACATTGACAGACCTGACTCCTTCTCGCAGCCCAGATCTATTGGAGGGGTAGAGTTTGAAACAGCTGTGTCGAATCACTGGTGGCAGGGAGGCAGGAACCCCTTGAACTCGCCTTTGATCATGAATCTCCTCTTGTACAAAGCCAATCCGGGACAGGTTGGTGATGTACTGTTGCTACCGTGATTTTCTATTTTCTGTGTGGCCATGTGCTTATGTATGAATTGATAGGCCACTTGGGCCTAATCTATCATTGGATTTTCCTACTTTTTAGGGATACTGGAAATTTTAAATCTGCTTACTTAAGTCCTACTATGGAAAGATGCAATCCAGAGGTAAGCTGAGTGATACAGAATCATAGAATCATTATGGTTGGAAAAGACCTTCAAGATCATCGAGTCCAACTGTAAAGCCTTCAACACCATGCCTGCTAAACCATGTCTGTAAGTGTCTCATCTACACATTTTTTGTACACTGCTAGGGACAGTGACTCACCACTTCCCTGGGCACCCCGTTCCAATGCTTGAGTACTCTTTCTGAGTAGAATTTTTTCCTAGTGTTTACTCTGAACCTCTCTTGGTGCAACTTGAGGCCATTTCCTTTTGTCCTATTGGTAGTTATTTTGGAGAAGAGATTGACTCCCATCTCACTACAACCTCCTTTCAGATAGCTGTAGAGAACAGTAAGGCCTCCTCTGAGCCTCCTCTTCTTCCGACTAAATAACCTCACCTCCCTCAGCCCCTCCTCGTAAGGTCTGTGCTCCAGCCCCTTCACTAGCTTCACTGCCCTTCTTTGGACACTCTTCAGCACCTCAATGTCTTTCTTGTAGTGAGGGGCTCGAAACTGAAGCCAGTATTCGAGGTGTGGCCTCACCAGCTCCTAGTACAGGGGAATGATGGCTTCCCTGGTCCTGCTGGCCAGACTGCTCCTGATACAAGCCAGGCTGCCGTTGGCCTTCTTGGCCACCCAGGCTCACTGCTGGTTCACATTCAGCTGCTTGTTGATCCACCCTCTCAGATCCTTTTCTGCCACACAGCTCTCCAGCCACTGTGCCCCAAGCCTGTAGTGCTGCATGGGGTTGTTGTGACTGAAGTGCAGGATCTGGCCTTTTGCCTTGTTGAACCTTATTCCGTTGGTCTCAGCCCATCAGTCCAGCCTGTCCAGATCCCGATATAGAGTTTTGCTACCTTCAAGCAGATCAGCTCTTCCTCCCAACTTGATGTTGTCTGCAAATTTGCTGAGAGTGCCCTCAAACCCTTCATTCAGATCATCAATAAAGATATGAAAGAGGATGGGCCCCAACACTGACTCCTGGGGAACATCGTTCATGATCAGCCACCAGATGGATTTAACTCCATTCACAACCACTCTCTAGGCCCGGCCATCCAGCCAGTTTCTTATCCAGCAAAGAAGACACTTGTCTGAGCCATGAGCTGCCAGGAGAATGCAGTGGGAGACTGCAGTAGGTCAAAGGCCCTACTGAAGCCTAAGAAGTAAATCATGTCCACAGCCTCTCCCTCATCCACTAGGCAGGTCACCTGACCATGGAAGGAGATCAGGTTGGTGGGGCAGGACCTGCCTTTCATGACCCCATGTTGGCTGGGCCTATGATGACTGACTGGCCATATCCTGTCAAATATTAATATTTGATTTATCTCTGGTGGCCCTTCTGTCTTGTTTCTATTCGTCATCTTATTTCCTGTATCAATTAGGTTATCTCAATAAAATAAAATAAAATAAAATAAAATAAAACAAAATATATCTTATTTGATATCAGTTTGACTCAATCACAGGTAAGGTAACATGCTAAATGAGGGCTATATTAATGATTTCTGTATCAGAAATCCTAAAAATATCATAGTTCTTGTCCACTGTACATAGATTTTCCTTCTTTCCATTTGAAAACACATGTAACTCATGCAACCTTCTAACTCTCTTTCTTTGTGAAATGCCTACCTGTAAAATTATACTAAGTCACACAGCTTTAATTCTACCCTAACTGAAGTCAGCAGCATAATTTAATCATTTTCATAGAGAAGGATCAGCTAGTGCGAGTGCTATTTAAATGAAGTACAAGTATCTCAGCTTATTTTAGTGGGATCTGCAGTAAACCCCAATTATCTTCCTGAAAAGCTGACCTATTCAGTTTATGAAAGATATTTCTCTGCATCTAATGTTCAAGTTGTTTTGGTTAAGATTGGTTAAACCAAGTAACCCTTCTTTTCATGATAAAGCAAAGAAGATCTTAGTGTCTGTCTTTTCAGTCCTCACACTACTAAGTGATATTAAATCTCTTTATAATAAAAGTTGGCCTGACCCAAAGGCTGCTGAAATCCATGGAAAGATATCCACTGAAGGGGGCTTTAAATAAGAGCTAACATTTTGAAGTCAGTTACCATCTCTCTCATACAGTCATTCCACCATTATAGATACTTGCAGCTGGGCCAAATAATAATCTTTAATCATTTTCCTGATAAATCTGTTGTAATATGTTTAATATGTTAAGTTACATTTCAAGCATTTAATTTATTTCTCTCTACCAGGAGTTATCAAGTGTAAACAAAATATTTCCAGGTAAATTTTGCTTACAAGTAAAGTTCTGAATAGAGTTCACATCTTTCAGGATCACATCCTATATTCCTCTTGCATATCCTTTTCTGACACTGGCAGAATCCCTCTGACAGCTGAGGGACAGGCTTACTTGCAGCTGTGCCTTGCTTGGTGCTCTCTATATGCAGAGAAGAGGAGGTGGATGTGTCACCAGAATTTCTTACTCCTTCTCTCTGCAACCAGTCACACTTTGAAACACTGATGTCAGCTGCAAAATCAGAATTGGTTCTCTGTACAAAACTTGCTCAAGTTTTGCATCGACTTAGGATATTAATTTGGGTTCTTTCCCAAACAGAAAAGCATTCTGAAAGTAGAACTTAAAGTCTCTTTCTGAAAGCTGCATTAGTATTAGCAAATACCCTTTGCTGTCGCTGTGGGATACAGCACTTTAAATCAGCTTTTTCATGATGGAATTTTCCTTCCCTTCCTTAGAGCCTGTGAACTGTTCAATCTAAGTCAAGCAGAGCGCTGGCAATACTCGCAGCCCTGTTTGGCAGTCAAACAGCAAACGACTCTCAGCTGGGATTCTATCCCAAAACAACTATCCCTACTGGAAACCTTAGCTCAAACAAGGAGCACCACATCTGTAATCTATACGTTTCTCCTGCAGGCCTCCTAAAATAAGAATAGATAAATATAGAAACCTGTAGGGGCCAGCATATGGGGATGAAGTGCTCTGTCTCTCTCTCTCACTCTTTTTTTTTTTTATTTTAAGAGACAGACAGACACATGGGCACGTCTGTAGATTTGAGGTAAATCCCATCCCTGCTTCCAGCTTCTTGTGCAAACCCTGGAGGCATCTGCATAGAGGGGTTTTTCCAAGGCATCCTCTGGGGATCACCGAATTAGAGAAAGCAGGACACTACGGTTAGTGGGAGGAAAGACATGTATGGAGAAAGTGGTGCCTGTTTCAGCACACGCCTGCTTTTGAGGAGCACGCAGTGTGCAGGAGTAGGAGTGTAGACACTGAAGATTAGTTTTCTGGAGTCCAGGACCTCTTTTTGCATGTGTCTTCTTTGCGACTATATAGAAAAGTTGCTTCTCTGTTTAGTTTATCCTCTTTCTTTCTTTGGCTAATTAGATATTGCATATGCATGATGGTATGAGCCTCCCCCTCTGGAGACCCTTGCAATCTATAACGTTAATTTGTGGAAAATGATCTGCTTGGGCAAGTCTGTGCAGTATTGTGTTACTTATGCTCACAGATACATTCGGGCATTGCTTTTGGACACAGATTTCTTACTGGTCTAGAATGAAATACAGGAAAGCTGATAAGAAGGGAAAAAAAACATACTTGAAAAGCAAAACAGCCTGGCCACTAACCAGGCATATAGATTGCCAATGCTATAGATTTAATAAAAGGTAAGATCTGGCTTTTCATCATTGTCCTGAACTACAGCATTGGCTCCCAGGCAACACGCTCAAAATTCCAGTGTCAGTATCCCAAACTATCAGGAAATCCAGCTAAGAGTCTCTGTGCTCTGAAATGCATGTAATCTGCTATTGTCATAGCTGGGTTTGCAAGTTTTGCAACAGAAAAATCACTCTTTTTAAGGAGTTGCAAAGAACCCAGCCATGGCAATTCATGCACAAACTGTCCACTTCAGACACAGAAGTTATAGAAAAAGTTGCCCCTAATCTCTGTTTTAGAATCCATACTTGTAAAATCAGATGGGTAAAGCTTTATGTGGGATGTGCAGGCATATGTGCAGGCATAATTCCTAGCGAGCACTTTGAAACTCTCAGAGGGAAGGCACTGTGAAAGTACAATGTATTACAGTCTACAAAAGTGGGGCTGGACAGATAAAAGATTGGAGTCAAACATAACTTGTGTGTGTGCAGCACTGTGCTGTCAGCCTGAGGCTTGGTACTTGCAGAGATAAGCACTGGGGCTGAGGCAGGGTTAAATGTTGCATTAATACACATGGTAGGTCACTGTCCTTTAGCTTTTCTTCCTGAGAGGGTGGGAGTGGGGAGTAAATAAATGTGTCAGTTTAATCTAGCACATTAACCTTCCTCTTAATCCTACAATTTACTTACTAGAGGATTTGTATAATCTACCCGATAAATAGAGACAGTAATTATTCCTGCTAAAGAGGGCTGTGAGAAACATTTGTAATGAAGCTTGAAGCTGGATTAAAAACTATTTTGGTTTTCTTAAAATCACAAAACTCAGGCCAGGTTTTCTGGAAAATTCCATGGGGCCCAATGCAGGTGGGACCTAATTATCTGCACATATGTGTGTGTTTGCCTAGCCAAAATAGACCCAGGGTTGCATGTTGTCCCAGAGGCTGGGGAGGAAGAAACTCCAGACATATATTTGCAGGAGCATGGTGGAGGAGAAACCTCATGCTGCATGAAGGCCTAGCTACTGCATGATCCCACCAAAGAGACTGGTGGTGAAGAAGGCCCCATTGCCCCATCCATGTCCTATCTGTCAGCAGGAGGTGCCGCTGGATGGAGCAGCTGATTTCTTTAGCTGCCACTTTCTCCATACATCCCTGTATTCCTATCTGCTGTGTTTTCTCTTACATCTCCTTCCAGAGGAAGTCAGGTGCAACTCTGATGATCAGAAATCTGGTAAAGATGTTCAGCACAATGGACAACACAGGGCCTGAGTGATTCCCTGGAATAGAAAGCCCTTTCCCACTCGCAGTGCTGAGCAAAGACATTCATTCCCTGGAGGCACACATACCTGGCAGAGCTTCCCAGTGCACATGAAAATCAACACCGCATCACTGGAGGGATTGGGATGTTCAGAGCAGCCTTTGCATTTCTCTGAGCAAGAACCCATGTTCTCTCAACTGCTCAGGAAGTGCAAGCTCTTCACTCTCCTGGGACACTGAGGAGCTCTGGTGCTGACTGGCATTTACCATACTGCAAACACAGGCAACATCATTAACTGAGAAGAAAAAGTCCTATCTTAGGGAAGAGTTCCTTGTTATTCCTTGTGGTTAAGGGTGTATTTGTAGGTATGAGAGACCATCTCCATCTTAGTCACTTTTGATCTGTTTTTGTCCTTTTTTTTTTAATACTGTTTAGATTCCCTAAACACATGCACCAACAAAGCTTAATTTAGGAGGCTCAGGGTGAAGGGACATTTGGATGCTTCCCATTATTAATCTTGCTCCCCGTGTCTACACTGAATACACATGTGTGGACTGCTGACTGCCAATATTCATACCCATCTGTTCGGTGGCAGGGTGCCCGTGTAGAGGCTAGCTGGACTTTTGTCACAGAATATGGGCAATATGTAATAGAGAATTCACTTAGGCTGCGCTTTAAGCAATATTATTGCTATCTTTAGAGCAGGACACTTTTCTTTTGGCTAATTAATTGAGCTTCCAGCAGGGTTTGTTAGTTATTTGCAACAAACTTGACTAAACAACCATGATGATACGAAGTCGTCTCTTCCCTGTCAGGTTTATAGGGTGAAGGACTTGACCATACTTAAGATGTAGGCTGAATCATGTGACAGTTTTAATTGATGACTGATTCAGGCATCAGAGTGCACAGTTTCTATACCTGTGTGTACAGCACAGAGCAAGTGAAATCGTCTCTGAACTTGGCTTTTCGGAGACTGGAAATTGCATCTGGCACAACTGGGTGGAAATTAAATGGAAGAAATTGAAGGGAATTGAAAAGGTTTAGGGGAAATTGTGAAAATTAATTTACAGGAATGAAGACATCAGAAGAAACTGTCCAGATATCTTCAAAACTCTGAGAAATCTGTGGTGATAGTAGGAGTTTCTTCCTGTGGAGATGCCCTATCCTACCACCTTGTAGGTGAGGACTCCCAACTCTCCTCAGCTAGCAAAAGCTTAACAGGTAATGTGGCGGATTTTCATACACGTTCTTCTACATGTTGAAACATAAGCAGAATTTAATAATTCGACCATGAGTATGTTATTTTTACTATTATTTAAAGGCTTCTATAGCTTTCTTAGTATTCAGAGGACCTCCCAAACACTACGTAATTACTGTTTCATACCATGAAAAAAAAAAGTGCATAGAAGAGAGAGTGCTGTCTCGGACATGTGGGAAGTTGCCCATGGTAGTACTCTCATGCATTGCTTACTCATGTATCTTTGCAAGGTAAACCAGCTTTGGGAGTTACTTCAGCTAATCCATATAGAAGTTCTTTTTAGATTGTTATCAACATTTTTTTTAGTATGAATTAATATGGCTTTTGGTGATCAGAGACAGTGTTTAGTTGCAGAGATATTTGGCAGGAAATGGTTAGAAAGCAGATATGATACAAGACTGAGGTGAAAGGACTCACAGCAACAGAGGACAGCAAGGAGTAGAAGTGAACATCCAACCTACAGGGCAAGGAGTGCCTTGGATGTCCAAAGCCGTTGGCTTTCACAGCTCTTGCTGCCATCCAAGGTCTGTGTGGCTGCTCTGGTCTCCCTCATGCTTCACACTTCAGCAGGCCAGACAGGGATCTGGGAGACAGTGCTCATGAATGGACAAAGGAACGAACAATTGAATGAATGAACAAATGAATGAGTGAGTGACCCTGAGCTGGGAAGACCGGCATTGGCTGTGTCAGAGTCAGGAGGGCACTAATACACCATAATGGTCCTCAAAAATCTCATCTGGGGCTTGTACTCACACCAGTGTTGCTCCAGGAACCCCATTTAAGCTCAGGTTCTGGCCTTCAGTTCCTGAGTTGTATGGTAGGTGGACTTGAGCTCCTGTTGCCTATTGTTCCAGTTTACTGACAGGTCTCCCTGGAAGGCCCTAAACTTACACAGTATGTAATGTGTTTTCCAGTCTTATCTCCATTCCTTTTTCCTAGATGGAAAATTCATGATATAGGTGGTCCTGTCTTTACGCCTGTCTCCTACTGTCCCTCACTGTGCTCCCTACATGGAGCCCAGGCCTCGCTCATTGCCTCACCTTGTCTAGTAGTGACCTTGTTGTCACTACCCTGGCCCAGCGATGTCCTGGGTGGGATGAGGGTATGGCATGGCCTGCACTGGGGTCATCCTTGTTGTCTAGCTCATCCTCAGTCTGTGTGAAGCAGCTCCTATCAGGTAATCCCTGTGGCAGGACATCTAGACTAATACCTGAGTCTTGAAAAGTTGTGTTTCTAGCTAAAGCAGGACTTGGTTTGGAGGTGTTTTCTTCTATAGGGAAGACAGAAGAGCATTAACTCATTTCCAAACTGTGTCAAGGGCAATCACACTTTATGAAAAGGAATGACCAAAGAAAGAGAATCCTGCATCCTGATTTATATGGGTTGTTTCTGAATGAATTTTGTAACAGTGATATTTGCTTCTGTAATCCGTGCTAAAGGCAGATGGCTGACTTATTTCCCTGATGTTCCCATCAGGATAATATTCCAAACCATGCGTGGCAGGGGGATTATTGTACTTGCTGGGCGGTTAAAGTCACTTGCACTTTAGCCTCTCGCTGCCACCTGAGGCATACAGTAATCACCCAACAATGCACTGCCTGTCAGCTCGCATTGCTTAGCTGTGTGTCCTACTTAAATGGAGCCTTGTCAAAAGTCATTCCGAATTATTAGCAGAAAGGCCACCCAGGAGACAAAGATCCTGCGAGTGAGGAATACAGAGCAAGGTATTAATCAGCTATAACAGCAATTCCAACATGCTGAACGGTTCACGTGCAATCTACATAATAGCATAGTAGGCTGAAACTTGTAACAGCTAAGCATAATGTTAGCTCCAGCCAAGAAAAAAAGGAGAAAAAAATCTTCGCTTTTCTGGCTGAACTCTATAAAACTGGAGCTGCAATTCAAATCATTCTTGTGGTTTGCTGTCACAGGCACTTGAAGGAGGGGCTAAAATGACTGGTTTTAAGCATCTTCAAGTTGTTTCTTAATAACAATTCAGGTTGAAGAGGCACCAGAAACTGCTTGAAAAGTAAGTTCCTGTGATTTCTTGGATGGAGAGAGACAGAGAGAAAGATTAGGGCTAGATAGCTTGGTAAGTACTGATTCAATGTAGATTTATAGGGAGTGGAAAGTGTTGTATGAATCTCTTGTCAGGTGTGCCCAGTACAGTGTGTGCTCTCCCAGACAGTCTGCTATCTGCTTGGCTAGCTGAGCAGCAGCACTGTTGCTGTGGCTGTATTACGGTGTATGTAATGATTAAAGATGTACTTTATACGAAGAAAATAGGCTAGGCATGGCAAGAACTGAATTGGTCAATAATAAGTACCAAGACAACTCTTGTAGAGTTGCTTCTATTATGTTCTGATTTAATATCACCAGTAGATCCTCATACAGGAGCTCAAAAGATGCAAGAGGATGTGATGAAGGAGAGGCTTTTTCACAAGTGAAGTAATGACAAAAGGAATGGAAGCACGAAACCAGAAGTAAAGACTAAAATCAACTTGCCATTAAGGAAAACAGCTAGGCATTACTGCATTTCCCTGAGGCTCCTGACAAAGTGGAAGTACAAGTGACAAGATTTGTAATTCCCAGGGCCAGAGATACTGCATGCAAACTGTAATTAATACTTAGCAGTGGACAGCTATTGAGGGTGGCCTCTTGAATTGAGGTTAGTGCTCAGGTATTTCTACACCTGTACAGTAGTTACAAAGGAGGAGATAATTAAATTTCTCTGTGATCATCAATTTGATGACAGATGAACAAATAAAACCAGTGGTAGAGCATTAGATTAGTGATGTAATCCAGAGGTTTTGCTGCAGGTGGATACTCACTTTATGCTTTATCACTACTGATGAAGGGAAACATTAGCAAGCACATTTTGCTGATCCTTATTTTACTGATTACAGACTTTTATGACCTTCCACTTCTGTTGGAGTCTTTAAATGGGTGACCACAAAGCAGAGACATAATAATGTGTATAATCTTTCACTAAGAACTTAGATGAGGCCACTGTACTGTGAAGAACCATGATGGTGTCACAAACAGGTTAACTTGAGCCAAGCCCCTATGGTAGGGTTGCTGATGGGTGTAATGAGGACTAGAGTGTGCCTACTCTCTAAATATGAAGGAGGGGAAGGGCTGTGGGGAGGAGAAACTCATTGTGTTTTTCTTGCCTAGGATTGCTTCTGCATTTTATTACAGAGAATTATACACAAGGTGTATTACACTTTGCACCACCTCCAGAATGGAGCATCGGGAACATGGGGTAGGCATGGCAAGAACTAAATTGGTTAGTAATAATTGATTTGAGTGTCTTTACTCACATAAGTGGAATTTGTTTATCAATATACATATCAATATACCTGTATACGTATGTATGCTTTCTGTTGTTGGTGGTGGGTTTTTTATTATTTATTGTATTCATTTATTTATTTTTGGTGCTAAATTTCTTCAGCCCCCGCCCCGAGAGGGTTTCTTGAAAAGTATCATTTTGGGTTTGTACTGAAGAGGATTTTTTTTTCCTATATCTATACTTTTACATGTAGAGAAATTGATATTTCGAATTGCAAGATATAAGAAAGAATACACTAATTAAGTTTATAACTGCTTCTTGAACAATGTGGCAGTGTGCTAAAGAAAATTTTAAAGCACACACTCCTGTATTTTTTGTTTTGTTTTGTTTTAGGTGAGGTGCTCATTTTACAAGAAAACTAATGTATTTACAAGGGAAACAAATGGCATCACTTCTTCTTTTTGATTTATCTTCTATATTCATTGCTCTCAGAAGAGAAAAGATTTTTCTTCCAGATTTTTACTCTCTCAACTGATGCAGCTTAGTTAATGCAAGCCTGAAAGACTAACCTACTTGAAATCTGGTGATTGTGTAACCTTGTTTGTTTCCTTAGTGCTCAGTCAATTTGATAACATTGCTCTTAAATGACTGGAGACTTTTGCTCTGGCCTAGGGAAAGGTTTAGTGATACTTTTATTATAAAGAATAGACATACAGCTTGCAGCTCTGTTGCTGCAGTTTTTCTTTATCGGTTGAGATGCCGAACTTGCCTAAGGCAGTTGCTCTTTTGTGCTGAACAGAGAACCTTTTGAGAAACATCTGTAGCCTGAAATGTCACATCAGCTTGCCTGATCAAGTAAACAAGGTCAGATGCCCACTCTGGTCCCCTGACAAAGAAAGGGAATACCCCAGTGCTGTGATATCGCCTTTTTGGCTTCTTCCCATGGGATGCTAGACCACACAACTTGGTCTCTTCTGAAGGACTCTTGCACTGTATAATTGGAGGAGGACTCCCTTCGTTCGCGCTGTGCTGTGAAGCACAGGCTTAGATACCTATTCTTGATGAGTCTCCAGCATTTATTGTATGTATTTATTGAAACTAAAGCTCTCGTACATTATTTACTAAACTTGTGTACACTTTAAAGCAAGTATTGCCTTTCACTCTGTCCTAGCACATGATTTTGCAGAATAGCATCCTAGTTCAGGACACCATTGCTGCTGTTTCAGTGTGGATATCATGATATTGTGAACAATATCATGAAGCCTAACCTCCCCCTCCCCGGAGGGGTGGGAGGAAGGCAAGATTATTGTGCTTTAAAAAACATGGGATTTGTTTAGTTCAAATCCTGTAGTCTGAAACCTGAGTTTTCCATGGAGAGGCATGACTAACACCCCATGGAAAAATTGTGTAACAGCAGATTTTTATGGGAAAAGACAGAATTTCAATTAAAATTGAGGAAAATCCTTTACACTGGGGCCAAATTTCTGAGCATATATTCTGCCTGTCCCCTTCACCTCTGTTTGTAATTCCTAAGTGTTGCTAGATAAAATCTTTCATGCTGTCTACAGTTTGCATAAAACTTCATATTAAAGACCTCAGCAAAAGAAAATGCTTACTTTCAGAAGGTTTTTCCTTCCTTCTTTTATTTGAAGATTACCTGTATAGCTCCTCTCCTGTACAGCAGGCCATTCCGGATTATAGAAGATCAGCAAACACAATGATAAATGTTTACCATTCATTAAAAGATAATCACTCTTCAATTAGATTCTGAGTTGGTAAAAATCAGTGATAAATAGTCATATGAATATGAATGTGACTCTTACTCACAGTGAATGGAAGTTTGGCTTACTGTCTTAATTTTTCCAGAAAATATTTTAGAGTCAGGTCATATCACTGAATTTCTTACATAATAAAACACATGACTACTTTCTATGAGTTACTTTAAGTAATTCTTCATTTAGGCCTAAGTGTTTAATGTCAGATTTCTCTGTTATTCTCTTTCACTCTTAGTAGGTGGCTATTCACAATTCTGTATTCTGGAACTTTGTTAAAGCATTATTTTAACACATTATGCTTCAGTATGCCACTTTTCATATGACAACTGTGTTTGTAAAGAAGTGGCAAAGAAGTGTTTTATTACAGCAGAACATGTTTCACCTGAAAAGTCTTCTGCACAATATAGTTAGCCACATAACTGGAGATCTGGAGATCTTCAAGACCCGCTTGGATGCAGCCCTGTGCCACGTGCTCTAGGTGGCCCTGAGTGTGCAGGGGGTTGGACTAGATGACCTCTACAGGTCTCTTCCAACCTTAGGCATTCTATGATTCTAACAACAGCTTAATTCCACTGTGACTATACCTCTTTTAGTTTTGTAACCTCTATGAGATACAAAAAGAGATTTGGTCATTATATGAAGGTAGCCACTACTTTGGCTTCTTTTAAGATATGATTTAATACTAAATGGTAGATGTAATTTAGCAACTTCAAAATAGCAAAATTGAATTCCTTCAGGACTTCACTAGCCTAGTTTAATTTTAAGGCAGGTACCAGCTAATGCTAGTAATGCTAATGTAAAACTGGTAGCATAGAAGGAAACAGTATGCATTTCCCAATATGCTTTAGTGAATAACTAGGGGAGAAATTTCCTCCAAACAACTATCCAGAATGAAAGTGCCACAGTGAAAGTTCAGATTAAAAAAGAAACACAACAGATTTTTTTAATGCATATGCCAAGAGTTAGGTATGTGAGTTTTATTTCTAACCTCATGAATGGAGTGGTAGATAGGATACTGTAGGATGTTACCTTTGAGGCTGAGGAATAATGCTGTGATGACTCCTCTCTTCAGTTTGTATGGGCAATGCCTGTTGTTAGATTGGTTTAGATTTAGTGCCAATCCAGAGGATTTGATGTTTAAGCTGCATTAGATGGCCAAGCTATCTAAATTGCTCAGACACATTTAATTATTTTGGATCAAAGCAAACTACTCTCTTAGGATGTGGAGGTAGAACATTTTCTGAAGTACATTGAACTGGGGATTTCAGGTGTCAGCCCTAGAGTGTATCTGAAGGAAGGCCTTAGTCTTCATATTTTATCTAAAAGCAGAGTTCACTTGTTGGCACTGAAGCATCCTAGAATAAAGCTTTGCTGGGTATGCTTCAATGCAGCAGAAAGATTTTGAGCTTGGTGCAAGTGCTGCTGGCTCGCTACCAGATGATCTAATGGTAACACTCCCCTGTGACCTGTGTTTCTGTTCCTGCTGGTTTCATCAGCTCTGCCTGACGTGAGCAACAGCACAACACAAATCTGAATCAGTTGTGAGCACCTCATCACATTTCTGTCAAGTTAGCTGGTGCACAAGGTGATGTGGATATGCTGCTTTTTGCTTTTAAGCCAGCTGTGCACTAGCTGTAGGAGGATAGGGAGCACCTGACCTGCCGTAGTTGTGGACCTGCCATAATAACTGAGCTGGCAGAACCACTACTAATAACAGAACTTATCTGCTTACATTTTGGGAGCAAATCTGAACTGGCCAAGTGCACATCAGACAAATGCTTTGTCATGTAAGCTGCAGTGCTTTTGGGTCTGACAAAAGGAGCCCTAAAGCCTGAATGACTGTTTTCTGGAAAGTCCTGGTCCCAGGAATGCAGCTACAGAGACCATGTCCCAGTTCAGTGGTTGCCACCTTCAGAGCTCCAGTGAATTCCTGTACACCACGCTTGGCCTAGTCATCAGTGTTGCTGTATCACTACAGATTCCTAATGTAGAAAGTTAAGTTCATAACTTGTTCTTAGTGAAATGCAAGTGCATCACCATGATGCCTCAAAGGAACAGGAAGGGTTTATTATGGACAAGAATCCAGATTTTAAGTGTTAGGCACCAGGTACTCTTCAGGTTTGCACACCAACTTTTGCAGCATTTCAAATACTGTTTTAAAAAGACACTCAAACTTAATTTGATGTCAATGTCTATGAGGATGTTAGAAATTTCATTATTCAGGTTTTCAGAAAATAATCAAAAATAATGGCTTCTTTTTTTTTTTGAGAACAAACATTCTGAATCTGATACCTTTCAACTTCAGCATATCAGGATTTTTATCATAGTTCTTCCTCATTAGAATATTCCAAAATGAATATTGAACACTTCTGCTCAGAAGAATAATGGCTACATATTAAAAATCAAAAATACAAGTTGGCACCAGCAACTCAAAATATTTTTGCATTATTCCCTGAACACATTTATATTCTGAGGGATTTACTTAGTTTTCCTTTTCTTTCAAGTTTTGTCCTCTTTTGCTTATTGTTTAATTTGGAGAAAAGCCACTAAAAGTTAAAGGAAAAAAGAGTATGCCAAGTAGTAAAAACAACTCTGAACAGAACCTGTATGTGTGACTTGTGCCAGAAAGTCCATTACAGATCTGGAATTGATCGTGAATTAACTCATTATGTTATACTATTCAAAAACTAAAAAATCTTATTCTTTAAATATTTGTTTCAAGAGTTTAACATTTGCTACACCCCCTGTGCACTTCCATGGCAGTTTGCTAGACGTGTTCAAGCATACGCAAGGATATACTGTTCTGAATGGTGGAAGGCCATGTATTGAAGCCATAACAATAGTAGTTGGATCAAAGTGAAGTTGGAAGTCTTCAAAAACACCTTCTTTTCTGTCTTTCTCCCCTAAATAAGCTGCCTGTCAAACAACTGAAGGTTTGTCGCAACTTTTGCTTTGTTTGTACAGCTGGATGTATCACCACATGAAAGAGGATCTTTTGGGGAGAAGGAAGGACTGAAGGGGGTTCAAAGAAAACTTAGGCCAATATTTTTAACTTAGGTGCCTAAATTTTGGCTCCTGCATTGTTTTAATTTACATCAGTTCTGATAACTACCTGCTGAATTCATGAAAAGCTGTCATTGTTTAGAATATTTGAAAAATATCTCCATGCTTTGATTTAGATGTCTTGCTATAAAAAAGCTGCTCTAGGTTTTAGTCCTTTTCCATGTGACAGCACTGAAAATACGAACTCAAGAAGCTTGACTGTGCTAGGGTTGAAACAAACTCTAAGACTCCATATAAATAATGTCATATCTGCACTCTCTTTTAACACTGCAATAGGTACATATATGAAGGATATGATAGCTCTAGGAAGTGAACTAAATAAAAATCTTTTTGAACTTCCACTGTGAACTTCCCTGCCTTGGTCTGTGGTTGGACTTTACTAGTTTGTGCCTGGAAACATAATTAGCTATGTGCCAGGTGCACTGCTGTAGCCAGGGTTTTTCTGACCTCCTTTACAGTGTTGGTTAATGCTTAAAGGAGAAAAATCTCAGCCTTCCTCTCTGCAGGCCCTTGTGATAGCTGTGCAGCAACTGATTCCTCTACTTGTGAAGCAGAAGAGAGGCAGCTGAGAGAAGCAGAGGTTGTGTAGCCACCTCCCAACCACCCCTACTAGGACCTGCGGCACAGGGTTTGTTCCAGAACTTAAACAATGTGATGTTGGTGAATAACCTCTCCTGTAGTGCTAAGGATGAGTTGTTCCCTATGACTTTTAGAGGAAGTTGTCAATGTAGAAGAAGACTTGTTCATTTGACTAACCAGGGAAGTCCTACTCCTTTTCAGAGCAATCATGCCTCTTCCAAGGTTTCTACAGCAATAGACCTGCTGCCTTTGAGAATGCAGGAACATCTGGAAGGCATAGACCCATAAAAACCCTGAAAATCTTAATAGATTGAGAGAATCTGTGGAGAGTGTGGATTAGGGTGGGAGAGATGGGATATAGACAAATTATGCGGGTGGGGTAAGGAAGAGAATTGCACAGCAGAAATTATCATGAGAGAAATTAATTCTGCCTGATGGTATTGTACATACCTGAGGTGAACACTAGCGAGCGGGTGTCTTGATAAATGTCAACAACAGAATATCACTGTCACTAGTTACCATCAATCTCCTGTCCAGAGCTGGGTGAAGCAAAAAGTGGAACTATTTGCATCCAAGAAGAGGATGGCCACAGGGAAGTGGCATGCTATGCGAAGAATTATGTGTGCCAGTGAGTGTGAATGGCTTGGAGTGTATGGCATTGACATTTGATGCTAGCACGAATTCACATTTCACTTGACAACTGTCAACCAACTTGCAAGCTATCTTGACATTGACTGATTCTTGAAAAAAAACACAGAAATAGAGAGGAATATAAGGAAAAGTTAACTGGCTAAAATACAGAATAAGTTACTGAGTCATATCAGTGACAGTGTGCTAACACTGTCAGTAACTACCACTGATGGAAAACCACAGAAAGCCTCAACTATCCATTGGAAAAGATGAGGCTGGAAAGTACATAACAGCATAAATGGGGTGACAGTATGAAACCGAGGAGATGCAGACTTCTAAACCTGGTAGCCCAGAGTGGATGAAATCAACTTTGCATTACGTGATTTAAGAATCACTGACAAATGGAGATTTTTTTTTTTTAACAGCCAAGATTGATTTCCAGAAGATCTTGGTAGAAGAGGATACATGAAAATGTTATATTTAGCCATTTCTGATGATGGGAAGCAAAGCTCAGATAGTCATCAGATAATGCAGTGTAAAGGCTGGTGGCATAAGGATCAGTTTTGCAAATTATGAAGTTCCTTGAAGCTTGGGATCTGCAGTCTGTTGGACTGGAATAAACCACTCTATATCTATACAATGTTACCGCACCCACAGTCATCTGTAGAAGCCTCAGCCAAGGAAAGGTAGGTGGTCATGTTCATTTTGACGCGGTCTCACTTTAGTGAAAGGAGAAAATGTCTCCTCTGCTCATACTGAGAGTTCATGGACTCCAAAGGGATGTGCATGAATTATTTCATGGTGTAGTATTTCAAACAAGGGGGTAATATAGAAAGGTATAGGTCCTAGTGACCCTCTATCCCTATTTTGTAAAGTCAATCTGGCCAAGACATCTTTCAGGAAGATTGCTGGGATTATGCTACTGTGAGATGAGATATGAACCATTTAAGAACTGTATTGAGTGCACTAGATATTTGAGTAGTTATAAAAATATGCTAGTAGTAGTATGGAGGGTTTGTTGTTGTTTTCTTTTCCTACTGAAAATGGGATAGGTCTATACTCACACATTTCACAACAGTTCTTTCTTGGATATTCTTGGTAATATGGACAGTTAAAAGTTTTTATTCATGCTACAGAAATGGTATTGCTCTACTTCACCGTGTGTGTTGTAATTCTTTTAATAGCTTCATTCCATTATCAACTATTTATTAAAAAAGACTTTACCACAGATACAGGCTTTATGGAGATTACTATGCAATATACTTAATTACCAGATGTTCGGTATGTTTACAGTATATCTGGTATTCAAGTAAACATCTCTGTGTGAAAACCATCTAAAGTGAACAGCTAAAATACCCCTGCAAAGATTTGTATTATAATAACTGGAAATGGAAATTCCAGCTGGGCAATGTTATGAAACCAAAACCATATAGAATTTCAGCATTGCTCCAAAACAACATTATTGAACTGGTGAAAGTACGTTTCTCTTTGTCTGAATTTACCTTCCACATTTAGTCAGTTCATCCATTAGACTGAAAAAATATGAAAGACAGAGGGTGATTGATAGTTTACTGCTTGTTTTCATCAAAATTATATTAAATTTCACTGTATGTCCAAATTTGTAACCAAACTTGAGTTTTATGTTTGGGATTTAGAAGATATCACAGGCAAGTGTAGTATACTTTATCTGTTCCATTATGTATCTTCCTTAGAATTGTTTCCCATGCATTTTTTTATATTACTCACAATTCTGATCTCTTTAAATTTACACCTTTTAGAGACATGTGGCTAGCAAAGATCTCCAAGCCTGAGTTAAATCTGTTTCCATATTCACCTCACCGTACATTAAAAGTAGAGCGATATTTCACTCTTAGTGTTCCTACAAGTTAGCTGATACAGAATCACTCTTTCTAATTTTGAACCTACCTTTATTCATATTTTATATCCTTTTGTTCTGGGCTGACATTCATTTTCACTTAAATGACTCTTCTCCTTCCTTTATTATTGATCTTAAGCACTTGTAGTCATGAGGGTTCCCTAAGAGTTTACTAATCCTAGAATAAGCAAATCAAGCTGTTCTGCAGTCTACTTTCTATTACTCTGCTCACAAGTCTTTATTTTTCATCTCATATGGCCAGAACAGCATTCAGGTATTCTGCACAAACTCTCATGTGTGCTTTTTGGACTAAATTCATCCTTTTTTTAATTCATGCTTTTTTTTTTTTTTTTTTAATATATATATAGGGAATTCAGGAAAGGTAGAGAGAGGAGGGAGGAAGAGAGATCATTAATGCATGTAATGCATGCCAATACATGTTGTCAGATTTTGGTCCATCAGTATAACCAGGTGACTTAATATCCTTCAATTATTTAAGAGAATCTAGCTTGGATCCAAGATACTTATCCCTATCCTTTAAAAGTTGATACAGCACTCTATATTTCACACTCTTTCTCTGATGACACCAAAATAGTAGTAGTGTAGAATGGGCTCTTTCCCTTGCTCCACTGTTCTCCTGTGTGTCAGACTGGGTCCTACCTGCAGTACTGCTCTTGTCCAGCAATTCTTTATCAACTACAAAAAGACACAGAATGACTTAATTCTTAATTTAATCTAATTCCGTAATACCAATAATATGTACTTCTGCCTATATTCGACTCCATGATTCTGTCTATGCTGAGTTCCACTTGTAGCAGATTTAAGGCACTATTTCAGTGAAACCTGTTTTACCTGTCTCTCCTGGTCTGAATAGCTGGTCCACTTTTAATGTTGCCGCAGCATCAGTTGTTTTAATCCCAACACACATCATCAGAAAAAGGTGATACTTTTTACTTTTATTTCTGCATTCCCTTTTACTTTTGTTTCTGTTTTCTGTTTACAATTGATTACATTTGAGACAATTGAATGAGGATGTAGGTAGCGGTGACACTGACATGCAGTTCTTTTAGCTCCAGGAATATTTATTCTCTTAAGAGTTGCATAATGAAGATATAAGGACAACATTTGGGGGAATATATTTCCTCATTTTCCTGTGGGCTTCTCACCCGTATAATATGTTTCTTCCGTTGTCACAACTTTATTAAAAAGGATATCAGATACAGCATTGAAAGGGCTTATCACATAGTAAATGTAATTACACATTTCTCAGCATGTTTCCAGTATTTGGCAGAGAAATACAATAGACTTGGTCCCTGTTGTATCCTCCATTGTGACTGCTACAGGTCTCAAAAGTATCACACTATCTGAAATTAAAAAATAATAAAGAAATCAAGGCATAGAGGCACAGATTAAATACTAATTATCTTGTATTTTTAACAGTTTAAGATCTTAAATTTGCTTTGCAATGGATGCGAAGCAGTGTTAATGTGTTTGGAGAAATATCTGTCTAAATCCTACTAGAGTAACTTCTGGTTGAATAAGATTTATTATTAGTTATTTTAGTAGTGTAGCAATAAAGATAAGCAAAATTACGCTGCATCCCCATCTAAAGTATTTTCTATAGTTCTCACCATTTTATTCTGAGAATAATCTACTTCCTTTGGCCTACTGAAGTTGCATAATCCAAGATGTTCACTGCTTTTTGTTATCATCAAGTTAGCCAAAGTGGCAGGCTGATTTGTTCCTCTAAACTTTGAGGCACAATTTAATCATACTTTAAGGCACTCTGCAAGAAATATAAGCTAAGATAGTGCTTTGGTTGTTAGCATTTGTACTAATAATGTTGGCAGAACTCAGGTGCTACTCCAACAGGACAAAATGGCAGTCTCTGCACCCAAAAGATTAAAGAGTTGTAACTATCTGTTATTCTTCTTTGCCAAAACGAGGAAAAAATATTCTAGCCTTTATGTTTTGGGGAGAAAGAGGAGATGTGAAATGTAGGAAACCAAAGAGAAAGAGAGGAAAGCAGGAGGCTGTCGGGAGCATGTTCAGGCATTGCAGACCTATTCAGTCTGGCCTGAGAGGTAGATGGCAAACACCTAACTCTTCATCAAAATTATGGCAGAAACCTCTGTGAAGTGATATGTCTCCCAGATAAGATCATCTTAGAGTCTTCAAGAAGGCCAATGGGATCCTGGCCTGCATGAGAAGGAGCGTTGCCAGCAGGTTGAGGGAGGGGATCCTGCCCCTCTGCTCAGCTCTGGTGAGGTCACACCTGGAGTATTTGGAGCAGTTCTGGGCTCCCCAGTACAAGAGGGACATGGAGCTTCTAGAGAGGGTCCAGTGTGGAGCCACAAAGATGATTATTGTATGAGAAAAGACTAAGCGAGCTGGGCCTGTTTAGTCTGGAGAAGAGAAGATGGAGAGGAGATATGATCAACATGTTCAAGTTCCTGAGGGGTGAATGCAGGGAGGATGAGGCCAGGTTCTTCTCTGTGGTGGCTGGTGACAGGATGAGGGATAATGGATACAAGTTGAAACACAGGAAGTTTAATCTCCACATGAGGAAGAACTTCTTTCCTGTGAGGGTGACAGAGCCCTGGCACAGGCTGCCTGGAAAGGCTGTGGAGTCTCCTTCTCTGGAGATCTTCCAAACCTGCCTGGATGCCACCCTGTGCCACATGCTCTGGGTGTCCCTGCTGGAGCAGGGGCGTTGGACTAGATGATCTCTAGAGGGCCCTTCCAACCTTGACCATTCTGTGATTCTGTGATTCTTTTGCAAAGCCTCCCTTATCAATGCTCTCTTAAATATCACATCAAATTGTTATGTGTGCTTTGTGTTTTGCACAGGACAGATCTTTTGCATAGGACAAAGTTTATATACAAATGTAAACTTTGCAAAGACAAGATGGCTGCAATCATTTCTTTTAGAGAAAAGATTCCTTAGGGAGGCAACCTCCTCATTTTCCTCCATGTTTAACTTAGAAATTGTGTGAGATTTCTTCATTCCTGAAGAAACTGTGAGTGACAAGATGACTCATGCTTTAAGTGACACCCAAAGCTGAGCTGCATGTGGCATAAATGACAGCAGAACAGGCCTCTCAGTGCTTTAGATTTCAAGAGCTGGGAGAGCCTGACAGCTTTCTCCAAGTCTAATTCAGAGATTTGGTTCCAAACTGTCAACTCTACATTTGTATCTAAAACTTTCCCTTTCCAAGCTTATGATGGAGTATTTTAGGTGTCTGTAGGAAGCTGCATGGAACAGAAATTCTTTTGCACTGTCGGTTTTGTGTGGCCATTTTTCCCCCTACCTGTCTTTCCTGCTTGGTGTGCTGTAGTCCCCACTCTAACATCTGAGATTTTAGCTACAGTAACTCTGCCTTTTACTAGGAAAAAAAAAAAAATCATTTAAATTCATCAACATGTGTTTATTTAACTCAACGGGATGTTAGTAATAGTTTGCTGTCCTGAAGACCTCACTCATTCACAACCTAACCCGTTTCCATACTGCTCTGGTTTCACCATGGCATCAAGACAACCAAACCTAAAATATGTTTACTTAATGTGTTTTTGTGTGTTGTTTTTGCCTGAGTGCAAAGGACCAGCGCAAGGAGGCAGTCAGCACTGCTGCAGATGGAAATACAGAATAGCAACTATCCACTTGCTTTCCACAAGGGAAAGCTTATTTTTCTGTAATTGTTTTTTTACCACAGCAGTGGCAATCTGCAAGTCAAATATCAAAGAAGCAAAACAGAATAGGTCACATTGTGGATATTATTGGGTGATATTTTTGAACCTTTTGTCATCTTCTTGTGTTGCGAAGCCTTGACTCTTAGGGTTGTTTTTTTTTTTGTTTGTTTTTTAATGAAATCTCTAATGAAATCCCCGTTCATTAGTGAGGGGGTCTCAGCTGAGTAAAGCAGCTGTCATTGCAAGATTTCAGAATGAGATATTTTATCCAAGATCTCCTCAGAAATGTCTGTAGTTGCAGCCCTGTCTTGTATTTGCACACTACAAAGAAGTGCTGAAGGAGACTTGTCTTGCTTTTCTTTGCTACCATTTGTTTATATCTCATGTTAAACATCTCAGTTACTTAAAAAATAAACTCAAACATTTGAAAGCAGAGATTATAGAGATGAAATCCCGATCCCATTGGAATCAACAGGAAAACTTCAATTTACTTCTGTAGTTACGACCTTGCATAAAAAGCATGCTAACAGTTGGAGACAACAGTCTCTCTTACCGCCTAACGGTTTGTTTTATGTTGCATCTCACAACTCAGAAATGTCTAGCACAATTGAATTTGACACTAACCAAAATTGTACTATTTCATTGAATTATATTACATATATAGACTTTAAAATGCCTTCTAAATCCAATTCTTGTCTTGGATTTAGATACTAAGCAAACTATTTACATTTGTTCCTGTAGTCTGGAAAGAAGCAAGCTTTCAGTTGCCTGATATAGCAGCATGTTGAATTTCTCTGCTTATTTATGTGAAGACGTTTCTCTAAAATGAAATTACACGAGCTCTGAAACTTACTTTTTCACTTACATTGCAATAAATCTTCAAGTTATTCAACGTTAAGGTGTCACTCATGTAGAAATATAAAAAGGACATCTTTTGCAAATAAAAAATGTAATAAAATGAATCTGCTTAATCAAGTGATATTGAATTTCTTGAAATATTTTCTGTCTTAATTTACATGTCTTGATGGAAAAAAATAATGCCACCAGGTACTCCCTGAACAGAATTGTTCTAGAATATAGATGAAATGCTTCAAATCCATACAGGTATTCAACACAACATCAGTCAAATGTCAAAACAGATCCAATTACTTTTTTTTTTTTTTTTCTGCAGCTTTGGTGATATTTATGTTTTACTGGACTGTTCACATGTTCTTTTATACTCACATATTATCTGTCTATATATTTCTCTTTAACAAGTTGGGTTAAGATTTTCATCAAGATTTTGTCATTTAACTTCTCTTGTGTTTTCACAGTACTAAATGAACATTTGTTTCTTTTAGACAAAAACAAATAAATCAAAAGGGTCAGCTTGCTTTTGTTTCCCGAAACAAAGCTCTTTTTGTTTTATTATTGTCCGGTCATTTATTATCCACAGAGAGTTTGATATCTGTGATAACAATTTTTACATGGACTAAATTACATGTGCATCCTGATGAACAAAGCCCCTGCCTGTTATTGTGCAGTTAATAATGTTGGTTGCAAACTGTGCTAATGTCTTACAAATATTTTCAGTAATAACACATCATTTTTAAAGTATATATTTCCTATTGGGCCAGAAAGACAAAGTTGCTCTTTAACCACTTTTCTTCCCCCCTTCTTTTTTTTTAAGATCCTAGTCAATGTTATTCAACAGTTTTTTAAACATAACGCCTCTTGCTTTCAGTTAGAAGATGAAGGTATGACACAATCCTTTCTATCCTTTTTTCACTTCTCTTCCTATGTACAGTATTTACATGAAGCAGAGCACATTCTTTAGAGCAAACACTATAATTGTGCGTGCTTCATCAACCCAGCACACACACAATAGCCATACCAGCTTTGTGAAACCCAGCGCTGTACATTCTTCAGATGTGTTATGACTTATTTGGCATGTTTTTTTCTGAATATCTCTACTAGCAGCCAGTGATGGCCCTGATCCAGGAAAGCCTGTGCCTAAAAAGCAAAGTGCAAAGCACCTAACCTCAAGCAGGTGAGTGGATCCTTGCATTTTGCTGGGTTGTGTTTTAAATAGACAGACACCAAGTTGCTTGGTTGTCAAATAATATCATTAAGCTTCCCTTTGCTTTCAGACCTACAAGCTCAGTATATTTCTTATCTGACTTTGGCTTTGAGTAATTTTTTGCTTATAGAAGACTTATTTCCCTACTAATTCTTTTGTTACTATAACATGTTTGCCTTATCTTAGTGCTGTTGAAAGATTAACAGCTTTGGAGATATACTTTCTCTGCTTAGTCACAGTTACCAAATAGACTCAAGCCAGCTATCTGTTATTAAAATATGACAGTTTTCAGTCACTTCTGAAATAAGTCTGACTTGGCAACTGTACTTGGCAAGAAAATCTCAACGTCTTATCAGCAAATTTCTTAGTCATCTTGCCTCCCCGAGAGTGTTTTTTTTTCAGGACAGAATATCCTGTTATATGCAATACTTGATACGAAAAGAAAATTACAATATTCAGTGCAGTAGATGCATTTTGGTTCTCTCTTTCATGTTTCACTGTCTTTTGGTCATTGTTTGTTGTTGTTCAATGTTCAATCTAGCCTTGTGAAGCTACATTTTATCTGTAAGTCCCCAAATATACATTCGCCAGCATGCAGTCATGATATACTCAGTTTGGCACTGCTGTCTTACAGATGCTCTGAGATTCCCAGGTGTATTCCCAATTTATTTCCCCAGAGAAGATGTCAAGAGGAAAAAGAATATTTTTAGTCAGAGATTCCACTAGAATTATAGGTAGGCCTGAAGAGGCTCGATCAGGGAGAGAGTCATGAAACTACAGCAGTGGATGGCAAAGGTACTGCAAAATGCAGTTACATCACATGCTTTAGCTGAATTTGGATATATTACATCCAAATTTATATCCAAATTATATATACTGTAACTAAGGCCTAAGAAGTCTGTGACAGGTGCAACCTGTAAGTTTGTCACCATGTCACCCATTGTATGTGTGGCCTTTATTTATTTCTTTATTTATTGCGACATCTTCATATCTTCCTACTATGTCGTTCTTACATAAGTTTTGCTCATCAACAAATAAAAGCACACTAAGTATTTTCATGCCTGATATGGTAAGATATCGGCAGTTTTATGTGACTGACTACAGTATGAGAGTCTGCTTATAGTGCCAACAGCATGTTCTTTCATAGGCTATAAACCCTTCCAAGTGAGTTCTCTACATCAGTCTGACAGGACATTATCTGTGTGACTATGGGCCAAAACTGTAGGAAGAGTTCTGACTACGCAATGTAAACAGTGTTCGTTCTCAGTGTGGTAACAGGGGGTTCAGAAGCACCTTTTCTCTGCATAGACGTCTTTGTTCAGACTGTCTGAGCTCGTGGAAAAGAGCAGCTCTGAGGTCTAGGCACCGCATTACCAAGATCCTCATCTCTGCAGTCTCTGGGGCAGCAATCCCTGGCTTTTCCTGTTCAAGCAGGAGAAGCTCAAGCTGAAGGACATAGTGCAACAGGAGTTACGGTAGCTGTGTACCTGGGCAGATCCAGATAGAGCAGGTCAAAAAACAATGGCTTCTGAAAGGGTCTTGCGACCAGACTAGTGATTTCCAAGTGTTCAAGAATGACCAATTAATGGTGGGATTTCAGGCCAGATAGCAGATTGCATAACAAAATTAATCAGTGAGGCAATACCTCAGGCAAGGTAGCATCACAACTGTTTACCCTTGCACTACTTTCTGTGTATACTCCAGCTGAGCTTCCCTGGTAAACGTAGATGTATTGTGTTCCTTTCATTGTCATTTGAATATAGTCTAATTTTTGTCTTTTACCAAATATGCAATTCTTGTAATATATACATATATGTATATATATATATATATATATTTAGGCCTGAAGTTTCCTTCTTATGACGCCGCAAAGGTTAAAATAAAGCCTGTGTGCATATTGTGCAGCCGGTTTATCTGTGGGATAGTCAGTTTATCTGTGTGGTGCTTCACATTTCCTTAAATCCTGAGAAGGCCTGAGAAGTTTTGTCTTCCAAATTTACTGTAGTTGTGTTCCCCTTCATGCAGTAAAGCAACACTTGCACCAACTGATGGTCATGAACTTGCAGCCTACTGCTGCCTACAGCCAGAGAGTGTTGGTGATTACCTGCTCATTTCACATTTCCTGGTGTTTTCCTTCAGTTTATTTTCTATTTGCTTGAAGTTAATGGTATTTCGAGGGCATTCTTATTTGTCGTTGTCTCTGGGGCCACAATGCCCAACAGTCCAAGGAGGAGAATGAGCCTGGGTTGTGTTCTATGATGTTTGTCTGTGAAGTAAGCCAGCCAGTCATTCAGATTGAGAGAAATTACAGAAGGGAGGCAAAAGCTGGAATCAGGAAGGCTCAGACCCAGGTGCTTGTCTCTCAGATGGCATTTGTTTCATTGAGTTATTTTTTTCTTTAAGCTGCTCAGGTGGTACAGTATGGACCACCATTCTGGAATTTAGCCGGTTTGATACCATATACCTGTAACATTGCTATGACCTGAGGCTCAGTTCACAGTCAAAAAAATGGCCTGTGAAATTAAACAATAAAAAAACTTATATGCTTTTAAATTGGAGCGCAAGATAAATACAGTTTTAAAGATGACATTTTAATAGGATCAAATGCTGCAGTTCATAGAAGTACTGAGGACATTGTTACGGTTTTAATAGGGCTAAAGACAAATTCCACCGTCCAGATGTGGGACATAAACATGCAGTTCAGGCTTTGTGTTTGAAAACTGCCCATTTGAAGACTGAGGCTGGGGTCATTGTTGGTTGTTTTTTTCATGAGTGCCGAGCAAAAAGGAAAGTTAAATTTATGGAATATTTTTGCTTTTACCTCCGCTTGTTTTCATAATGGCAGAACAACCTCCACAAATATTAGAAATCTAACCCCAAATTTCTTTGACTCCTGGGTCTATTGGAAATAGGAGAGGTATTCTCTTTCAGACCCTCTTTATTAGTATTCTGTCTTAGCCTGAAAGTCGTGTGTGTATTTACACAGTACCTAACCTGGGGTACTTGTAGTCTGAAAGTCTGAACTGCTGCACACAGAACTTCTACCCTGAAAAGCACCATTATGAATAAAATGTTCCTTAGGGCAATGCCTGATTTTGTATTCTCTGCGCAAACACCTATAGCACTATATAATGTGAAGAGTTACAGCAGTAAGAACAGCAAAGAGCTGTTGCAGAACATTTATTTGCCCGTTTGCTCGAAGTATTTGGCATTTACAGAATGAGATATATATTTTAATTCTGCCTCTTTGCACACTGTCTGAAATAAACAGCCTAAACCAAATATCTTTTCTTTCTTTTCCTTTAGTAATGACAGAGGTGTATATATATAGTGGTATCCTGAATGTCATGTAAGGATGATATTAAGTGATGTAGACAAGTTTTGTGAATTAAAATAATCACCTCTGTTAAATCCTAGTTACATATAAAAAAAAAGAGAGAGAGACTTTCAAACACCTAAGCCCTTCCAGATTTGGAGACATATAAGAGCCTATATACTTAAAAGGTATAAAAGCATAAAGCCTTTGATTCTGAGAAGGAAGCTACCGTGCTGTGTATGGTAAATGTTCAGAAGCTCAGTAGTTATACTGCTTTCTGTCTTAGAAATTCCTGTAGATAAATCCATATTTCTTATCCGGGATCTTGCTGCTGCCTGTGGGAGTGCCCTGGAATGTGCATTTCTGGAAGGCCAGGGTGGAGACACCTCTGCAGACACCAGTCCCCTCCTGCTTGATGGCATGAATGATTCAGTGAGGTTTTCTGCTCCTTGGGACCATGGAAACACAGGCCCTGAGATAAGGAGTCATTTTAAAAGACAAATATGATGTTGCTGTCACTGTAGAGTGTTTTTTGGAAGGACAAATGACATTGCCAAATGCCATTGACTTGGAGTGGCCAGTGCAGGAAAGCAGTACTGATGCGGTTGAATCACTATTCACTGTCTGGATAAGTGTTTACTCTTACTAGAAGTGAGAGCACCCATCGCTTCTTCATACTGCAAAGTTGCAAAGCCTCATTCCAGGTGAAAACTTTCCTTCCCTTTTGGAAAGGATCCCTTTGCCTTGATGCTTAAACAGCCCCATAAAGGCAGCAGTATGACTGATATGTTAGTGAGACCACTCTATTTCAATCTAATTTATCTTATTTATTTATTTTGGTGGCTGTCATGTGACAAAATCTTCCAGTATCAAAAAAAAAAGTAAAAAAGGGGAAAATGCAACCAATTAGACTTTATTTGCTCTTAAATACTTTCTTTAATAAATACAGCTAAGTGCTTCTTTTTGTAGTCAGCAATTAAAGGCATTGAGTATGGAGTTAATACGCAGAAGACCATCTGAAATAGCAGTGTACAGAAGCCAAGAACTCAGAGTTCAGCCTGCATGTAGGCCCATAATAGTCTTTGTTCTCGCTTGATATTGAAAAGATATTCTGCAAAACCCCAACTATTTCTTGAAGATATCTGCAATACCTAAGCACAAAGGGAAAGAGCTGAAAAACTGTAGTTTTAATTTTTCCTTCCTTGGCTTTTGTCTTTTGCATCCAGATCATTTATATTGGCATATAACTGGATTTTAAAGGTTTAAGCACAGTTAAAAACTACTAGAAAAAATAATTTGTGTTGTCAATCCAGAAGATTTGTTGGTTGTTTTTTGTTTATCCACCTGTTTTCTGACTCCTTGAATAATTTCTCCTTTTTTTTTTTTCCTTTCTGTCTTTCTTTCTTTCTTTTTTTTTTTAAGCCTGCTGTTACTGAAACAAATAGGTACTGTAGAGCACTTGAGTCTGGCTCTTTGTTTCACTGCCTGCATTAGGTGGGTTTAGGGGCCAGATGCACTGAACTTTGCAACAGACAGTCCCGGGACCATCTGTGCAGAGTTGGGGGGTGTCAAAGAAAGGCTGTTTGTGTAAGTCGTGGGAAACGTAGTGGCCTGCCTGCCAGTGTGCTACATGAATTGAACTAATTGAAGATTATACTCTAGAGCTTGCCGTAGCTGAGTGAGAGGATAATCCTTCATCAGCTGCAGTCGCAGCCAGTAATTGGAGCTTATTACAGGGAGGAGTTCCCCTGCAGTGCTGCAGAAACTGAGAGGCTTTAGTGTTTAATTACTATCTTTCAATAGAGATGGGAGGAAAAAAAAAAAAGGGCTAGGGTAAGAAAGTCCAGGAACAAGGGGAAGGTTACCAAGTGTAATGCAATTTCTGATAGTCTAGGCTAGACATTTAGCAAGTGAGAGCGTCCTTTGTACGAGAGAACAACATCCTAGAATGTATAATGAACCTCCGTTGTTTGTAATTAACCCCCGCATAACCACAAAGTCTTTGTTTTGCATATTGTCCTCAACAAATCGGTTTCCACACCTCCGGGGCAGTTGAAAACACTATAAAGGTCCGATGACTTGCCACATTCATGCCAACCTAACTTTTTAAAAGGTTTTTAGTTTATTGCAATCCTGGCTAGAGGCAATGTTTCCATTTATCTCTAGCTCCATATTCATATTGCAAATTGGTGAAATGTAAGCCATACTCTCATGGAAATGCAATTAAGTTATTCTGGACTTTAACAATTGAAAAATGTATTTATTTAGCTAAATAGTCATGCTGCCGAATTTTATTGTTTGTTTTTGGATTTGCCCAATATAAAATTTTTCTTTCAGTTAAAAGAATTTAATATGATACACCTGAAGCCCTCATATGTGTAACTGCTGCCATTTCCTTTCCGAAATTCTTTCTTCTTCACTCCTGCTCCTTAAATATTGATGTTAAAGAAATGAGATTTATACAGAGAATTAAGATTAGATACTCTGTTCCATAATCATCTGGATTATGGTTTGTGTAATAGTTTCCAAATGTTAATGATATTCAAACAAATCAAGGATTCTGACTGAGGCAAGGCAATCTAATCCTGTTTGACAAACTTAAAGGTTGGGGACCAAATGGCAAATTTGCCTGCCTTGCAGATTTGTTCATGTTGATTTGCTTTTTCTCATTGTCTATCTCCATTCTTCTAGAAAATAGTTCTGTTGTTAAGTAATATATGATTAGAATTGGCTGACATCATTCCTAAAATACTGTAACTCCAGCAATGACAATTTCTCTGTTTATCTGTATTTGCAAAGCAGACTACGTAAGTACTGCCAAATGAATTAACTGCTTGGTCATGCTGTTCACAGCACTTGGGGAGCAGAATAGATCAATAACATACAATGGGTGCATACCAGGGATTTACAGCTGTAATTAACACAGATTTTTTAATGGCTACTTAGATGATGGTAGGATATTTTGAAGATCCTACTGTTCTCCTCTTTTTCTAATAATGTGGATAATCCAGACCAAAGTCCATGTCCACCCTGCCAAGTCTTCCAGGTGCTGTTGGAGAACCCACACTGCGTCGCAACTAGGGCCCAAACTAACTCTGATCATGGCCCAGAAGTATAAAGCTTCACAAAAGAAGAGCAAATCTCTTCTGTTCTTCCAGGTCAACTTTCATTAAGCTTGATGGTGTGCAGTTTTTGATGGAGCCATTACCAACTGGTGGGAGCTGACCTTCTTATTCTTGCTGTGAAGACAAGGTGAAGCCCATTTCCCTTCCCTCACCTCAGCCGGTTCCCTAAGAGAGTCTCTCTCTTCTAATTTCTGCCAGACGCGCGCATGAGACAAGTCCTGGTCTCCCTCCTTTAGAGAACTCTATAGTAGCTGCCTGAATATTCCTCAAAAAAAATGGGCTTTGACCAGTGTTTTGGACCTCAAGGAGGATCAGGCAGGTGTGGAGGAGTACTTACCTTTGGTGGACATGTGGGGTACAGTTGGAAGAGGAAGGAAAAAAGTTCAAAACTAATATAAATAGTTATTAAGTAAAGACGATATCCATGGAAAAATGCACACAATTATACAGAAAATAGTTCTGAAAACAAATGTTGTGAAGATATGCAAGGTATGAGCTTGTATTCTTTTTCACTATGTATTTTCTTTTACAAACTCAGTGAGATATTCTGTTGTGCGCCTAAGACCTATAGGGTTCATTATAATGTAAGCATGTATTCAAATTCATTAGACCTTTAGACTATTCATCAATTATATTTTTCTTGTAGTACCCAATAACTAGCAAATAGCTTTGAAAAGTCACAGTGCCATGATAATAAAACACCTTTATTTTATAAATAGCTGTCAGGAGGCATGAAGGCTGTCAAAATAATGAAAGAGATCAAGAACTCACAGGACAAATTTTTGTACTAGAAGTAGCAAGACTAACAGTGATCTCTTTGAAAAGAAAGATGCTCTTTATTTGTCTGTTTCTAATTACTAAACACAGACAATAATAATGAACTAAATGAGACAAACGGAAAAAAATGCATAGCCAGTTTCTAGCAACATCACTGTCAGATGTTTAATTGGAAATTGTTAAATGGAAAAAGTTGGCTATTTAATTAAACAACAACAAAAAAGCATTTATACCCTTTTACTGTTTTCAGCCTTAACACCTATTGAGTAGCTTTTATTATCAAACCACTAATTCTGCATCAACACTGAGTAAATATCAGGACACAGCCTTTTTAGTAACAAAAAAATACTCAGTCAATCACAGCTAAGTGTTTGGTGCACAGATACGGTGTCTGGTATGTCTCGGAGATGCTGCTGCTGCAGGCTAATTAGGTAGAAGGGAAGGAAAAGATTGCAGCCTATCAGGATCCAGGCATCTCTGACATCTCCTCAAAGCTGTAGGTCAAGCCATGTAATAGATGCAACTGCTGGCTCTCCAAAAGACCAACAGCCCTAGGCTCTGTAGTGTTGACAAGAGTATAGAAAGAAAGACAATCAGAAATATGACTTAAAATTGGTGCCATGGGAAACATGTACAAAAAAGCCCCTGAGTGTCCAGAATTGATCTACACTTGGAGAAGCAAGCACCCAGCTAAACTATAACATAGCTAAATCAGCTAGAAAGAAAGAGTAGGCTAGAAGCACTCTGAGAAGCTTGGAGTGAGGCTGAGTAGAAACCTGGCAGGGTTTGCTGCGGGTCTTGACTGAGCAGTTGACAACTCAGCTGATTTCTCCCTAGACTTATTTTGCTAGACCACCCTGCATCCTTCATCTCATGCCAGACTCATTCATCACAGCATATATACCATGTACAGTTTCAATAGCTTCAGTTCTGGAAATATTTTAATCAAATAGGGTAAAGCTATAATAGTGGAAGAAAAGTGAAATTTATTTTCATTCCTAAAAAGCATAGATGATCCTTCAAAAGTATCCATATTTAAATAAAATAACCACCTTTGAAAACTATTTAAAGAGAATTAGATTTTTTGCAGAAAATCTTTTTTTTTCCAAATGAGATTATCCTGTATAAGATAGCATTCACTTGGCAGTTTCTAAATATCTAAATCTTTTTGTGTAAAATACAGGAATTTTGCAATAAGTAGGTATTTTATTTCTCGTAATGCTTTCTTAGACTTCAACAGCTTTTAGGAATTATCAGTTGCTAGACGAAAAGCAGCAGTTAAGTGTACTAAAGATGGATAATGATTTTTCTTCTGCCTCAAGTAGACCCAAGATAGATAGGTCTTGTTTGAGCAGTAATGCATAGTGATTTGTTGGATACATCACAATTGCACTATTAAATTTAGTTACACTCAGGCAACAACAAAGAGTAAATGAAAGGCATAATTACAATTTGTTCCAGTAAAAAAATGATTGATTACAGGAAGAGGTTAAGTAGATTAGATCATAGGCATAGAAGCTGCATATTTATTGCCCCAACTCTTAAATGTGTGTAATAGAAGATAGAGATGACATTTCTTTAAGCAACGCATTTTTAATTAACATTTCTAGTTTTCACATATGTAGAGAAAAAAGTTCAACATAATTTTGACTTGATTAGACCTGTATGTGCAGAAACAAAAAGTACTCATATGGCATTTATTTTTACATTTCAATTATTTTTAGGTCATCGTATTTTGAAGACTGATTTGTACTTTTCAGTACTGAGAGTTGTTAATACTGGAAAACTGTGTGAAGCCACATGGAGCTACTTCAACAAGTCTAAAATGTGTGAACTGTAATAACGTCTCAACCAGGATATTACATCTTTAGTTACCAGCATCTTTGTCCAGCTCCATCACTGCAAGCCCTCAGTGTGGCTTTAAACCAGGATCCCTTTCACTAGGTATTTGCTTATTTATGCTCCTTGCAGCTCTTCTGAGGATTTCCTTATGCAGAGCTAATTTTATGAAATTTTTATTTCTTTTCCTTTTTTTTTCTTTTTCTTTTTTCTTGTCCACTCCTTTCAGTACCACAGAAAATTATTTTTATCTGTGTTTTTTTTTTATCCATGGTCTGTTCTGCTCCTTTGTGTTGCATTAAACAGATAAACTTGTCTTTACAACACCTAGCTTCAAGAAGCTGCTGCTTTAAGTTATTCTATCACAAATAAAATAATAGTGAAAACAGCTGATTTGCTGCATAAGAAGCACAGCTGCTTTTTATTAACATCCTCTGATTGATTTCAGAGTTTTGGAAATGCTGTCTAACTTATCCTTGGCAATACAGTTCTTTTGAGGGATTATTATGATTTACAAAGGGGTCTAAGTATATAGAGTCCTTCTTTATCAAAGGACCAGAATGACTACAGCCCAAATTGGTATGACTAAAAGTTTGCAACCTGTACACCACCTGTACTGGTGATCATAAATTAGTGCTCTGCGAAAAGAGCACCATTTAAACACAGCATTGCAAATTATAAACTATTAAGATGTGTGGATAGGTGTTTTGACATCTCTAAGATTTAGAATCAGCCATCTCACTGATAGTCTATAGGATCTGCATGCTGAAATTTATTAAATGGTTTTAAAAGTACCCTTCCTCCTGAAATAACTATTACAATTGCAAGAAAGCCACTAATTTCTAATAAATATGTTTATTGAGTTTTCAGCTATATCACAGAGACAGATTTGTTCTATAAATTTCCCAGGAACATTGCCTTAATTTTCACATTCTCTTTGGCATACTGAGTGCACAGAGAGCTTTTTGTTTATAGCAACTGCCCTATGAAATGATATTAAACTGAGTTTTGGGCTGATGGTACTAATATTAACTACTGCTAGAATAAAAATGATCAGCCAACCATAATAAAATTAGTCTGCCCCTCAATAAAATTAAAATAAGTGCATTTTAACAATGGTATATAATGTATGTGAGGGTATAGTTTATATATAATAGTTGCAACTCTCTGCTATGTAGGGTCAGCATTTCAGTAAGCAGCTGAGTGCATATCAGATGTAGAACCATTGTAGGTAGGTAGAAACCCACCACTCACAACTTGGTGCCTTTCTCCACTTCCTTTCTTTTTACCTACGAAGTGCTGTAAGTTGTGTTCTCCTCACAAGTCAATTCTGTTTTGCTTATAAATATACTGATGTGTATATTTTATCTTCTCAGGAAACACCCTGGATCATAGGACACTTCAGTAATTGGACACTGGCTTGAGAACTAGGAGACTAGGAGGCAATTCGGAGATTAACTGCAGGTTTTCCCCTTGACCCTAACTAAATACTTCTAGTACATACCACAGGAGGCCTCAAGCAGGATTTAGGTACCATTGTAGATAAACACTGTTTAGGATTGAGTTATTAGTTCAAATTCATGAAAATTACCTAAAAACATTCATTAATTCAGAGCAGGCTGAGCTCAGTGGCTATGAAAGACTTGTCTGAACGTGGATTGCAGACTTTGGCCCAGTGATGCAAAGGCAAAACCTCTGAAGCTTATAGTTTTCACCTCATTGATTATTTGAGTGGATAAAGGTGTCAGAGTTTGGGATTATGGCACTTAAGTCGTCTAAAATCAGTTAAGAATTTTGACATATTAACCAATTAAAATTTCTTTAAGCTCTTACAGTATCCTAGTGCAGCTGAGCTGCTTTAAACTCCTAAGAAGACTTAAATGTTTATAATGCCTTAGCATATTTAAGATTTCTTCCCTCATTAAAAGGACTAAACACGCTGAGGTTCCTTAGATATTTAAGACAGCTTATATTTCTCCTGCATTCTTTCTTAATTTCTAAACAAGCAAAATCTGTGCAAAGAATCATGCAACATTACATTTGAAAGATCAAGCCCTCCACTTGGAAAATTCAAGAAGCTCAAGGTAGTTCAGGCATGATGACTGCCTCTAGCATTATCGATTTACATTCTCTTTGTTAAATAGAAACCTTTTTGAATGGTTCAAGGCATGCTATGCCATAAGAGGTAATTCTTCTGTGTTGCTAAATCAGTGTTGTGTTGGCTCACCTCATATTTGCAATTCTCTGACCAGTGAACCCATCATTTCTCAACTTAAAATTTCATTATTTTTTTTCTTTCAGTTATATATTACTTGAATGAATATTACTTAAATATTAATTAGTTTATGACCTCCTTAATCCTGCACAGTTAAGCATATGCTCACTTTTACACGGATCGATAACTATAAAGATTTTGAATGAAAGAGACCTATGTTAGGAGAGGCAGCTCAATGGCACTGAGTCCTGCCTTATCTAATCAGGGCATTTTGTTAGGCTAATAATAAAGGATTATTTGCAATTGTGGAAATGCAAAACACAAACATATGGCAATGCTCAAGGTGTGCAGATCTTTTGCGTATGTACAAAGGAAGATAGAAATAAGAAAGAAAGGAACTACATTTCTGCCTTTAGGACAGCAGGATTTTTACATCCTCTGTGATTTTCTGATTTGATATTTCTTCAAGCATTCTCTGGTATTAATTCAAATTGCAGTTGGTAGGAGGTTTACAAACCAAATGAGAATACTCATCTTAAAACTGTGGGATCTTTTGTTTGTGTTTGTGTGAAGCCGCCTTAGAGTTTGTATTTGTCCAGTGAAGGTAAGAATGAAGCAAAATAGTATCAAAAAGAAAACAGACTTGGAATAAGTCATGGAGAAAACTGCAAAGTCTATGATAAAATCTGCTGCTCTTTCAATCCAAGATGAAACACCTTGATGCCTAAAGTGAAATATTAAGAATTTCTGAAAATATATAGATCATACTGACATATAATACATAATACAAATATAGGATGAAAATATTAGCTGCATGTGGTAGTAGGGGAACTGCTTGGTGGTAACAGTGCTATAATTTAATGTTGACTTGGTGGCCACTCAAAACTGCCAGACCATCCATATATAGCTTAAAGACTGAATGAAGTGACTAAATGTTTCTGGATTTTTGGTCTGTTTGTTTTTTATTTTTTTTAATTCTCAGGTTGATGATCTGTAAGAATATTTGGCTGTTTTTGAGTTAGCTGAACATTAGCAGGGAAGAAAAATCATTTTAAAATATTGTAGATTTCTGCTGTGCCCATCTCACGCTTGACTTCTCTTTAGAGCATCAAAATCACCATGACTGAGGAGAATTGTCTTTGTTCAATTAAAAAAATTGGAATCTAATCCTAATGAATAAAAGAGAAGTGCAGTTACCAGTAGGATTCATAGGTGGTTCTTTTGTATCTTCCAGATGAAAAGATCTTTCCAATCCATAATGCAAAGCACCGTCGGATTAATTATGAAGATGTTCCAGTATATGGAAATACTGTTACAGTTGTCACAAAATAGAAAAAGCTTCAACACTTTTTTTTTAATCTAAGATACTCATTGTAGGAAGAGAGGAGAGGAAATCATATCTGAGGTAGCATGCTGTAGTAGGTTGAAAGGACTGCCGAACAGGTACAGTAAAATGACTTTTCTCCTGTTTCAGTTTACTTTTTCAGACTTTTAAAATATACATATGTATGTATTTTAAAGCAATTTTATTTATTAAAAAAAATAAAGCTTAAAAATGATATCTAAGGAGATAATTCGTAATATATTTTCATGCACATGATCAAAAAGTTGCATGTGAATACAAACACAAACCCCCAAACACAGCTGAACAACATGAGATAGTCATGATTATGGGCAATAATGGCTAACTTTCCCCAACAACAGTCACCCTTCCATCACCCTTTCTAAACTAATTGCTCTACCAACTAGCTTATCGACCTCTGCAGAAATTGCCTGAGGCTTACAGTGTTCACAAATTTCAGGTGTCCAGTTCAAGATTTCTGAACTTTAACAGATCGCAGCTTTAATATTTTACTTCCTATGCTTAAACTGTGGTTCTCAATTGCTTTAGTTCCAGCTGTGTCAGCTCAGCATCTTTGCAGATCATGTCCTTGAATTTCCAGTCAGAAAAGAAACACCACATGACTAGGTTTGCACGTGTGGAAAAGATTATTTTATTTCTGATATATAGCACCTCTACGGCAGAGGCCCATGTAGTTCTTTATCCTCCATTTTTCATCACTTTTACTGCTCTTCTCCACAGAATGTATATGCTATGGCTCTGCTCCTGATGGCAAAGCATACAAACTGCACATCTCCATGCAAATTTTCATTTACCACATCATGACAGACATCTTCAGTTTCTTAATCCTTGTGGCTAATGTTACAGTACACATGGATATGTCCTAGCTTTCTTTGTGCCGTGCAAAGTTGAATGTGAATAAGCATTGCTGTGTGGTGCACTGTGGTATGAGTTTTCTTGATTTAATGGCCCAGCAGGATGCTCATTTTTTGCTATTTGTAGCAGAATTATTTTATCAGAGAAGGATTTTGTCCTTGTAGCATAAGCACTCATGATGTTGGACAGTCATTCAGAGCAGTGCTGAAATCTGGATCGGGAATTTGGATCTGGAGCGGGAACACAAGATGTGGCTGGAGTGATTCATGCTGTAATTGTGGATCTTTTCAAATGGCATCTCTAGAACTTATATGAGCAGAAGACAGGGTGGGTTTATATAATTCTGCAACTCAACCAGCAGTGGCTCCAGAATTTCTGCAAGCTAATACAAGCTCTCTTGAACTTCTGCCCCAAAGCTCTTGATCCGCAATATCAAGTATGGTTTAACAGATGTGGTGTTGAAGGGTCTATGGTTGGACTCAAAGATCCTGAAGGTCTTTTCCAACCGTAATGATTTTATGATTCTATGATCCATTGTAATATGGGCGGTTAAGTACAACAGGTGCTACAAAGCACAACTGTGGCAGAGCTTCACAGAACACTGGGGTATAACCAGCTGCGAACACCCAATGTATGAAGCAATTGCAAATTATACAATAAAGAAAATATAAGGCCAGATAAAATGTAACTTTTGTTCTTCCTTGATGACAACCATGACAAGAACTTCAGTTCCCATTATCATTCTGGAGGGCCTGCCAATTTTCTCTGTCCAGACTTGAAAAGATGAATATCAAAAGCAAGTCACTTATTTAAAATCTTAGTGAACTGCTACGTTATGGTTGCATAAAAGTGATGGCTTGTCCATTTGAAAAGCTGACGACAGAACAGCCTTGCCGCTGATATCATTTGGATATCAAATTTGAAAATGTTTTGCGTGTGCACCATATGTTGAACATGGTAGTCTTTCCTTGCCCCTACTAATGCAGTTCATATCATGCTGATCCAGATTTCTCTTCCCATTTGACTCTCACTGTCTGAGGTCAATGCTGTCGCTGCCACTGCAAGGCTAAGTCTTGTTCCTCTTGACTGCTGAATTAATTACCTCCTTTCCTTGCGTCAACAGCAGTTTGTGGCTGAAAGCTCAGGAAAGACAGATAATGGTTATCTGTGCACAAAGATGCCCTAGTAATGCCTGATCAGAGAGAAAAATGTTCTTTTAGCAAGCTCATTCACTGAGAATGTAATTGCCAGTAGTGCTGACAAATTAAACGTTAAGTCCAACCTTGGGGAATTTTTCCCAAGACCAGCTTGTCATGGATCACTGCATTCCCCAATTGTCTGCACTTTTCCCAGCAATCTGGTCTTTAGGTCACCTAGCAAACGTATTTAATGACAACATCAACAATTTCTCGCCACCTTTTTCTCTTGCTTCTGCTTTCTTCATGTAGCACACACTCATTTTAATTTTAGCATAGTTTAATCTCGTGCTTCATGTCTTTGGAGTGTCGTAGAGCATTAGAAGCTGTTTTGTGGCCCAGGGCTTGGAGGACAGGATGTGGTGCTCTCAGACATGGACCATCTTCTGTGCGTTTGTCATGACTGTGTGGGACTGAACTCAAGGCGTTAGGCACTTGTTTAGGATGCTGTGCTCCAGGAAATACACACAGGGCACAGTTTTCCAAGGGATTTAAGTAGCCCATATTGGGTTGATTTTCATGGGGAAAATAAAAAGCACAACCCCAGACAAAATGCTTACTTCCTGCCAATTTCGATTCAGTACACGAAAGCAAGAGATCTTTTCAGTGAAAATGTCCCTGATTTTTTTTTTTTACATGAGTGAAACAGAATGTTTTTCCTTTACCCTCATTCTTGGAAATGGCTGGATCTTTTAAGCTTAAGTTTTCCAACACATCTCAGCTTGAGGCACAGACATAGCATGGAAAATTTCAGCCCAAACATTTAATGTTTGGCAAAGTCATAAGCAACTGGAACTTAAAATGGGAAGTGTCTGGCAATCTAGGATGTGCTAACAGCCTTCTTTCTAATGAACACGCTTGTACAAATGCTATTAATATAATCGAAAACTGGTCTGAAAGGCAGAACAGAGCAAAAACAATGTTGCTGTCCTATCTGAACTTTCCAGGCTCCATGGAAAAGCACTTTGAAAAAATCAAGGGAAAGCAAAGTTGTATGACTAACACAGATATAAATCTAAATATAATTTTCAGGTAGGCTTAATAGTTGAAATATTGTCTTCAGCCTCAGTGGTGTTATTACCAAAATGCAATGTAGCGCTAGAAACGCTACAGAAAAGGAAATTGAGAATGATCCCCAGAGATAAAAGAATGTGCAAGATGAAGTAAGGTAATTTGCATAAAAATTGTTAGATTGGTATTTAATTGAATTATATTGGATCTTACACTTTATAGATAATGTCAGTTTGAGTTACTCTTGTAGGTTATTATAGACTAGTGTATTATTAAAAACAAATACGTTATTGAAACAAGTTTTGACAATACACTTACCTGGTAAAGTCATCTTTCTAAAGAACTCAAGCTTACTAGTGCAGTGAAATACGATAGCACCAAATAAAATCTACTAAATTTTTGGTTTCCATCATTTTCATTATAGATCTCTCCCACACGTGCCTGGAATATGTTTTCAGCTGATTCAGTCTTGTGCAGCAGGCCAAATCGGATTAACATTTGGTGGGAATTATTGACTGATATGATACAATTCTAATATAGTCAGTCCTTTCCTTTTTTTTTTTCTTTTCCCCTTGTTATTCAGCAATTGAACTAATATTGCCAGGTTTTTAAAGCTTATTGCATGTATGTTAGTAGCACTGCTCTGAAATATTGAAAGGGAAAAATGCAAAATAAACGCATTTTAGGGTTTATGTTTTTCTGTTTTTGTGGAGCTGAGAATGCTGATAATACAGTTTTTGCACAATTTAGTAGAGATTTGGCTAACCAGGAAAGTAGAAAGGAAGAATATTGTCTTACCTGGCAGTTGAGAGAAAAGTGAAGCAACCTCTATCTATCACACCCAACCAATTATACAATGCTCCATTCAAGGCTGACCTAACTCTAATGTTGATTAGTTTGAGCCGTGCTGTAGAAGAAAAAAGCAAAACTCCTCTTTTGAGATGCACAGTCATATGTTATTGACTAAAAAATTAATGAGTGTTTTGTTTTCAGTCTAACTGCCATTTTTGACATTCTGTTCTCTAAACAGTGATATTATCATTACCTCCTATTCATTTGTGATATTCTGAAGAACTGAAAACTATACATGATCTGGGAGCTATGAGACATCAAATCAATACAGAGACTTGAATATTTTTGTCTTCTGTATTATCCAGTGGTCACTATAATACAGTCCTCCTGCATTAAAAAATAAAATAGCAATGTCTGTGCCTATGTTTTTAATCACAGCCATGTTCAGTTTTAATCTTCTGGCTTCTGGCTTCCTTTGATTCCTTGTCAGCACTGACACTAATCATACATATCTTTACTAGTGCAGTTAAAAAATATGATTCTTTTGGTGTATTTTAATCTCCCAATGCTCCCAAGCAGTGACCTTCTTATGGATATTCTAGTCACTCTTATGATACAGTCACACTTATGATACAGTATATGCTGAAGTGGATCCAGTTATAATCAGTGTAATGGCAAGACTGTTCTGAATCATGCCAAATGCATAACACTTAATGACTGTAGTGGCCACAGAACTTTGAGGCTTCTGATTTTCTGGAAATTTAACTTTTGGTAACTTCTTTTTAATGTATTTATTTATTCTGTGCTAATTGTAGGGTTAAAAAATCCCAGCTTTTCAGCTTTGAGTTTCTCTTCATGAAAGCTGATGCAATGTGAGCTCTACTGGAATCTTTACTGTGTTGTCCACCTGCACAGCCAACTCTGACAGAGCATTAAGAGTGAGCATGGGATTTACTATAAAACTATCAAGATCTCAGATAGAGATTTACCCTTGTTGGCAAGTTATAATGTGATGTAACCCATAGAGGCTGATGAAATTAGTGCTGGGGAAATCTAAATGATCAGATGGGATCTATGACCCCAGTTGTGCAATGGGCTCTGCTCAGCCTCTTGATATCTATGGATTTCCACAGAGGTGCAGAAATTCACCTGCTTGGCTTAGCTTTTCAATTGGCCTATGAGAGGAGCGAGGCATACTCACGATGCCGACATATGCAGAAACTCTTAGAAAAGTTAGGAAATGGTATAAGCAGACAGTGCTCTGTTCAGCTTCATCATTTTGGGGATTAAGAACTGATCCTTTCCAAAAATGCATACATGAGGATTCACTTAGGCTTTCTGAAAAATACAGCAAGGCAGGAAGGAAAAAAAGCAGCAACCAAATGAGTTTTTTGAGCCATTTTGCCTAGCCAGGTCAAGTTGGAAACAAATATAGGATTTGTTCTGATTGCTGCCTCAGAAATCAGCAGTATTTGTCTTTCTTGGCTTCCTTGGCAACACTGGCAGGTACAATGGGAATTAGGGACTTCCTGGACCAGAGAGATGGAAAAAACAAGACTAAGAATGACCTTGTAACCTGGTGTTTTAAGGCACTGATGGGGAAGGCTGTGCTCTACTTGGTGATCAGAGAACTGTTTCTGTGTTTTATTTTAAATGCACATATGATAAAATAATCTGTTCTCTGAGGGACAGGGTAAAAGTGCAAAAACTTTTTGCTGATTTCTTAAAAAAAAAAGATATAATCAATAGTACATTTTTTTTTTTGAAAGAAAACATAGATCTCCATTCTCAGGAGACCATTTGGAGCTTTTCTATCACAAATTGTTAGGTGCCTAAGGCCTCGGCATATACGCCTTTCCTGTTAGCATTTCCTAAATGCTTGTTTTCATAGTTCTTATTCAGCCTGTACCTGATTATTGGTCCCATTCCAAGTCTGCATGAATTGTGTATGGCACTCGGTTGCTTAACACACAGTCACACACTGTCATAGAGCCCAACTTTAGAAACACGATCAACAGTAGAGCTCCCAACTCTGAGGCTAAGCCCAAATACGCAATTCAAAACTGCCAGAGATTATTCTTTTGTTTTCAGCTACTAAGTCAGATGTAAGGTGTTGACGTCCTTTTTTGACCATTTGCTTTTAATCAATAAAAACTATATGTATGCAATGAGAAGCTGTAGGTGATGAGACATTAATTTGGTATGACAGAGTGGCAAGCTCACTGACATGATCTATTTTAATTTTAGACATGTTGCTGGGTTTTGCAAATATTCTGTTATGTTGGAAGGGAAAAGATGTAATGAAAAATGATAATAGGCTAATACCTATATAATTCCTTCTTGCCTAAATTATTGCTTTTCAATAGCAAGTTTTCTTTAGCTATGGCAGTGGGGTTTTGGCATGACACAATGCATAATTCTTATGTTTCTCCTTGTAAAATTCCACTATGATGTTCATCATTTCCAGCTGATTCTCCAAAGAAATTTTGCTCTGGGCTCCCATTTCATAAGTACAATGGAGCCTGTGCCAGCAATTTATGATTATATATCTTGGTACAAAAGTTATGGTTTGATTTTCCAAACCTGGGAAATAATTGAAACAATATTGATTTGTCTAAAGGCAGACAGTTTAACAGGCACCCTAATCCAGATTTAAGTGATTCGCTTTATTTTGGGTTTGGATTCTTCTTTTGTTTTATTTATCTATCTATCTGCCACATATGTGACTTTATTAAAAATAAAGGAAAGGGAAAGTATAGCATGGTGTTTTAAGGGTTTTCACAAGTGATTTCAGAATGGAAGATTTGGAGCTAGAAGTGTCATTAACTATTTCAAATAATTTGTTAAGAAATGCCATTTTTTCTGTTTCTTGAGATGGTAGCTTTGCCAAATGTGGCAGGTGAATGACTCTTTCCATAACCTGATAGAAAAAGCAGTTTTTCTTCAGTGACTTCATTTATACAAAACATAACATTCTGTGAATGGGTTTATGACTTTGGAATGACTTGCAGGAAATTTAGGAAAAAACTTCTACTCTGAAGGTCCTTAAAGACAGTTTTTGAAGGAGTGTATGAGTGCTGTAACTTCTACAGGGGTTGCTCTGATTTCTGATGGGGAGGGGTGGTTGATGGTATGGAATGGAAGCACAGCTCTTTAAAGCAGCCTTAGAAGCTATTCAGGCTTCAGCTGCACATCTTAATCTCTGAGCTGCCTAAGCATGGCTCACCTCTTAAGGACTTGTATAAATGAAAACAGCTTAATAATGAAGATCCCATAAGCTCTTGGGTGGGAAGCCATATGTGAACACTCCAGTGCTAGTTACAAAGTTACAATTTACTCAAAAAAATGCTCTCCTAAGTAGAGAAAATATTTTTTTGTTCTCTACAGATTAAAAATGTGTCATATACATTATCCCCAACTTTGAGGTATAAAAAGGCCAGCTGCCAATGTATACCATGCAACCAAAATTTTGCTGCATATATGCTTACATTTGAAAAAATGTTTTCTTAATCTTGCATTTGAAAAATACATGGTTAACATAGTAAAGAACTGGTATCAAAAAGTAGCAGTAGAGTGAATGTGAATTAGTATATTTCTGTGAAATCCCAGCTACAAACTTTGCATATAAATAAATAATGATTTAGTTATTATAAGAATCAAAGATTCGACCTAATTCTTGCTAAAATAGATTGTACCATGTTGTTTGAATGCTGTTAGCAAAATTTTGTTGTTTACCATATTATTGTCTTCAAACAAACAATTAATATTGCATTTCTGCAACCATGAAAAGGCTACTGGAGGGTTTCTGTAAATAATACTTTTCATAGGCTGAAAATGTGGAGACAGTTAAATTGAATTTGAATATGTGAATGAAGACATTTTTATAAAAGACAAGTGACATAAATGGTAGGCCTCTCTATACCACTGTTGATATCCAGGCTTTAAAAAAAAAACAAACAAAAACAAAAAATGAAAAGCAGTGTGGAAAACATACTAATTTGACATCCTTAATATTCTCAGAGTTCTTGATTGCTGAGATAAGAGATTCCTTGCTACAACAATGCATATCCTAGGTTTTCAAATTGGTATACAGATAGTAGTTAATTCTTTATCTATATGCGTACATGCCCACAAGATCCTAATCAACAAGAAGTAAATCTTTAGTAACTAACAGTAAAAAAAAATAACTTGTTTGAAAATAGACACTGAAGCTTGACTAGAATAGGTAGGAGCCACATTTCACCCAGACCATCATAGTCTGGAAGGCTGAGGACTGCAGAGTATTTTAGGGATGCCATGCCACCAAACTCCAGCTCTATCCTCTCTTCTCTTAAAAGAACTGTAACATCTGCATTATTTTCAAGTTACTTATTTTCACATTATGTTATTATTTCACATTATTATTTCAGGCAGTTTCTCTTACATGATTTAGCATATACTTAAAAATCACCCATAATATTAAATCAATTCATATGAGTCTTACTTTTCCCCTTTTTTTCTTATATTTTAAAATCGATTTTTTGAGAAACATTTTTTCATTGTTGTCCTATCAATTTCATTCCAAGCACAAAGGCCCTGATCTAAGTTTTAACAGATTTAGGGGAAATTCTAATGACAGATGTGGTGGATTACAAATGAAGGGATAATGGTTTCAGCTCTTTGGAACTGGATGTAAAAGATAAATGAAAATCACAGGAAATGCCATCATTCGATATCTTTATTGAGTTTTTAATGAAGTAATTTGATGAATCCTTTCAGATGATGCAGTCATAATTGAAGTATTGAATATTTGCTTTTTTTTTTTTCTTCACTTCAATTCTTTCTTTAGGAGTTACGCAGGGGGTGAGTGTTCGATTTTACTCTTGTGTAACACCTGAGCAACATGAAGAAAGCAAAACTATACTCCTTAAAACCAAACTGCTCCATGCCCTCTCACACATCCATTCAAGCAGCATTTTTCTGAGAGCTGCACTGGGCACACTGACCAAAAATCTCTGTGATTGGGCAGGATGTTTGTCCCAAAACACATTCTCCTAAGGGCACTTATATTTTTCTGGTGAGACATCAGATATATGTTCCACGAGCACTTCGGCAGACTGCGAGGGACCTTCCCCGGACACTCAGTTACCACCCAGGTGCAGGACCAGTGACCCTTCTTGTGAATGGGGCTAGGGTGAATGTAAGAATATTTTTTTTCAGGTGAGTTGATTTCTGTTTGGAGGAAATCTGTTACAGCACTTTTCATAGCGTCTTAGGGGTTTTAGAGTTATTTTTTAAAAGCTGTACAGCAAAATAAAAAAAAAATCCCCTCTACTATTATCTTTGAAGTGCGCCCGCACACACACTCGCACACAAAAATCAATATTTAATGGTAGTGACTGGCTTTTCTGATTGCCTGTTTAATGAACTAGCTAAAAAGCGTTCCCTTGACATTTCCACAGGTCTCCCTTCTCTTCACTCGCAGAGCCGCATTTTATTTTCACTTCGGGCAAGATTAGTATAATCCCGCTTTCCATACTGAATGCTTCCACGAGTATGGGAAAAAAAAAAAAAAAAAGCAAACCTCGCTGCCGGCATTCAAAGTTTCTTGCCGTGATACTCAGGATTACGCTAAGCTGCGGCATTAACGTCCCTCAGATTTAATTTCAGGTCTCCCAGCTCCGCGCCCGCCCGCCCGCTCCCTCCCCGCGCCGCCGCCCGCCTCCGAGCGAGGGCCGGGCGCCGCGCGCCCAACGGCCTCGCACCGGCCGTTGCTCGCGCGTCAACGGTCGCCCCGTAACGGCCAGCGAGCCCTCGCCGCGCCGGGTCCGCAGCAGGTGCAGGGCGCCGCCTCTCCTGTCGCCGAGCCGGAGGTGAGTGAGGCGCGGGCAGGGCCGTTTGCCCGCGAGTCAGATGGCGACGAGCAGCTGGGGGGACGCCGCTCCGAGGCGGCCGCCTGCGGGGCGGAGGCGGTCGGCGGGGCGCGGGGCGCAGCAGTAGGTGCGTGAGAGCCTCTCGGGGAAGCGGGGCTGCTGGCAGCCGCGTGAGAGCTAGGGGCGGGAGGAGGGAGGCTACCGAGGCGGCCAAGGTGCTTCGCGCCCTGGCTAGGAGCTGCCTGCCCCACTGACTTGTTGGCGAGCAGGGGCGTCAGGCACTGAAAGGATCTCTCCATTAACCCAAGCAAAAATAAATGGACACCCCCTTCAAAAGAAAAAAAAAAGGAGGGGAGGAGGGCAGAGGGCAGCAAGCCAGTGTGCGGCAGGTGGAATGGCAAAGTGGGTGCTGGTGGCCTCGGGAGCAGGTGGTCCTCAGGGCTGGCACGGGGGACCATCCTCAGGTGTCCTGTATCACATGCACGTGTGATGGAGTGACTGGGCAGAATACGGTTGATGGAAGAGTCTTTGCTGGTAGGTGGCAGAAGAACGGGAAGGCTGCCTAGTGAGGAGGGCCCGCTGAGTGATGGAGGTATTTGTGGCCTGGGCTGCCTGCAGGAGGTGTGAGCGCCGCCACTGACACCAAAGCTGTGTGGGAGCCAGATGGTAAAGTGTAAGGCGGCACATGCCATATCCTCCTGCCTTGGCATCTGAGTGACAAGGTTGACAAAGAGGAGTCACTTCTCTTACATGCAGTCTGCTTAACCAGAGGTTGTCGTATACTGCTTGATAAGAAATAGGATCTTCTTTCTGAGTTTTCACTTTGTCAGATTGGGGGGAAATGCCAAGAGGCAACTGCAAGTGACACTTCTCATTCACTCTTCTCTTTTTCTCTTAATCTCCCCCTTCTTCAGGGAGCACTTTGAATTAATTAATGTGGACAAATTTGTATTGCCCAGTTTCTGCCAGCAGCATGGGAGTTCTTTTGGGGGGGACAGGATGACTTTTTTTTTTTTAAATGCGATTTCTAATTCTGAAGATTGGCATTGGTCTGTTTTTCATGGATTCAATAATGAAAAATAATTCCATGTAGCTCAATAATGTTGCTAACAGTGGCTTGAGGAAGACACCTGATGCTGAAGTAGCCTGAATGTGGATAGTATATAATTTCAGTCTGTCCTTATCTTAATGAGTCTTTCTTTATTTAGATCTATAGTGAAGAAATATATCTAGCATTATCTAAAGCTTTCTGAATTTCTCAAAATTTGATCCAATTCTGTGGCACAGGGTGCTGGTGAACTAGCTGGTCCAATAGCTGTAGTCATGTATGTGTTGTGCATGTACAACTTAAAATGCTTTGGCTCTAGTGGTAAATGTTTTTAGTGACCTTAAATGTGACTCTTAAATAATCTCAAGCTGCTCTGCAGATGTTTTCGGAATCTCCTGGTAGTACATTCAGCTAACTAGAGCTATAATTTGCACAGTGTCTCTGGCTTGATCACACATACTCATGTAACCCCTGTAGTGTCTTTTAATTTCAATCGACTGGCCCTTGTAGCCTCTAAGGAACAGCCCCTTTAACAAATTACATGTTAGCCAACTTCTCATAAAGCAATGAACACAAGGTAGGCCTACTCTGTTACCTACCGACAAGGAATTTAATGAAACCTTGCCTCCATTTAGGGTTTTGTAGCAAAATGCCTGTTAACGAACATTATTACATGTCAGCGAAGGTAAAGGATTATGTTTGGGGCTGTTGAGACCTGTAATGGTTGAGGGTGAAGGCCTCCCTGTTCCATGACAGCTCACAGGACGGGGCTGCTTATGAGGAATGTGGGGTTGCAGCCCTCACTACATCAACTTCCACCCTAGTAGTTCTGCTTATGTAATTATCCACAGAGAAGTATAAGACTCATTCAGTGTTTTAAAATAACGAATATAGCATACTTTAATTGTGAAATGATCTATTTAAATTTTAAAATAAACTAGGAGAAAGCTTAGAAAGTTTGTTATTTTTCTTTTTTTTTTGAATTTTAGTTCTGGCATGACTACATATTCCTCAGCTAAATGCAATTGTAAGCACATAGAAATTGGAAGATGTGATACTGTATGTGTTTTGAAATCCACAGGTTTTCCAAAAACAATAGGTGAAGTTGTAAAATTAAATGACCTGAAAATAACTACTGTTTTTAAGAAGTAAATCTTTCTGGCCATTCTTCTTTCAAACAGACTTTCAGATTTTTAGAACGGTGACTACACAAAGGTGATGTTTTCCTTTAAATGCGCTGTTTTACAGTACATAAATAATAGAAGCTTATATAAGAATTGTAAAATGTTTGATTAATCATACATTTCTCCCTTCACAAGAAGTCTCCAAGTCCCAGTGCACAGGATAATGCTATGTATCTTTGTCCACTATATGATAAGAGATTACCTGGGAAATGTCTCATGTTTCAATTAAAGGAATGCATGAAAATCCTGGGATTGGGGAAAACATCCTTGCAGATCAGTTGAAAACATAATTCTGATTTCATGTACTAAAGTTAATTATAATGAATGTATGTTACACAATATGTGCAATGGAAAAATACTTCATGGAAGATGTATTTTGAGGCTTATCAAAGGTATCATACTCTTTGTAAATGCTTTAAACATGCTTTATTGTTATTATTATTATTGAAAAGTCTATCTCAATGAAGTCTCATAACTTTCTGATGAGTATTCCTGGGAGGTGGAAGAAAGGAAGAATCTCCATTTGCAATCAGTGACACCTTGATAAAACCATAGTATAAAAATAGAATGTAGCATTGCAATATAGGATAGAACTGACCAAAAAATTTTTGGCTTGCATCTGTGTATCCTTAAATTATGTTAAGGTTGGGATGTTATCATTTACAGAAGTGAAGGATTATCCCTTACATAAATGCATATCTTAAATTTACCGCTTTTGGATGGTAAATCAGGCAGTACACAGTGTTCATCCTGTCAGTAAGCTAAAACAAATTTTAAGGTGGATGAAGACCAAATTTTTGGAAGCTTTATGTTTTCTAATCCTGTGACCTGTGTGTGTGTATGGAAATCTTCCAGGAATGCTCCGTATTTCATACTGGGATATCATACCACCTTTTGTGATTTGGTTGTTGATTACCAGTTCTCTTCTGGGAAATAGTGATGGCTTGGAGAGAGAAACATACATAATGTTTTAATTAGATTGAACACTTGGGTAGTACAAGATCAAGCAATATGAAAGCAAATTCTTCTATAATAAGAAATCTACACTGGACTTCTATGTCTGTATTCTGCCTAGGTAGAAAAGTCTTTTAAAACCTTGAAAAATAGCATATAAATCAGCCCGATCTAATTGAACATTTTTGTTGGTCAGTATTTTGCACAAGATGATGCACATCTTCACTGATGAAGTAGTGAGTAGGGTAGACAAGTGTTTTCCAAATGTCTTGCAAATGTTTGGGTTCATCTACTTCTGTGCAATCCCCACGTTAGAATTTATTGCTGTTTACTACTTTTAATTGCTGGCAGCAGCTCAGTTCCTCAGGGCACTGGGGAGAAAAGCATGAAAATCAGCTGAAATTATCAGCAAAAAATGTTAACACACTTTATATTGCCTGGGAGGAACTGAGCTGCTGCCAGCATTTAAGGTAGCTGGTAGTTCTCTAATCAGTCTAAAATTTTGCATCTTACTCCCCTGAAGGAAGTGAGCTGCTTCCAGCAGTTAATCACGGTAATTTGGTTATATTTTTGTCTTACGTTATAGTAGCTCAACTTTTTAAACTAATATTTCCCTGGCCTATTCAAAGGATGGGATTCCTAGCCTATGAATCTTGCCGTTATTTGATTGAGGGTTGGAGTTTAGGTGTGAGGCACTGCTCTCGGTCGCTGTCTCTGTTCAACAAGACTAACTGGAGATCAGATAGATTGCTAGAACCTCTGTTGTTCCTTTTTAGGCTATTCTGGCAAATAATAAAGCTGTGTTTCATAACACAACTGCTCTTTTTAAAGATCAGCTAGTCTGTTTTTTGGCCCAGCATTAGAAGAGTGTATATTGATCAGTACATAATTACTAGTAGAAGTAAAGTTCCTTCTGTTTATTAGGGAGAACATTTATCTGTAGAACTAAACAAGACTGGGGGATGTATAATTCTTGTAGTCTTGTTAAGACTTCTGGGTACTACCATTAAAATAAACCCCCGAACTTTTATTCAGGCTTCTTTTTTTTTTTTTTTTTTAAGGGAAAAGTGATGAGGGAAGAAAGAGCGCTAAAAGATGTAGTTTTAAATTAAATTTCAAAATGCAAACAGTGAAACTTGATCTTCTAAATGCTTTTCCTTTTAGCTGTTAACTTCACTTCCTGGTATTTCAACATTAATACTCAGGAGCTCAGAAGAAAAAAATCCAGTATCGAGTGTTGCTGGGCTTGCAAATAAATAAATAAATAAAAATCACCACACCAAAACTACTGTCTTGGTGCTGTTAACACCCCCTGTGAGTATTTGCTGGCAACTTTCCATTGTTCTGTCTATGATAAAAATACAGGGTCTGAATATAGTAATACAATAGAACATGCATTAAAGACCCAACTACTGCTCTTTCCTAATCTCTTTATTAGCTCATTTTGTTTAGTTTCTTTAAAATATAAGCTCTGCATAACAAGTCACTAGTAACTATGAATGGAATTGAATATTTCCTAATAATCGAAGAAAATGTAGCCAGTCAAATTTAGATCTTCCTCAAATTTGCTGAGTAGCAGTTTCTGTATGGGAAAAGCAAGAAGTTTCATTCACCAGGCTTTTTTTATAACTTAGAGAGACTCCACTTAATGTTGTCAGTAGTGGGAAAGAAGAAGGATCTCTCAGAAAACATTATCTTTCTTAGTGATTAAGATATTGTCCAGTATGCTTTTGGTTACAGCTGAGCTGAGTTAAATAAGCTTAGCTCACTTTCAGTTGCCTTGTTTTTTTTCAAATATTATTTTAAAGTTTGTCAAAGGGTACCATCCTGTTAATGTAATATGTTGGTATAGCTGTCCTGGCCCAGCCGAGTGAAAATTGTCTTGACAAGCTTAAATGTTTTGAGTAGATTAAATAAGATACCTATAGCTAATTTGTTCAGTGGAGTCCTACCATTATCAAAACTCGCTCAATGTGCTTTATATGCAATATTTTGATAGTGCATGATATTTTAGTGCATCTTCGTAAGTCTAGATCCTGTCACTTTTCTGAGAGCAAAGCTTCTGTGCAAGAACAAAAGTACCCCCACAGCTGACTTTAATTATGATTAGAAAAGTATTGCCATTTTCCATGAGCTAATTTAGCAAGCACGCTTTGGGTGTATGTGTTGGTTGTTTAAAGGCTGTATGGGGAAATGGTGCCACTTTAATAATAAAGCCACTGAACACGTAGAAACAAGTCCTACTTGTTTCCACACAGTATAGTAGATACAATTGTTATGTTCTAGGATTCAGTTATGAAAAATTCTTTTAAACTTTTCGCAACTGTCACCTTGAAGTGCTCCAAAGAGTTGCTTTTGTTGCATCTCATGACTTTGGAGTCCTTTAAGTACCTGTAATGGCTGCATCCTCCTCAGTGGAGGTCATTGTTGATACTTGCAGTGTTTTGACTCCTCTTGTGTTCTGTGTATGCCCTTAAAATAAACTAAAAAAGCCTTTCAGTAGAAGTGTCATGCCCTGTGATGAATGATTGCTTAACAATATATACTGGCAAAATTCTGCAGTAATCCAGCACTCAGTCTTCTTATTTATATAACATTTTTCACTTTCAAGAAGCATGACAGCTAATGGAGGTTATGAAAACATTGGATTTGAATAATGTGCCAAGAGTGAATGCTGTCCTCTGCTTAGATAACTTGGAAAGAAATGAAATTATATGTACCCTACCAGTGAAACTGGACAAAGGCATACAAAAAGAGGTAAAGCAGATACATCTACTCCATTCATAGGCATCTCTCTCACTGTGTAGCAACAAAAGTGCTGAAATGGCTTGGAGGACCTTAGGATGTGTTAGAACTGCAGCTTCTATATTGTTGCTGTCATCCTGTAACCTTTCAGAAGTGTTAAAGTAACTCTAAAATGCTGAAAATAGCAGATAGCACTATTTGTCTTCCTGGTGTTAGGAAAATGTGGAAATGTGTTTGCTTTAAATGGTCTCTACTCACAAGTGGTTGCAATAATTAACAAAACAGATTTCATGTGAAAATCCCAGCGGGGTGGAAGAACGTAACTAACTCTGTTCCAAGGCACCTAGGCAAATGCTGCATCCAACCTGTTCATTGGGTTACTACAGCAGGACAGTATGATGTCCATGTATAAACTGACTCGTACACTTCCATATGGTAATGAAGTCTGAAGTACAAAAGCAGGAAAATGTGAAATGCTTTGAATGACACCTAATAAATATGGTGCACACTTTTCAGCATGAGCTCCGAGTGAGCGGAGCTGCTCAATACTGTACAATTCTGACTGAGTGCAATGTGTTTTCTATGATATATTTTTTCACTATTCAGGAAAGTGAGGGAGAATTAAGTGAAGTTGCTTCATGGCTAAAAACATGCTGAAATCTGGTACTTTCTCTTGAATTCCTGACATGTGATTCTTGTAAGCTGAATTTAATAGCTTTGCATTTTGACCATTGGTCATTCCCCCCACCTCCACCTCCCCTTTCCATAGCTCTACTGACATCAGGAAACCTTTGTATAGTAATTTGGCTGATGCTACTCTGGAATTTTCTACTTCAGGTAGTCTTAATTTTTGGCTTCTGCAGGGCTAATGTTTGCAATGCATTGTACCTTCCGTTTTAAAACAATGGAGGGGATGCTAAAATGGCTGTTTTTGCCAACTTAAATGACATCAAAATCTATCACAAATCAGTATATTTCCCACTTTCACTTTACCTAGGTGTTGTCCAAATTTAGATTTACTTTGTTTTTGGCCTACATTTCTTAATGACTGGAGATTGGGAAGGCAGGAAAAGAAAGAATGTTTGTGTTTTTTACATACAGGAAGATAATACCTTTTTTTTTGTTTTGTTCTTTTCTGCAAGAATTTTTATGAAATTATAAAATACACCATAAAATTATTATGTTACGTTTAACCACCTGGTAATTCTCTAATTTCTGCATGATTTGAGTAGCATACTTTTTGTCTGACTTGGAAATGAGGTATTAAGGAATCTTTCAATATGCAGAATGTTTAACAACTCTGTTCATAGGTATATAGTTAAGATTTTGCTTAAATATATCCCCCCCACACCCTCCCAAAACGTATCTAAACCCTGTGACTAGGTAAACATCATCAAAAGTGGAAAAAAAAAAGTGGATATCCATGAGTAAAAATAACTAAAGCAGTTATGCATGGAAAGAATTGTATGGATCGGTGTTGAAGGAGGGCTGAGAATTAAGGAACCAGGCAGTATGGTAGAACAAAAACCCAAACTCTGTAGTTCTCTGTACCTACTGTTCGAGAAAGATGGTGTAGAGTTGTACCGTGGATACCTGATACTTGTGCAGTTCAGAATTTGAAGAAGCTAAGAGGAGGAGGGTTTGTAGACAGGAGGGAACCGTGAATTTGTTAAGCATAATGGTGACTACATGAGTGGAAAGTCCTGAGATCATTAGCTGGGACCATTGGTTATACAACTCTTCAGATTGTGTTTGCATGGTTGAAATTATTTTGAGAGCTGGTTCTCTACTAAGTCACAAAGCCAGATAAGTTATTTGTGAATGTCCCTTTGTATGCAGCTGTAAATTTGTACATCCGCAGTCACAGTTCTGCTTTACATAACATAAAGGCATGTACGAAAGTTTGATGGCTATGCAGCCAGTGTGGTTAAGCACATCAGTTTTTAAATTTTATATAATACGTGTTATATTGAGTATATATTAAACCTTGGAATTTAAAGTGCTGACTTGAGGAGTCTAACCAATTGTAGGAGTCTTTCTGAAATTATTTGGTATAATATAATTTTTGGCTTAATATCAGAATATTAAAGATTATGATCTTATGAAAAATCAATTGAGGCACTAAGACTGTATAAGGTATCGCAAAACTCTTGATTCTAGATCTCTGTAGCTCACTGACAAAATTGATGTTCTAAATCTAAATTTCTTAGTGGGAACATTTCACAATTTCAGGTGCTGTTCCACAGTTATTAGTGAGGAAAAACTCGATGATTAGTAAAATTGGAAGGAATAGCTGGACTCTACATATTCATTTTTCATTTAACAAGAAGCTGTGTATAACAAATACAAAGTACATGTGATGAATCCTTAACTTAATCTTAGGAATCTGTAGATCAGTGTCTTTGAAGTATTCTCCAAGGGGAAAAAATTATATATTTCAGAAATTAATTAAATCAAGAATGTCTAGCATTTGAAAATGGCTATTTCTTTCATTAAGAATGTAGGAAAATTGAAAATTAGTATTTCAAGTCAGTTATTTAAGTCAACACACCCAACTTATTTAGCATTGAATCTTGCTGCCTTTATGCAGATTGTTTACCAGGAAGGTTACTTATTAGATGCACTTTTTCTAAGTAAGTACTGTTTTTTTCCAAGTTTAAAGCAATTTGCTCATTGCTGATCTTGCTACAAAACAGTCTGTGGCACCACTTCAGTTAGTTATCAGACATTTTCTTTCAGGGTGTTAAAACTTTTTCCGTATACCTTGTACTCTGGCTTGTAGATTGATACTGTGGCTTTTGTCTGTGAACACTTCTTTCCTTTTGAAATACTGAAAAGCAGGCTTTTGAAAATGGTAAAGAAAAGCTTTGCAGCTTAAAAGATCATAATTTAAGATTTTCTTTGTTTTTTTTTTCAAAATGACATTCAAAATATTTATCAATAGTAAAGTTTATTCATTATTTTAAAATCAATCAGTTTTAAACCTGAATTAGATTTTGGTAAGCATCTTTTAAACATGAAGATGTGCAATCAGTGTCTGATTTCCACTGAAGTCTGTTGGAATAAGGTGTTGTACAATTAGGGAAAGCTGGCTTGAGGTCTGACCTAGACCAGGAGCAGCTTCAGGATATCTGCTTGTCTTGAGAAACCTCCAGTGGTAAAGAGTCTAAGGTCTTATTCTGGCACTCAATTCCAATGTTTAATTGTCTTTACAGTTAAGGAGCTTGAACTCCGACTGTATAAATGAAAAGTCTCTTTCTGCAGGCTAAGCCTATTACTCTCTTTTTTCTCAGATATCTCTCAGGGAAGTGTCAAGAGTTGTTTGTCACCTTTGGAGAACATTCATTTATTTGCTATGTATTTTTCCTTGCACATGTAAAAGTTTTGTCAGTTGTTTCTTGATCTTCTTTAAACAAGCATTTCTCAAAAATTTGCACGTAAAGGTTCGGCTATCTTCAAGTAGCCCTACAAATTGTCTGCTGCTTTGCATCTTTAAAGAAAAACAGGGAAGAAGTGCTTGGCAACAAATAAAAGTCATTGTCTTGTCATGGAGGGATGGTGCCGCTGCAGAGCTGCTGCTCAAGGGACTTGTTAGTAATTTTGTCTTGGTAAAAATTTGCATCTAGTATTTGGAGCTGTTTCTTGTTTTCTGGCACTGGTAGATGCTACTAAGACCCTATCTTAGATGCTTTCCATTGACAGTGATAAATTAGAAACAATTGTTTAGACATGAAATTCCTTTTTGTAGGACCAAAAATGGTCCTACAAACCAGAAGTGTCTTGTAATAGAATTTGTCAAAAATAATTTCCATCATTTCACAAAAGGATCATATAATAACTGGAATGACATTAACATAGACATTGAGGGGAACATAGGCTGAAACTGCTTTGTTCTCAACTCTTCCCTGTGAGAAGAGAGGCCAATCACTGATGGTGCAAGTTCGCTATAGACTATGGTCTTATGTGATCAGTATATTTCTGCAAATTCCATTTACTTGAAAAAAAATCAGAAAAAAATAAATAGGATGTGCATCCATAAAATCTAAGTGCTAAATCTGCCAGTATTGCAGAAACCGGAAAGGATTGTATTGCTTACATTGTCCCTGTATTAAAATGCCTAAAAAGAGATCTCATCAGAAAGGGATTCCCTTTCCACTGAAGTGAATATATTAAATGAAAAATCTGAAAGTGAACACATTAGGGTACAATTATAAAAATTATTGCTTGCTCTAGGGTCCTTGTTTCCTAATTGGATTACATCTCAAGAAAACATCCATGAACAGGTACGTTTCACACACACAAAAATCATGTCGAAAAATCATATTGAAAACCTGTTTTCCCACTGAGGAACAGCTTCCTTGGAAAAATTATGCCTACCTCAAAAATAAGAAAATGAAGACCAGCTTTAAATCTGTTCCTGATTCACACAGGATATGAAGTTAGTTCTTTTTGAAATGCTCAATATAATTTACTAGAGGGCAGTCACTGTAATGTTCCTCTTCTCCCCTCTCCCTCCTCTTCCTCCGTCTCCCTCCTCTTCTCCCCTCTCCCTCCTCTTCCCCCCTCTCTTTCTCCTTTTTCCCCTCTCCCTCCTTCTCTTGTGGTGCAGTACTAGATTTATGTTTGATTTCTTGGATCTTTTTGTTGACTTTCCTGCCAAAGAATTTGCTTCAATTGAACTCCCTGGAAAGAGAGAAAGCTGAAGAATGAGTTTCATGCTCTTCTTTGTTTTTAGCAGTTCTTCAGGCGCCGTGCTGAAGGTAGTAGCTGCCAGGCACCATTGCATTGCCAGTGCTGACTGGGGGATATTCCGGAAGGGTCGCAGCCTCCAGAACCAGTCCTGGGGGTAGATGGCATGGCTCCAGCTGTGGCAGTACCTTCTTCGTATCTTTTCCTCCTCTTTCCTCCTTTTCCTAAGTTGATTCCAAGTTTGGTGGTGGTAATTCTGTCCAAAGGGAATTCATGATCCACACTTTTAAGGACAGGATGTCTCTGTGGAAGGCACTGCATCGATTTACAGTGTAAGCATCAGCGCTGGAACAGAATAGAGGCTTTACTGTTCAGGAGTGAATAAAGATTTCAAGTATACACAGCCTGTTTTAGGTATAAAATGAAAATAAATTGAATGACAAGATGTACTCTAAAATGTTTATTTTGCATACTTTGGAAGCTAAATTTGTTGAGAAGGAGTAGTATTTTGTAGTAAACCAGCTGATAACGACTGAAAACGTGATGTGTCAGACATACCAACTCTTATCCTGGGCTGAAATAGAAGTGATTGTCTGCATGAAATGTAATCTACCATTTCCAGCTACATTGTTTGCCTAGTAAAAGCTGTTACTTCGGACAAATGTCTTTCTCCTAGGTTCTCAGACCACGGTGGTTACAATAACACTGTTGCTGGAGTGCATGTCTCCAGCTAGGCTTGCCTGCAAATTCTGCAAGAGAGCAAATTTTGTTTCCCTCCACATCTTTGCCTCCTTGAATAGAAACCTTTTGTTGTAAACTTTTTGTTTTTAATTTTTAAAAGCAAAACCAAAACAGACACAAGAGAACTTTTGAGGCAGTCAGCAGACCTGTGCAGGCTGCAGTCATCCAGGATGGCCACTGCCAGCTGTAAGCTGTTCCTTTGTGCTGTGCACGTGCAGGGTGCACATGCTCTGCTTTACCAGCTTTCAGGTTGGGAAGCAGAAGGATAATTTGTCTCACAGCCTTCCTTTCTAAGCTCCAAGCCAGAGGTTGCTTGTCTTTCTTTCCTGTTATAAATAGGAATGGATGAATATGTTTTGCCTAATTTCAAATCCACTTAAAGTTCATGGGTTTGAAATTAAAAACAGAACTTAAATCTTAAGAGGTTTGTGTTCTGTTAAGAGCTGGCCATTTGCCAGTATGTGCCTGTACATTTAACTTCTATCCCTGGAATCAAATACATATCTGTTTGCTATAGTAGGTCAGTTGTATTTCTTAATATTCTCTTTTTTACCTTTTTTTACAAGTGTTTCACTAGCGTGAACTTGCAGTTACTAAAAAGTTGCTAGCCTTGGTCTTTGCTCTCTTCTAAGTGGAAACCTTTTGCACTGCCTCTTTAGTATTCTGTTTTATCACAGTATCCGCCTTTTGACTTACTCTTCCGCAATAGTGCATCCCAATTAGGAAGCAAAGGATGCAATCCATTCTGTTCATATAAAGATGGCATTTGAGGCAATCTATGTTTTCATTTTGGAAAGAGATCCCAAATCCCTGATGTAAGCCCTGTGGTAAAGGTACTCTTATCTACCCACTAGGACGACCTGTCTTCTGAGAGGTGAAACAATCCCTGAAGCAGTGCAGAGTACTTAGCAACTGAATCTCTTTTGGGGCAAACAGGTTACTCTCTTCTTTTTCATTTTATTTTACTTTCTAGCTTGCTTTCTGCCTTCTTTCTGTTTCACTGAATACTATGCAAGCGTGATACAGAGAATGCAAAGCTTGCACATTGACGCCAAATAATTTATGGGATAATGTATTACAGGTTAATGTAATTGTAGTCCTTTGGTTACATATAGATTTGCTTGCTGATATTCTGCCCTTTTCTCCCCTCTTTCCCCTACCGCTGCTATGATTTCCACCTGTGTTTCTTTGTATGGGTGCATGCATGCATATAGGTGTATACATATATTTATTATTTATTGTAGTTATCATTGTAATTATGCTAAGAGTTTGGTGCTTCCTAGACAATGCAAACAGGTGTTTTTAAGAGATGTTGTATTAATTTAATAAAATCTGTTCATGCTTTCCTTTGGTGAATAAAAAGAGTTTAATTTTCAGTATATTATACTGTGAGATGAGTATGTGAGCCTACTGCAGTTGTGGCAATTCTCTTAAATATATCTTTTTGAAGATTATCTGTGAATCAAATGAGTTTTAAGTTTATTTGTTCTTTACAGACATCTAACAAAATATTTATAGAAACTTCTATGTCTGTCACTTGTTTCTTGATCCTACATAAAACTCAGATTATTTGAATTTCAATATCAATTTCATCTATATGTTTGTTCTTTAATGACTGTGAGTACAAGAGACAGAGTTTCAGCATCAGTTTATGATTCTAAACCCTGAATATATTTTCAGTGTATGCTCTAGTTTTTACTTAGGCACTTGTGTTTGAATAATTAAGATTACTGTAACTCACTACATTTATCAGAAAATATTGTCCAGTATTTATACATGAGCACACTTTTTTAACTGCTATGTTATTTCTAATTATATTTTAACAGTATTTTCTAGATTAAAGAACTGTAATGCTGTTAAGTTATTAAAGTACATTATAGTATATGCTCACATTAGTTAAGTTTATTTTGATTTTGCATACCATTCTCAAAAAGGGATCATAATATACTATTTTACTTTAACCTGCCTGAGGATAATGAAAAGCAATTCTGCTTTTATTTTTTAAAACTTTGATAAGCTTTTAAAAACTTTGCTATTATTGTTATAGGCCTTACAGACTGTTTCAGCATTAAATGTTTCATATTTCTGTGCATTTTTATAGCTTTTACATTTCCCTTTGCCAATTTTGTATACAATTCTTAAAGATTTTTTTGGGCCACCACAAGCAACAGCATTGAAGTATGTGTAGAGCTGAAGTTTTAAACAATAGAATTGGTCAACTTTCAAATGTTAATTAAAATTTCCACTGTAATTTTCAGTTGTTGCATGTGAGATGGAAAATATATGAAATGGAAATTGCTTTACCATGTTATCTGGACTTTTTTAAAAAATTGCTTTAGCTGTAATTGTTACTTGCTGTCCATTTTTTCTGTCTTCCTTCTCCTTGGGCACTGTATTTCATGTATTTCATACTGTCTGTATCCAAAGATTCCACCTTGAATTTTAGAGGTTGAAATGAAGTGCTGGAGATTTCAACATAGGTATCACCAAAGGCAAATCGTCTCCCCTTCTTCTCCCAAGAGTCCCCCCAGAATTTCATCATGTTTTCTGTAAGGCTTTTGCATCAATTTTGAATATAGTTGCTGTGTTTAAATAGCAGATCTCTATTAAGAACTATTCTTCACTATCCTGCCAGGTTTTCTGCATTGCAGTCTGCTACTGATTCTAGTCATTAGATGCTATAAGTCATGTTATTTGTCCTTTGTCAATTTTGCCCCCTTCTGAAGAGAGAAACTGCCAGTCTGAATCTTCAAAGACCCTCTATGGAGAGCAGAAAACTTGCAGTAGCCTGAAAAATGGCTTCTTTTCCTCTGTTACGTGATGGGTGAGGGGATCGGCAGGAGGATCTGCAAAGATAGTGTGCAGAGCAACTGCTGACGTTTGTGGCTTTCACCAGCTGCTGTTTATTCTTGAAGATGGTTCTTGATCTGACTGTCCAAGTATGAGGGTGAGGGATATGGAATGGGAATGAAGTTCATCTCTCTTTAAATTACAATTAAACAAGCAATTTCAATCACAAATTATGTGTCACCCTGACTATAATCTACCCATTCTCTTCACAAAGGAAAGGAGGCAGCTGATTAAATTTAGCCAGCATGTTTTTCTGCCTGCTGTCTAGACAATTGGCTTGGTTCCCATTCCTCAGGTCCTAGCACTCGCTCTGGGTTATAGGCCCACTAGGCCACTTAACCATTCTGCATTCTGCTGTCATTTGGACAGTCGCTTGTGCAGCTTGATAAAGGATGTACAGCGGCTTTTTTGCAGCTTGATAAAGGATGTACAGCGGCTTTTTTTTTTTTCTTTCAGGTCTTTGACAGAATGTGATACTAATAAACACCCAAACAGTTTCTATCTGTGGAACAAATCACCCTGTTAGAGTGGAAATTTATAAGATCTGGGATTGCACTGCCTTTCTACTCCTAGAACTTTCACAAGCCCTTTTCCCTTTTATTCCCACAGATGCCATCTTCCTGTATTGTCTCGACCCAAATTTAGTTTGTATGTAAATTAGACATCAGTGAAACAAAGTAAAAAAAAGGCTCAAAAAACAAAACAAAAAAACCCCACCAAGCACAAATCCCAAGCAAGAAATAGAGATCTCACATTAAGGACCTCTGTGATGGATTTTTGGATATAGTTGTCATTTGCATTTACAATTTTCGGGCTTATGTGGATAGTTAAGTCCTAAAGGTATAGACACGTGTTGTCAGAGCCTATTGCAGCAGAATTCTCCCACCCAACGATAGTGGATATATCACTGTCCAACTGGGTTTATCGTCCCCTGAAGATTCTAGCTGTTTCTGCTGTACTGGCTATTATTATTTCTTGGGGAGGATTTCCAGGTCAGATCTGAGCAAGGTGCATTTTTCCATGGGGTAATTAGAGTTTATTCTTCAGTAACATTTGCGACATATCCTGAAAATTTAACAAGCAGTGTGCTTGAAACTTTTAAGTGTTTATGCATGCAGTTGTTAGAAAATGAGGCATGGTTATGACTGAAGATGGTTGAGTGCAGAAGACTCTACAACTTGAGCTGCCAGAGCAGAGCCCAGAACTGCTGTCTGGTTCCTTCTCATAATATATTACTCTGGCTCAGTTACTCTCCAGCCAGCAAGCAGGATTTTCTGGGGAGAAGGGATATTTGAGGGCCTCAGCTTTGAATTTCCATGAGGTATCATGGTGATTGAGATGCGGCAGAGCTTTGTGTCAAGCCCATCCAAAATGAAAAGCTTATTTTGTCCTCTAGAAAATGAGCCATTTTATTGGAAGACATTTTACCGGCTATATCATGGGCTTCCTCTGTGGGTGTTTTTTGTTAAATCCACATTCGTCCAGTATGCCATATGCTCTTTGCCCTTGTAACTAAAATTGTTTTTTGAGATGACACCAGCAAGATGCATATCTTATGAGAATACTCATTTATTGAGCACCAAAGTAGACACTCTATCATTCATCTTTTTTAAAATTACAGGGGTTGTTATATAATCTCTAGCTGCCAACTGTTACATCCTTTCTGGGGCTGTTTTCCTGATTGCTTTTTTCTGTGCGGGGTGTGGAATTTTTGTTTTGGTTGTTTGGTTTTTGCTTTATAACCTTATTTTATTTACATGGCCAGCACAAGGCTGGGCAGATGCCATCTGTTCCGTATGTAAATTTACCATACATGCCACTGTTCTGCCTTTGAACCCAGTAACTGCAAACGGCCGTTCTGTGAAACTGGCCTCCAGAATTTTTGTTATTTTTGCTAGGCTTTTTACTACTTCTGCTTAATGACCTGTGTTTTCACTAGCTTAAACTAGTGTGCCATTTGCCATGTTTTCAAGCATTTTTTTCTGAAAGTATTGTGTTTTTCCTTACAGTTGCACATATTTGTATGGTGAGGACTTATTAATATGTTTGAAATCACAAGCTCCCAAACACTGTACTTTTTTTCTTTTATCTTTTGAACTAGTGTTCTAATTAATCTTTTTAGTGCAAATGTCATAGTTCTTTATTTTCTTTCTTGGGGAAGGAAAAGTAAATTAATATTTTTCAGGTGCACTTGACACTTCTTGCATTAATGAAACAGCCTGTATTCTATCATGTTTTGGTTCCTGAGTTGGTTACAGGCTTCTGCAGAGGTAGTTCTTTGAATCTTGTTCATAAAGAAAGGTGGTATGTGTTCTTTGGACACTTTCTGCAAATTATAGAAGTTCAATTTTACAAAATGGATAGGAAACACTGAAATAGTTAGCTGCTTCTCATTGCAAAGAAGGATTATTGCTGCAAGGAAAACAATATCCTCTTCAAAATCTATTTTCGTCTTTACCTCCACTTTGCTATAAAGCTTCCAGACCTTCCCTCATACCCATCCTGCCTGGCTTCCTGTTGCAAATTTGAGGAAACATTTGCACGTATCCTTACAGACAAGCTTTACTGAGTTGTCGGTCGTTGCTCATAGTTCTTGCAGCATTATTCACAGTTTAGAACCTGCTAAATAAAAAATATTTTCAGTTTTGCTGTAACAAAATGGGAGTCTTAAATTAATTGGGACTTTATTGGCTCTAGAGGCTCATGCAAGCTTCCTGCCAGTGAGAATAATGTTTTAAACTGTACATCATGAAGGAGGAGAGAAAAGGCTCCTCGTGAACCAAATTTCATATTGTGTTGTGTGAGAGATTCCACATGTTATTAGTTCATACAAATGTTTTTCCCAAGAAGCAGAACAAAGTATGATATTCAAAAGAACATAACAATAAAACATATGGATTGAAAAAAAAAATCTGTCATCTCCAATGAGCAATATCATTCTTTAGCTTGCCTCCAGTGAGTCTGAGAAGTTGTTAGGCTGTTTTAAAGTATGAGTTCATTCTAGGACAAAGAGAAGGGATTTTTTTTTTTTTACATTTTCCTGTGTAAATCATTGCAGAGGGAGGAGAAAAAAAGAGTGGAATTAGGCTCTGGAAGCTGATGCCTTTGCATTTTTGGCACCGTGCCTTCTTACTGTTTTATTGTCTATTTTGGCTGAACTTGAAGTTCCAACCATGCTCCCTGCCAAAAAAAAAAAAAAAAAAAAAAAAGGAAAAAAAAAAAAGTTAGGTCCTTTAAGGATACTGAAAAATGAAGCCAGTTTTGAATCCGCCACGTCCTGTAAGCAAATAAAAATGAATCTCTATGGAGCTCAGACATTACTTCCTGTTCTCCTTTGGATTCCAAGGAGGAATGGAGCAATTTTTCATTGCATCCAAAAAAGAGGTGATGGTGGGGAATAGAGGGCTGCAGAGTAACACAGGAAAAATCTGTGTGTGAAATGTTTAAACTTTTTTTTTTTAACACCTTAAGTAATACATGTCTGAACTTGGAAAAATGTCCAGCCTTCCTGCCCAGAAAGAAAAAGTAGAAACCCTCGGGCATTCATATTTTGTAATACAATAGGCATATTAAAACTACACATGATTTTTGTTGCTTTTTTCCTTTTGCTGGTGGTTTTGTAACCATTACTATTAAGCTTGCAAATATTTCAGTGTTTGCACGTATTATAATCTTAATACACAGGAAAGTTTTCAGGAAGATTCTGTATTTCTGAGGAGTTCAAAAATGAGAGAAAAGAGATGTTGTTTGTTTCCAGATAGTTAGTATATTAAACTACATGTTGTGATAGCCAGTTCCATGGGTACAATAAAGATTTCAGGTTTTAGGTGCTGCTACTTTACTTCTTTTTGAGCAAATGAATAAAATATTTTGACACAAGAGATAAACTGCTAACACAAAGTAGACTTTTGGGTTTTTGCCACTGTAAAATTAGGAGTAATTGTAACTTAAGCAGACCAGCCAAGCTTGAAATTCACTGTGGACAAATGTTCTTTGTGCATAATTCTAGAGGAAACTATTTTTGGTAGTGAATGAATATAAGTAATGATTAACACATGACGGGGCCACTGTAAAGGCATAAGGCTGAAGCATGAATGCTTCCAGTACCCAAGAGGTGCTTTTGTATTTTATTTAATACACTATCTGGAGTGTATTTTTACTTCTTACTTGTTAAGTTCATGTTAATAAAGCAACTTAATTATTTTTAGGAGAAAAAATGACTTTTTTTTTCTACAAAGAGAGAAAGGCAGTGCTCAGAAAAATCACTTTATTGCAAGGGAAACAGGAAAGAACACAAAAGAAGAATCTGTTAAGATCATTAAGCATCCTTTTATAGGCAGTTTTAAGTGCTTGTGTTTACTTGTGCTTTTATAGGGAAGGTAAACTGTCAAAAAATTTTTGTTTTTTGTTGTTGTGTTCTTGGTTTTATTTTGTTTTTGAATGGAGGATTAAGTCTCAATAATCTCATCATTCCTCTTGCTAACATTTAAGGGACTTTGGGATTTTGGTCTGAGTTTCAAGAAATGTTTAGAAGTGATGGGCACCATCAGAAATGATACAGGTGCCCCAAAGATTGCTAGATGACATGAAAAGCAATCTATTGAATTGAACCAAGTTTGAGGCTGGCCTCACTTATGGGCGGATGTGTGAACGTTGCAGATAACTCATGTGCTCCTGCTTTTCTGTCACATGGAAACTGGGTAGAAGCTTTCTATTCTCCATTTAATATGTCTTATGAATCCTTACTATATTTACTGAGTAAACAGTAGAGTATAGGGGCATAGACCAGATGAATTTGTGAGTACCACTTCTGTGGACACTTAGGAACTTGTGACTCTGTGCTCTGTAGACCATTTTGGGTGGTCTTGAACCACCTTGTCAATAAATGGGGTGAAGTGTGTCCCATGGGGATACACCAACCAAGCATTCCCGTGGGGAAATTCCCACGGGAATCCTTGGTTGGTAGGAATTTTATCTTCCTAAAATTGATGATCGGCAAATTTCAGTGGATGACCTAGACCCGTGTTCCTTTATCTCTGACAGGACAGAAGGAAGTTAATAACTCTCTAATGGAAATGGACTTTGCTTTTTACAATTTTTTGCTTCCCCCTCCCATTTTTTTTAAAGTTGAACTCAGAAGAGTTATATGAACAGTGAATAGTGGATATAAGATTTACTTCTAGGTGGAGTATTAAATCTGAGCTTTACATCTGGAAGCATTTATTGGATAAGACTCTAGCTGGTACTCTGAGTAGACCAAGGAAACAAAGAAAATGGCACTAGTAACTTCGAACATTTTTTTTTTTTAAATGTGTAGTTCCCAATTTCATTCATGTGGGTTAATATTTATGATTTCACTGAAAATTTATGATTTTCTAGATTGAAGGTTGGTATAACAACATTTTCACCTGTCATGTTCACTTCAGTTGTCTTATATGCCTTTAAGCTTTAGAACCAAACAATGATTCTTGACCGACTCCATGAATGCTCTCTATTTTTTTTAAAAAAAACTTGTGCTTTCCAACTACAATGTTCAGTACTGTTCAGTGTTCAGTTCACTGTATTAGATTGGTGATTTAGTTTTGTAATTTCAGAGAAAAATGTCTTGTACACAAATGCCACCCCAAACTTCTACTTTAACCTGATTTCCTAAGGAGATGAGAATTACCCAGCTGTGCGATTTCTCTGTCTTGCACGTCCCTATTAATAACCTCTGAACTGATTACTGGGTTTTTACCAGATTTGACAGAGAAATGACTGTTTTGGTACTGCCTTTTTTTCACCAAACCTGCACAATATACAGCCTAAGATCTTGTGCAGTCTTAGAGCATCTGAGAGGCAAAACAGTCTATTTGGTCTGTCATCCAGAATAGATATAGCTGCCAGGCAGCCTGCACATGCTCCTACTAGCCCAGCGGTATAATGGTACAGCTACAACATAAGCTGTCTCTTAGCCAGGAAGTAGGCAAAATTGGGAGGATATTATAGTGGGGTGAGAAGAAACATTGTCCATCACCAATATACTAAAATTGTTTGAGGACTATTCACACACTTAAGTTAGGCAAGCTTTTAGTGAAATACAGTAAAGACAAGTATCTGAATAAAGGGGAGAGCTTCATTGTTACCCTCATCATGGATGAACTGAACCCTTACTAGACACCAAATGTCTTTCTCATTGATCTGTAGCCTACAAATAGTTAAGCTACATTTTATGAATATGTCTTCCAGACATGAAATGCTCTTACCTGAAACAGTCCTGAGCTAAGTTCCATTCCAGGTGACAGCTATGTGGCCAGCTTCCATAATGTTGTTAAGGGAAGAGACGTTTTACTGGAAATTCTTAAATTCATACCACCTACTAGTTACAGATTTAGTAAGAGTATTGTCGAGTAAAAGTAAAGGAGTGTAAACTCTGCATTCTTAAAAATACAGGATGTTCTTAACATTTACTGAATCCTTTTTTTATATGCATTACACTTTTTAAAAGAACTTTTGGATTAGAAAATCTAGCAATCAATAGCAACCAAAAAGGTGATGGTGGCCGGGGGGCGGGGGGAGGTGGGGTGGGCAGCTAATAACTCCGTGCTGGTGTGCTTGCTCTGACTTTGTTTATAGTTACAGAATTCTGTAATTCTATTCTTATCTGTGCTGTTCATTTCTCTCTTCTCTCCCACCAGATTCCATATTTTAATGCAAAATGTTAGAGATGGTGCATCATAGCCACACTGGGGCTGAAACAGTTGAACTGGGTTGATCTCTTCTTCTAATGAGTATGGATTGTCCCTTAAAGGGCAAGGTAAATCTGATGAGTCAAAAGCTGCATCCAAATTGAGTCTTATCATTCATCTTCTTGGAGGCGGGACACTCCTTCCCTGGATATTTATGCTGTCCTGTCAGTATCTTCCACTGAGATGATTAAATCTTGTTTTAGAGAGTAGGAGGAAGTATATTTGCAGTGCTGGTCTGGGATATTGGGACAGGAGGGAGAAAAAATATCAGTAAACTGACAAGGGAAGAGTCAATGACGTAGGCTTTAGTACTGCCCTAAATCTTTGCAGCAGATCCTGTGGAAAAATATATTTTAGAAGTACCTGTTGGAAGAACTGAGTGTCTTGGCCCTACTGTGGATGAGTGATGGCAAGCTGAAGGAAAGGAAATCCTGCTCTTGATATTGGCATTCAGAAAAGACTAATAATTTATGGCCTCAACTACATCCTAGACCTTTCAACAGAAAGATTGTAGTTCATTATTGGTGTCAACAGTACAAGCCCCCTGCTTTCAGTTAAAGAGGTGTAATTGCTAAACAAAAACAGTCCAACAGCATCCAAACACTTAGCTCATTTGCGCTGCTGATTCTCACATTTTTGAGAAGATAAAATCTGCCCTTAAAATCATCTGCATCTTTGACAATATACATGTTTGATGCAATCTGAGGAACAAGTAATGCATTGATCATGGGCCTTTGCTTACATAGAGTAAGCAAACAGGGCAAGTGACTGGGATTGACAATCTCGCAGTCACAAATCACAGAGCTGATATGGTGAATTTACCGAGTATATTTTTTCCGTCTTTCACATGTAAATACTGACATAATATATTTCACTAGCTGTGTATTTGATTTGCATTCCTTGATAGCCTTGCCTATTAATGATTCTGAATGAACTGAAAGTACCTTTTGATAATGCGTTAATTTCATTTTTTATTTAAAAATTATCTGATAGTTTGCCTTCTGCTTGCTGAAACAATGTCACAGTGTGCCCCCTGGAATTGATATTGTGATTAGACAACAGATGAACCACGATAGCTGTTCTTGAGGCAGAAATTGAGGAAAGTTTCCTCTTCCCTCCCCCCCGGCCTTGAAGGAAGGAAAGCATATTTATTTTGAGGCTTCTGAAAAAAGGTAGAAGCTTCTGTAGAAAAAGATTGAAACTATGAGGTGAAGTGAACTGATAGACAAAACAGTTGGTAATTGCAATGGGAAATGGCGCCAATCACTCTGGAGGAATTTTGATTTCAGGCTTCTGTTCCAAATGCAGCGTGTATGAGTTGGTTTCCATTGGGAACACTTGCTGGAGTCTTTAGTCTTCCATGATTCGCATGATTATTAATGTGATTATTAATGTTTCATTAATAAAATAATTAACGCAGTTTGTTAATAATGGTTGATCTCTGTATTCAATTCTAATATCATAAATTAGATCACCAAATGAGATTTTTATTCATTTTTTCTTTTCTAAAAGTGTACACAAAAAATATTTAGAGGTATTTCAAGAAATGTTGCTGAGTACTCAAACTAGAAATAAGATGTATTTTTAATAACAGTTGATGTATTTTTAATAATACTGGCCCCAGGTTTGACGGATTTTCAGTCCCTAGTCAAAAATGTCTGTATGAAGGAGAGGTTTTGGTTGAAACAGTTCTAGTCTTAATATAGGAAAGAATTGGGTTGAAAGAATTAACATGAGATGATTACAATGATCATTTGGTTCTTAATCTCTGTAAGTTATTGAAACAGTTTTAAAACTACCATTTCTTTGTTTTTTTTTTTTTTTTTTTTAAGCTGTTGATAGCCGTATGATACACATAAACTAAGGGTTGCATGCTCTGAGGTCAGTGGACAGATATTGTGAGCAATAAGTGAAATATAAATCAGAATTAAGGGGTAAAGTATTTTTAGTGTATTTTCTAGATTAGATTCCTTTCAAGCCTGGGAAAGAGAAAGTCTTGCAGAGTTTTTCTCAGTGTGGAAACTTGAACAGACATTCAGGTTTTCTGTGGGATAGTTCTGTTGTTATAAGAAATTAGGTAACTTCATAATGCTAGCACAGCTCCAGGATAAACAGCTATCATAAGTTTATGATTAGGCCATGGTTTTAGTATATTACACAAAGGAAAAGAGGTACTGCTATGAGTGTAGTGCAGGTGCAGTTTTATTACTGTGCAGTAGTTGAGGGGTGCTTCTGTTTAGCCTTTATGACTCTGTCTGTCTTTCAGCTGCTACCTTTCTTGTTTGCAAATGAACTGGTACAGCAAACATCTTGTCCTGCTTTCTTGCCAGTCATTAGGGTTTGCTATCGATCAACAATCACTTCATTTTTCTGTCACTCCTTTAAATCTCTTCATTGCATCAGCCTTCAAAAGTAATTTATTAGAGCGATTAGGAAAACAGCTTCTTCAAAATATAGCAGCATATATTGCTTTATTTAGAAATATACAGAAGGTAATCTATAAAATGAAAACAGAAGACCTGGATTCATGGAATTTATTTACAGTGTGGTTTTTCTTTATGAACTTCTACAAGCTCTGGGCAGCCATTTTTTTTCTGGTAGACAGCTGCAGGTTCTCTCTGGTAGGTACAGAAATTATTGTCACATGTTGAATAGATCTTTTTCACCTTCTCTTGTTCTGAAATTCATCTGTTGGGATCATATGATTAGACCTAGAGCTAACTCTAGGATTTTGAAGAATGCTGAGTATTGTGTACTAATGTTTTACATCTTGCTGTAAAAGATCTTGTTATTCTTGATATTCATAGAATAAAAAGCAGTGAAGAAACAGGATGAGCAAATTCTACTGTGGAAATCAAAGTCAGAAAGGCTCAGCACTGGCTGTAGGCTCTGTGGCCCATCAGATTAATGCTAAAACCCGTGGTCAAGCATGTTCAGGAGTGTTAGCCTGATGGGGTTGCTTTCATTGCCCAGATTGCAGAATCAGGTAGCTACTGGCAGCTGCTTTGCCTGGTGGCATCCTTTGGCGTGAATCCAGAGTGAAGCTAAATTCCTCCTTCTAGATCCATGGCGAGGCATCTACTAGTCTGCCTGTTTTGAAGCTTAGGAAAAGTTGGGAAAAGCATGCTGCTTTTTTTTTTAAAAAGGGAAGAGTTTACTCTGTGCACTACTCTGGGCAGCCTTATTTTTGATTTCATGGATTTGGTCTCCTCCTTTTCCTCTCCCAAGTTATTTCATTTTTGAATTAGAGTTGTTGCTAGTAAAGTAAAAGCTTAAAATAAAACCTTGAGAGGTAATTCTGAAACTCTTATTTGGAGCCAGAACTGCAATATGTGAGTTACAGAGTCATTAATATGTAAGCTCAGCTTATTAAGAAGAGGTTGCTTAAAGTAAATAGGAAAACACAATGTCTGTTGGCCCCACTGGAGTACTTTTCCTTTAAATTATTTCAGCTGAACGCTTAATCATTTAAGGAAAAAGTCACGCTTGTAGAAGTGAAAGGGAAAATTATATTGTTGAACTAGCTCCCCATAAATGCAAGGTTAGAATTAGTTCAACTGTTTCTGAAAACATCCATACTGATTTTTACCACTGTAGAAGGAGATGGATAAATTCAGATCTTCTTATGTACATAGATACTGACAAAATGAAACAAGGGATCTTTATCTTAATCACTGTTTGTATGGGGGAGCTGTAGCTCTTGTATTAGAAACATTTTGTTGAAACAGTAAGTGGATACCTTCATGTGTGAAGGTTTTTTAATGGCTGGGATTTGGGGGTATTACAGCTTACAATCCTCAGTGAAATGTTTGATGGTGCCTTTGGGAAGGGTGTCAGCTGTGATATTTAGCATTCTGTTTCTCTCGTACCCAAGTGGGAATATGATATTCTTATAAATCAGGTTAACTATATCAAGAGGTTTGGAATTAACAGTGATGTCATAGCCTCTAAAAAGTGCTAAACTGAAACAAATCACGCACAAATCCTTATCACAAATCCCACTTAATCCCTTTTATATTGCTTGTTATAAACAGATATGTATCACCGCATACATAGATTATACATAATAAAATATTATATACGTTCCCCTATAGAGACGGCTCAGTCAACAGGGGATTGAGTGTGACCTTTATCACAGATATTTATAATTACAGCTTGGTGAATATGACATGAAGACTCAGCAAACATTTGCTAATAAAAAGATGAGAATTTGTATTGATGTCCATAAACTATTTTTTTGAATATATCTATAAAATCAATAGTTTGATTATAAAAATACTGGTAGAATGAAGGAATGTTTTTACTAGTTTTGGTATGTGTATTTGGGAAAGGTTTTTGCCTGAAAAGACTGGGCTCAGTAGGAAATCTTTGCTTGCTTTTTAAATTTCTTTGTTTTTTAATTGAAAATTGGCATGTAATCAGGGAGCACAGAAAAATACCATGTGTCTGACCAGTAATCACAAATATATACAAGCATAATAAAAAACTATAGTTAACAAAACTGAAAACCCAGTAACCCAAAGTGCGTCACAAGGGAAAAGGCTTTAGCAAAGCAAAAATTTAATCATTTTGGACCCGATGTACCAGAATTGGCATCAGGCTTTTAGGGAATTTTGCTTCCATTTCCATACAAACGTACTGTAATCTCTTATCAAATCATCACTGTATTTAGGAGAGGCCTTTCCTGCTATCAAGTGTCTAACTGACCTTTCAGAGCTAACTGAGCTCGGAAGAGTAGAGTTCCTCATCTCCACTCTCCTGAAGTCTTTCTGTATGCATTTCTCTAACATTTCTCAGGGAAAACATTACTGAATACTTGTTATGAAGTGGCTTTTTGGGTGTGTATTTTATTTCCTTAAAATTAATAGGAACCATATCCTGGTATGCAGTATTTGAGTGAAAGAGGAAAACAGTCCATGCATTATATATTTTTGGGGAGCTAACAACTTGTTTGTGTTGTTGACAGTAACTTATCACATGGGCTCAAGTTTTACATTTTAAAATGCAAATTTTTACTTGAATAAAATGGGCCAAAATAGTCATTTAAGAACAGCCCTGTTATTTATATTATTATTATTGTCATGTATGTTTAATATCCTCAATAAAAACACTTTATATGTAAGATTAGTTAGTTAGTTTGAATATAATCATCTCATTTACCATCTTCCAAACCATCTGGCCCAGTCCTGTGCTTGGTAGCATAATTGCATGTGGCAAGTAAGTATCTCATTTTTCAACTGAAACATATAAAGGAAGGGAGATCACAAGAACACTGAAAAATGCTAGTGCTGTCCTAAAGAAGCCACACTGCCATTAGACCATCAGGCCAGTATTCTCCATTACATTTACACAGATATTGCTGAGCTAGCAGCATTAGCATTTACTGTTGATTTTGAAATCAAAATTCATTAAGAAATTATGATTTCTAAATTTCTTAGTTTCTTATGATTTCTTAATTAGAGGGTTGCTTCCTTCCTTCCTTCCTTCCTTCTTTCCTTCCTTCCTTCCTTCCTTCCTTCCTTCCTTCCTTCCTTCCATTCTCTCTCTTTCTCTCTCTTTCGCTTTCTCTCTCTTTCGCTTTCTCTCTCTTTTGTTCTTTTTTAGTTAAAAGCAGATTAACAATTTAAGATGAATTTAAGATCAGACAGCAGTGTTTTGACAGATGCTCTGTCGTGTTTTTATGTCTGTAGCAGGTTTTCATGCAACCCTTGTCCAAGAAAGCAGAAAATCCAAATGGAATTCTGTGGCAAAATTGCTTTCAGTAGTTGCAGCCAAATAGTTTATTTGCCTGATGTTTTGTTCAGTTGCAATGATATCAATATAAGCACTTGTCTTCTCCCATCCCCCAATATCCTCTTTTAATAATGCGAAAAAATTGCTGCTTCAGAATGCCTTTATTTCAATGATACAGCATGTCATAGATTGACAGAAGCCAAAAGTTGATGATTTAAGCAGCTCTGAGGAAGAAAAAAATCAGGTAAGAATTATCCTACAGCGTCAAGGCATGTGTCTTCCTAAATCAAAATCTGTCATAGGACCTCTGTTAACCTGATCTAGTTTGATGACTTACCCTTTCTACATCCTTTGCCATTTTTTTTCTCCCTGTATCTTGGCGGCTGCCCCTATGTTTGTGCTCTGTGTGTGTCCCTTTTCTCTTTGGCTTCGTTTACTCTTTGCCCTGCTGCCTAACTGCTACTTTTTGACCATCTGACTTTCTTCCCGTCATATTCCCAGACCTGTCTGCTCTGTTGCTATCTCAACCTCAGACTGATCATTTTCCGTACTTTGCAATAAGCATCTCCTGCTGTGTCAGCAAATGTCTTGTTACCAGGCCTTGTTTAGCACTACAGTGAGAAGGCACTCACTATGAAATCTCTTTGCCTTGCATCTTCTACTTGGATCCCTACTTTTCCATTTACTTTTCCTGAAAACAAAGTTCTTTTCCAGGAGTGCAAAGAAAGACTGTTTTTCTCTAACAAAACACTCATTTAAGAGGATTGTAGATGAATACAGATACTGTACTTGTGGGTAAGGATAGATGTTGTTTGAAAATTATAGATGTAACACCTAACATAAATGCATGTAATATTTATCTCTGAAATAAATAAATTATTGCTAAGAGAATCCCAAAAGGCACGGGACTGTTATATCCACCTCTGTCTGAATGTATGAAACCTGCAGGACTTGTACTTGTTTTTGTTTGTTTGTTTGTTTTTGTTTTTGTTTTTTTAAGAAGACTGACCACCTCTTTCAGTGAGCTTAGTGAATAGCATATCAGATATGCTGAAGGTAGCAACTGAAGGTAGCAAATGGAGGCAGATAGGCAGCGAAATGATGTTGAGGACTGAGGATGAGGACAGGGCTTCTAAATAAATGCCTGGCTTTAGTCAGGGAAGTGTTCCATTATACCTTTTGTCATCATCCCAGTATCACCAAAAATGTGACCCTGACTTTTACAATGGAAATCTTCTCATTAAGGTAAGTTAAAACATATTCACTGATATCAGATTATACTGTCGAGTACACCCCATTCAATCTATATGTGGACACTCAAAGCAAAGTTTTCTAAGTACCTGTATTTAGTACTGGGTTCATTTTTTGGCCATTTTTTCTTTTTACTTTTTTTGAACTAAACAGCTGTACTTTTTTTTAAGCATGTTTGAGCCAACTGTTATGAATCTACCTGTGTAACAGTGATTACTTTTACTAATTTAAATACATCTGGAAAGTATGAGGATTCCCTGGGAATAACGTTTTGTTAAATGATATTAAATTTACTTCAGACTCTAGTTTCCTAACTTACCCACACATTCCTACTGCAGAGCGAAGGAGCCACCATATGTGTATAGTGTATATCATTTTAAATGGTGGTCTCCTGCAATATGGGAATCCTGTATGGCCTACAGAGGAACTTTTAAATTACCTGTCCTAACCAGTGTTAGTGACCACTGAAAATGAATGCTTCCTGTTATGCATCTTTATGAAGCATATGGCTATAACTATTGAAAAAAGGTGCTATTTCATTGTAGCTAAATTGTTAGCTGCTCCAGAGCGTGTGTCCTATCAGTATTTGCCATCCATGAGCGGAGTGTAAGTGATGTGAGTCTTAAGTTTTAGCAGCAAGTAAATTTTACCTTAATGCAGCAGCAGCAAAGTAATGAGAATAGAGAATTCACAATTCATGGTTTTGCAACAAGTTTGAGGGGAAACCATGATCAAGTCATTTTACTTTGTTGAACATCTCCATTTTCCTGCATGAAAATGAAGGTCCAAAATTTATTATTGTCTCTTGAGGGCTTTTGTACATATAGGTGTAGAGTGTTTATTTCTTAATCATTTGTGAGGCTTGTTTAAAAAACACACTGTAAGTATGAAGATTACTTATTATTCAGGGAATAGGGATACTTATTTTAACTTTAAATACATTCACTATTTTTAATAAAGCTATTTTCGAAGAGCTCATTTACCCTCTCCCAGTTCAGCATTTTGGGTCAAATTCAGATATGAAGTGTGCAGGTGCAGCACCATTGCACGGCTGGCTGTATGTGGCTTCCTCCCTTTGAATCGCTGACACTCATTCATTTTAGAATGCAGTTACTATTTCTCCCTGCCTTTATGGATATAAAAGAATAGCATTAGAACAGCACTTAGTGAGCTGTAAATAGTAGTTGAATAGCATTTTGCTGACTGTATTTTGCTTTGCTATTGCACAGAAAAGCCAGGAGTATTATTTTAATTTTGAAGTGATCATATGGCCAACCTGCTGTAGGAAGCTGAGAAATACTTCCTAAGCACGCAGAGCAAACATAACAAAAAAAAAAAATTCCTGGTTGATTAGAGGTTAATTGAACTTCTCTCTGTCTTCTCAGTTTTGCTGCCATTGACTTTCTTGCTTACTGCAAACTAAAGACTCACCATCCTCTTTGATTCTTCTCCAAGACTATCATCTCCAGCTTGGTGGTTATCATAGAATCATAGACTGCCTAAGGTTGGAAGGGCCCTCTAGAGGTCATCTAGCCAACCCCCCTGCACACGCAGGGCCACCTAGAGCACGAGGCACAGGACCGCATCCAAGTGGGTCTTGAAGATCTCCAGAGAAGGAGACTCCACAACCTCTCTGGGCAGCCTGTTCCAGTGCTCTGTCACCCTCACTGTCAGAAAATTTTTCCTTAAGTTCCTGTGGAACTTTTGATGCTTAAGTTTTTAGCCATTTCTTCTTGTTTTGTCAGTGGCCACCAGTGGAAAGAGGCCAGCCCCATCCTCCTCACTACCTCCCTTGAGGTACTTATACACACTGATTAGATCCCTTCTCAGCCTTCTCTTCTCCAGGCTGAACAAGCCCAGCTCCCTCAGCCTCTCCTCATAGGGCAGATGTTCCAGGCCCCTGATCATCCTTGTGCCCCTGCGCTGGACTCTCTCCAGCAGCTCCACATCCCTTTTGTACTGTGGGGCCCAGAACTGGACACAGTACTCCAGATGTGGCCTCACCAGGGCTGAGGAGAGGGGCAGGATCACCTCCCTCGACCTGCTGGAGATGCTCCTCTTAATGCATCCCAGGATCCCATTGGCCTTCTTGACCACGAGGGCACACTGCTGCCTCATGGTCAACCTGTCGTCCACCGTGATGCCCAGGTCCTTCTCAGCAGAGCTGCTCTCCAGTAGGTCGGTCCCCAGCCTGTACTGATGTGTGGGGTTATTTCTCCCCAGGTGCAGGACCATGCACTTGGCCTTGTTGAATTTCATGAGGTTTCTCTCTGCCCAGTTGTCCAATCTGTCCAGGTCCCTCTGGATGGCAGCGCAGGCTTCTGGGGTGTCAGCTACTCCTCCCATCTTCATATCGTCAGCAAACTTGCTGAGGGAGCACTCTGTGCCTTCATCCAGGTCATGGATGAACAAATTGAACAGGACTGGACCAAGGACTGACCCCTGGGTGACACTGCTATCCACAGGCCTCCAACTAGACTCTGCACCACTGATTACCATCCTCAGGGATCTGCCATCCAGCCAGTTCCCAATCCACTTCACTGTCCACTCATCTGTCCAACACCTCCGGAGCTTGTCTAGGAGGATGTTGTGAGGGACAGTGTCAAAAGCCTTGGTGAAGTCAAGATAGATGACATCCACCGCTCTTCCTTCATCTATCCAGCTGGTCATCCCATCATAGATTATGTTCCTCCTGTCTCTCTGGTCTTCTCCATGATGGTTGTATATTTAGGGATCCTCCCAAGAGTGCTACAGAACAGATCTACATATGTTATGAGTGTTTTCTGCTCAAAGATAAATGCAGGATTAACTGTGAAAATCTAGTAAAATTGCAATGAGAAATTGCTGCTGTAATTAATTTTGTAATTTGGGTTCATTTAGACTATCCATTTGTGCCTCAGCAGGCATTCCTCAGAGGTCTTTTTGACTCTTGAGAAAGGTTCAAGAAATAAATGATAAAATTTGATATTTGTATATTGAAATTGCATACATGCAATATATTCATTTTACTTTATGGTGGAAGAAAGATTTTCTTCAAATGTGCTAGGATGATTAATGACATAGTTCTAAATTTTTAGATTAAAATCACATAATAAAAGTGAAGACATTGCAAAATTTGAATACTAGAGATTTGCAACAAAGATCATTGAAAAGAGACTTAATTTCATTAACTTTTAAAAAAAGAAATATGCACTCATTAGTTTGATTTTGTACACACATTCCATATGCTGATTTTTGTTAATTTTGTTGCCATTTCCAAAATAGATCTGTTACATTTTTGGGTCTCCTTCGCTTCTCTCTACGGTAGGTCCTGGAATAGATGCCGTATTTCCAGCTGTTAGTGGGGGAAAAAAAACAATCTTCCTTCTGATTGGGTTATTTGTTGCTTCCCTTTCCCTCCCCTTTCTTCTCTCCTTCCGTATTCTTATGCCAGTTTACAGCATGTCTGGCATGCAGATTTGGATCCGTACTTTCTTTTGTCCTCAACAGACAATATTTTTCCATGTGTGAATGAATACTTCTTGTAATTATGATATATGAATTTAATTTGATGCAGCCTGCTTACATATACAACAAAGATTCCTGATTTCAAAGTTTGTCCTTAATCAAAGTCTGGCACAGCAGACTTTCTTGTTTCTCCATGATTATTAAGCCCATTAGCATGATTTTCTTGCCATGTCTTCATGAGAATCTTACCTGGCAGTATCCCTGAAAACATTTTCCACCCCTTAGGAATTGAGTAACCACAGAATCTGGAAGTGCATATGTCTGTATCCTGTGTGTTGTTCCCTTAATGTTAAATTAAATGATGTTTGCCAGATGGCTCTGGTAAAAGCATTGATTTTACACTTCTTGTAGGACCATGGTCCTTCTCTCCCTTGTCTTGGATTGTTCCTGTCCATCCAAATTGTTAATGTAATTATTTCCTCTCTCTGCTCTCTTTCTGAATATCAACAATTGCTACATGCAATCTTAAAATGAGATCACTTATGAGGTAGTTTTATGGTCACATGCTTGAGAAAGGGATGTGCATTTCAGAATTCATTTCACAACAAATATATCAAGTAAATGTAAAGGAAATTCTTTTTCATGTCGGAGGGGAGAAACATGCAAATAAACTTGGCTTATTATTATATTTACATAGTAATGAACTTGATTCACCAGAAACTTTCAGTTCATTGAAGGTATAGATTTTATCAGGAGGCCTTGATTTCATAGAACATGTTTTTTTCTTCGCAGGTAGAAGGGACTTCCCATGGATATAAATACACCTTGATTGTATTTTTATCTGCTTCTATTTTTAGTATTTAATTCACTCTGAATCATTTTGTGGTCTGCTGTTCACAGCTGGAACAAGCCCTGTACAAAATGTCTCAAAAAGTTCACATATGTCTTGGGCCCATCTCCAACTGAGATGCCATGTTCTCCACCTAACATTTCTCTGTCCTGTGTTTTGAGCAGGAATTGGCTTTTTGAATAGTCCATCAATGGAATTGCTCTTCAGTAATGTTCTCTTTCATATCAGAGGTGTATTTTTGATATCTTCAAATAGCTACATGTAGAGAAGGACTGGCAGAAAATATTACTGCCCATCTATGGACTTTTGTGGAGGAAAATTTGATCTAGAAACACATTCTTTCCAGCCAGCTATGTTAAGATATGCCTTAATACCAGATAAGCTGTAACAAGAAAACAGTCACTCCTGAATTTGCCTGGACATTTACATGTTTGCCTTTGTATTGGATTTTTCTCATACCATGAAAAATATCATACCATATCAGGTGTGACAGCACAACTTGAAAATAACAGCGCTGTTGAGCACTTAGTTCTTCTATGCTTTCCTCCACCATGCCCATCAATATCACAACACTTCTGGTCAAAGCTTTTGTGCCAGGTTTTAATGCTGCTTTCCAGCATTTGAGCTTTTTCCAAGCAGTGCTCACCTTGATTCTGACCAATTCCAAATTTAGGCAGATAGGATTTTCTGACATCAGGAATTTCAAAAATAAGGCAGGAAATAATTTAGAGTCATGTCATGACTGAGGAAGGAGTAAATCTTGTTTCTAGCAGGCAGACAGATAAATTAATTGAAATGAAGAGTTTCTTTGGGAGCTTGAAAAAGACATCTTTTTTTCTGAAGACAGATAAGTGTCATCTTTGTCATATAGAATATATACACATTCCTGTAGCAAAATAAACACCCTCAGAGTATTGCCCTGAGTTATCTTCCTACTTGAAGCTAGAAGATAGCATATTAGGTCACTTGCTTTGTGTTTTCCAGCATTTGCAGTAAGCTTAGCATAATCTCAAAGTTGCATAAGTTGGTAGCTCTACATGGGAAGGAAAGGCAAATCAGATATTTTTATGTTTTTCCTTTTTTCATAACAGTGAAGTTTACCTGTTAGTCTGGTTTTGCTAACAGTCTTTCTGTTGCTTTCTTCTTGTTGTCATTTTTTGTTTGTTTGTTTTGACTTATGTACCAGATGATTAGTTCTGTTAGCATTTGAGGCTATTTGTTTATTGATTTTTAATCTTAGAACTGCTCCAAATGGATTTAAGAAACTGTGAAATATGAATTCATCATTGCAGGTATTACAGGTATTTGTCATTTTCACTACCAATGCAGCCTTGTTACCAGAATCTATAGGGAGTCCAGGGAGCACATTCCCGCCTAACTTAAATAAATCTACTTTCTCTTAGCAGCATTTTGTTAACAGATGTGGCCCAGAAACTGAACTTTGTAGTGTGTGTATTAAAATTGGGATGTTTCAGCAAAATTCAATAAATGTTAGCAGCAGTTAACTAACTGCACAAAAAATATACCCCAAAATTAGGAGGAAATAAATTTACCATTTATGGTTCTGTTCTTTTTCTCTCAACCTCAAGCATCTTTTACTTGTTGATATTTTAAAAGAGAAAGTGATGCCGTTCAGCTTCATTGAATTATTCAGATTTAAAGTTCTTTCTAAAGCTTGTTTTACACTGTTGTGAAAAAGGCAGGGCATATATCTGAAAGCAGAAGCCATCGTCAAATAGACTTATGGGATTATTTTTCCAAAATTGTTAGACTTTGAAAAATATTAAACAAACAGGTTGAAAAGTTGAAAAATTAAGTCAAGTTAAAATTGCTAAAGACTGATATAAATTGTATATCCAGCACTTGCTCACTTACTATGTTCTTATTGACCTTGACAGCAATTATAGAGGTCATATTTCTCTATGGGGAGCTAGACTTGGAACAATTTATCCACTATACTAGAAATAGAGAAACTTTACTTGTACACAGACAAGTAGGAGCCTTCCTTTCATTTTTCTTTAAAGTAAAACTTTCTGGGAGCATTGTAAATAAAATGTATAATGGTTGTAAATATTGCTTTAGTGTGGAATCATGACATATGGTAAAGGCACTCTAGGTCCAACCAGAAATAAGTTTTTTTTATTCTAACTATATATATTATTTGTGTGGTTGAGCATATATTTTATTATTTTAATCAGTATGCATCTAAAACAGAGTTAACACCAGCAAGCCCAGTCGATAATTAAACAGGCCATGTAAATACCTTTTGTTAAATTTTTGACACTATCAGTATTATACTTTGATGAGATTGCTCTCCTTTTTCCCTATTTCATTTCCACTTTCCGTATTTCAAATTTTAATTGAGGTAACTTTTAATTGACTTTTTTAAACACAAAATGTAATGGGAAGAAATTATGGGATGCTTTATGAAGGCCTCCTCCAGTCATTTTTGTGCAAGAATTATGTTTTGAAAGCCAAGGTGAGAATTCTCAGTACATCTGGTGAAAATAAGTAGAATTTTGTTTTTCCTTCAGCTGTTGTAATCAGAGTGTCTCCATTGTGAAAGGGGAATAGCTACCCAGTACAGTTGCCATAGCAGCAAGTTTAACCACTTTTTTTTTTCCAGTGTACTGTGTCTAATGGTAGAAGGTGAAATTCAAAACGTATGAAGAGGACTTCCTCCCCCCAGTATAGGGCCCTTTGTATGGTTTCTTTCTTGAGTAACATTCAGGCTTCAGGTTGAAGGCTGTGGGCAGTTACATCCAGAAGAATTAACTAGTTACTGCACATCTCCCACCAGTTCTCTGCACCAAACAGGATTTCCTCCAGAGAATTTAAAGTTTTTGAAAAGTTTCTCTCTTCGCATATATTTTTAATAAAGCAATGAATAAGAGAAATGAAAATCCCTTGTTTTTCGAATTTCTTTAATACTTTGAGTTCAGAAAAGGAAGACCCTAATGCATTCAGGATATGCATTTTTTGGCTCTTTTTTTGCATTAACATATCTACTCAAAGATGGTAATCTGTGGGAAGTACAGGAGATCAGCAGTTAATTCCTGCCTTCTTTGAAGCCTTCTCATGAAGACACCAAATGTGATGATTAGTTTCAGAGAGAGATCTGATGAGAGCAAGGATTCAGCTAGCAGCACCATGACTTTTTCACAGAATTTTAAACAGTTTGTGTGGCATTACCAACTCAAAATGGATTTCTGTAGATACTCTGGAGACAGAAAGATCCTTGCTCCATTAGCATCACCATGGTTTATTCATGATATATAAATGTTTTAATTTGTCAAGAAGTATCAGAAGTTTTTTGACATTGAAGTAATTTTGGTTGTCAGGTTGAAGTGTAATAGCTAGTAACTTTTCATTTTTAATTTCAGGTATGTTAGCCTGTTTAGGAACTAACATCTATTTTATTTAATTGAAAAGAAATGAAACGTAAGCTAGCGCTTGTTAATTAACTTTGTGCTGGAACATGAGTGCAACTGACAATGAGGGATTCTCCAATGTGTTTAGGACAGTAAAAATTTATTCAACAGCTCATGTTCCATATCATATAGAATCCAAAAGAGATCATTTAAAGCCTGCTGTTTTTTGGTGTTTTATGCTGAGCTCATTAATCTGTAATTTTTTCAGTAGTTTGTACAAAGTGTGGGCTTTTTTATGACTTAGAATAGTATACCTAAGATTTCATTCACATATAGTATCAATTTAGTGTAAACTTTTAAGCTTTTATTATATAAGACCAATATTTAAGAATTTGCATTAGTTATTTAGTTTTACAGGATATGTAGCTCTACTAAAAATGACAATATTCCTTTGGTGTGTATTTCTCAGCTCCAAACTGAGCAGAAATTCAGTGATCCTTGGAAGAAAAAGTACCATCTTTTGGAGGGGATAGGGTTCTTAACAGTAATCTTCATAGGTTACAACTATGCATTCTTTGACAACTCAAGCATGTCTTCTGTAAATCAAACTTTTCTTTTTAGGTCTTAAATTCAGTTAAATGTTCAAAGTTTTTGAGTGTTCACTGAACATAGACATCTTATGTATTCAACCTATACAATAATTTTAAGTAGGCTTCCATTATTTTAAAATATTGATAGATTATTGTCTAAGTTTCCAGATGTAGTAAATATGAGGTCCAAGATAGAAACAAAGTTGCCAAAATGTTCAGTAGCAGAGGAAGGAAGCAAACTGTCTATAGCAAATTGATTCTGTCACTGTCATAAGCAGATTGCCCAGTCCCTAAATGTTGTCCTTTGTTCTGCTCCATTGACTGTGAACAACTCTAACTTCAGTTCTTAAGATTTACTGCCACAGATAAATTTGTGACAACAGGCTTTTGATCTCCTAGATTGAGACTGAATTATAATGCATACCAGACTGTTGCAAGTTTGGTGTTTTCGGTGTCAGAGCCATTTTTTCCCTTTTAAATAGCTATTACCAGCATATCTTTATTTAAAAATACGTTAAATTTTATTTTCCTCTTCAACTGACTTCAGATGTGTTTGCTTAAGGTATGACCATTGAACATTTATTCTCAATAGACAATATGTAGCAAGAAGGTACTATGCGGCTATGCATTCATGAAACTTCAAATGTTAGTAGATACAGAAAAAAAATGTTATAGCTTTGCAAGCATGTTTTCTGTTTAATTTTATGGGATTGTTTTCATTTACATGGCAGATGGATAGACTGGCTAAAAATTCTTTATCACGTAATATACAAAAATATGTAGCAATGTACAATGCCAGGATGATAGATAGTATTTGGCATAATGCTTATGACAGTACATTTCAATCTTATGTAGACTTAATTCTTCTGTTTAGACTTCTCTATTTAAGTGAATGAGCCATCATGCATGTTGCATGTTTTTTGCCCTTTCAATCACTGGGCCACCTAAATGATAAGTAGTGCACAAGATTAAGATAATTAATGGCATGGCATGGAAGACTTCATTGTTTCCAAGCACTGCAAATATGGATGCTAGTGGGATTTATTTGTTTCTAATTCTTATACCTTGCACTAGGCCTATCTCGAATCCTCACCTAGAACAGCAGCAGCTGGGTCCATCTTCTACCATGTTGACGGATACGTGATGTATCCCACTTTCCTACAAAAGAGTCTCCATTTCTTAGTGTTGTACCTGTTTTTTTAAAGTGAACTTGAGGTCACTACAGCTTCAGCCATAAAGGTAGTTTTCAGTACTTGCCCAATCTTCTTCTTACTAAGCAGACCTCCACAATTCTTGCTATGACATATTTATATTCAGAAAGATGTTTTTAATTATTTAGAAAGCTAGAATAAAATCTAGGTTTCAAATACATGCCAAAATGCAAATCTATTACCATGTAATACTGCTGAGATGAGAAGTGGAAAGGACAGAAAGGTACCTTTATTTGGAGGGAAAAGGAGTTTTTAAGAATTCAGTGCAAAGTCAAGGTAAATTTGAGCTAACTGGAGGAGTTGTCTAACATTTAGGCTGATGCTTTCAAAACGTTTTCCGTGACATTTTGGTGTGTTTTATTTTTTATCATTTATTTTGAAATTTGATGTGCTTTTTCTGCTATTACTAATCAGCTTTAGTTGCAATGGAGTGAAGGAATTACATGGAGGATCTTTTTAATGCCATTTAAGGGAAGTATTTTTCATGCAGCTTATATAAAATTTTAATGCAATATATAAAGTCTGTCTTGTGGTTTTGTTCATTTGCCTTATAAAGAAAACATAAAAGATTTTTTTCCCCAAACTACATTTTTTCAGAACATTTTTAGTCATGCTGATTCGCAGCTGATTTTTTCCATGAATATTCCTTTCTAAAATTCTGTGTTTGAATAACAAACCAAACAAATTTTCACCATCTTGGAATATGTCTAAGAGTTTTTCAGATCCTCCTACAACTTCTTTGTTTTTATGCTAGGTTAAAAAGTACAAATTATTTTTTAATGTTAAGACAGAATAAAACATATGTAAATTTATAAACTGTGTTTTTGTTACAAATACTGATGAGTCTTTCATACTCTTAGTGCTTTGGTAAGAGCAATATTAATAACAATGTGTTTTCCCCCATTTATTTTTATGTAAGATTTTTCAAAAAGTGTTGGGACTTATTTTCAAATAGTCAATTTTTAGAATTTTACATCTGCAGATTGGATGGTCCTCAGTGGTCCTCATTATATCTTTGTGGTCCTCAAGGGAGACCTGTTTTTTCTATTCCTAATTTATGGATTAAAAAAAGATACTGATAAGCTAAAATAATAAAACAAAAGACCAGACTCATGTCACGTGGTTTTAGGTATCCAAAAGTTTGGTATTTGTTCCTGTGAAGTCATGAGAATGCCAACCCAACCCATCTCAAAATAGGAGCCCTGAACTGGCAAAAGGAATGTCAGGAGTGACTGACTACAGGAAGAGGTGGAAAGACCTCTTAAACTAGATGCCTAATTATAAATGAGCGCTTATATGCCTGTCTTTCTGCCTGATATATGTAACTGAGAGGAATCCCAGCAGACTATTTTTAAGTCCAGGTGCTAAGTTTTAATATCCTGTTAATTTCAAAGAAAATGATTTTATTTACATTCTATCATTTATAAATTATACTTTTTCTTCATATCCTTCTTTTTTCTCATCTTCTTCCTAGCTTGTTGGTTTACACGTTAGTGTTCTCCCCAGCTGAAGAAAGAGAAATAGAAATGCAGATTTACTCTTACTTGGAATCCATATATGTGTGCTTAGAAGATGAAGTAAATGTTTGGACATGTTTCACACATCAAAAGTGCATAGTTTCCTTGGAGATGTAATTCATAGTGGTTGTATGTTCAGCTTAGTGGTACGTATTCAACCTTGAAGCATAGTTGTCTCCATTGTATTTGAAACTTTATTGCCTTAAAGTATTTTGTAGCTACATGCATACTATGGTGATACATTTATACTTTTACAGCAATATATCAGTTGCTAGCTAGCATGAAGAGTTTTGTGAAGTGATCAGATGCTTAAATACTGATTCCGTTGTCAAGAATAAATCATTCTTTCCCAAAAGACGACAAAACTGTCAGAAGTAGGATGAATAGCATCTTGATATGGAAGTGATATGACTAGTAAAATTGGTGGTATACAGCTCCTATTACTTGAACTGAGTAAATGAGGGAGCCTCAAAACCGTTACTTGTGACCCCCTTATTTCATATTTTTTGTGCTATTTGGCATCTCCACTTCACCAGAGTATCAGTAAGGGTTTAAAGTATGCCACACATCTGTTTGCAATTGCCTAATTTTAATGGTGGATTTCCTGAAGAGTTAAAGTAATATAAAGAATTGTGAGAGGATTAAAAGATTGTTGAGATTTCCAGCTAGACTTCTTTTACTGTGTTTTCTTTTGGATTCATGTGATCATTTGCATTAAGGTCAAGTACTCACAAGAACAGACTTTTTGAGTTATAGGAGTCATTTGTGATGATTTTAAATGTCAATAACTCGCTTGTTTAGCATTAAATATATGACAATATACAACATATACAAAGATTCCCAGGCTAGCCAGCTAGCTAGAGAACAAAAGCAGATTCACTTGTGTAACTGCAGAACAAATAATTTAATAACAACATGCAATTCATTACACTTTTCAGCACTACCAACTTGAAGAGATGTAGCTAATAGACTGCAGGACTGCTTGTTGACTTTTGCAAACATCAGGAGTGTTGACACCTAATGACCAGTAAACTGATGAAATTTATCTGCTTTCCTTTGGTCATTTACTGGGCAGCTCAGACATTGCCTGTCTACTATAGAAACTAGAAACTGCCTTTCACAGAATTCCAGGACAGTTTAATTTTTTTGAACAGTACAGTAGGGATACTGTTGAGAAAACACTCCTTATGGTCATCTTTCAGGCTGTTGATTAGGCACTGGCTTTTAACTCTTAAAGAAGTGGTACACAGTTAGCCATGCTTTTTCTTCCTGCCCATTTTTCCAGGCAGACTGTGAGTGAACATCATAGCAGTAGAGAAAATAATCTAATGACCAAGTTAACTCATAGTATTCCTAAGTAACTGCAGAGCGCCTCCAAATCTGCTACACTCTCCAAAGAAAAAGGAGTTGAGGATGGAGCCTGCAATGTCTGCCATGCTGTCTGCCTTGCTGGTAACAATTTCCTGCCTGTGCTTGCCCAGTTGCTGTCTATCACCAGCTGTCGTATCTGAGCGGCAGTCTCACAAGTTCTGCGTTCACTTGTATGTTCATTTCATCCAGCATGGAAATGAGAGCGTCTTGGAGTTTGTTCATGACTGTGAAGCCTCTTGCCTATCTCTAGAATTGTGGTGTTAGGAAGTCAGATCTCTTTTTTGGTGGTACATTTCCAGTTCCTTGATTCAAGAGCTGTAGAAAACTACCATCAGTCATTAGTGATTTTTTGTGCTCCTTCCATTCCTCCCTTCTTCCCCATCTTGGGGCAGTCTCGCTTGACAGGACAGCAGCTCCTTTTTGCATTTAACGGTAATAATTTAAAATTAACATTTTATATAGACAAGGCCTAAGAATACTCACTGACTTTCTTTGAAGTATTTCTGAAGCACTTTATACAGGAATCAGGTGCCTGCTCAGAATTACTTTAATAGCCTTGAATATCTGGAATGCTTGCAGAGGGCTGGCACAGGTGACTCCTCCCCAGCTTACAGGCGGTCTGGCAAGGCAATCTTGGGCTTGCTAAAGTGGCAATGGTAGTGAACAACTGAAGTCCATACCACTACTTGTCACCAAATGTAGCGCACATTGTTCCTAGCACAAGTCTAAAACTTTTATTCAGTGGAAGACCCCTTTAGTAGTCTCAAACTATTCTGCCAGAGTCTCTATGGAGATGTCATGTATTTGCCCATCTTGTAATCAACCGTCCACTTCTTTTTGTGCTGGCCTTTACCATACAAATAATTGGCTTCAGGAGAAGGGAGCAGTACTCTCTTGGTGCAGAATAGCTTTTGCCAGGATTATTGCCTGCTCAAAAAAAGACTTGCTACACAGATTGGGCAATGCTGATTTGCAGGTGAGGAAGAGAGAGATGTTCCCAAATAGTCACCATAGCTGGATATTTTACCTTCTAGAAACAAAATGATGTCAGATACAGTCAAGTAAAGGTGGCTGGTGCAGGTCATGGAGTTTGCTTTTTTCTCTTGTCTAAAACTCAGGTGTAGGTGATACCCACGTGGATTTATGTTGCAGTACTAGATTGTGTGTTCAACCAGCAGTTTTTAGGCAAGAAGACCTTGCCTAAAACATTGTTTCCTTAATGAAAAGTAAATATGTAGTGAGGCATGTGTACTCATGCACATGCACATGTGCACGCAAGAGAGAGCGCATGCCCAGTAGCCTACTCTTTGATAAGCTCTCCTGATTGCAAGAGTAAAACATGCTCATGCACTGGCTGTATTTCTTTCTTCGGGTAATAGCTCATGGGATTTCTCTGTGTTGCCCTATGGGAACATAAGCAGTCCAGGAAATCAGAGGATTGCATATCTTGCCTGTGCTGTGATGCACTTGAGGAAAACTGGTTTGCAAGCTGTGATGGTATGGGTGGTGTCTGATGAGAACCATAAGAGCAGACGTGGCTAACTCAGTATTGCTTTTTTGTATTTTTTAATTGATAATAGATTGAGATGGTGAATTTAACAGAAGTAGTAAATACATTTTTTTAAGTAGATACAGTCTTGTTTAAAGTCTTCCATTGTAATTAATTGAACAGCAGTTATCATTAATTCGAAAATTCTTCTTTAGTATTAAATATTATCTTGAGTATTAAATTTAAAGCTATCTTTATATTTTGTACTAAAATGAGCATCTTTTTTAGTGTATTTCAATAATTAGTCTAGTATTAACAAAATACCATATAGTGCTGCACATATGCCTGTAAAGAGATAAAATTTTGAAGCTGAGTGGCAGCAGCTAGAGAATTGTAAGGTTATGTTGTGTAAGAGAAAATGGAGGCAGTACTGGCAAGTATGTGGCACAAAGGAGATCTGCAAGCTGAAGCCAGCTTATTTCAGTCACATCACCTGATATATCAGAATTTCAGATAGCTAATATGCCTGTCACAGGAGAGGCACAGTACCCACTCCAAGAGGTATTAGTTTGGTAGAACTGAAGAATAAAATTTAACAGAAGCTATGAAGCAAACCCAAGTGGAGGATACTTGCTAGCTATTTGTTGCTTTTGAGATTTGATGATTAAATTAGATAGTTTGTGAAGTGTATTATAAAAATTGAAGAATAAATGCCAGCCTTTTGATGTTCCTTTTTTTATATAAAGACTTCGAAATATTAAATCTACAAGATCATGTGAGGAATCTGTTTGTGGATGCCTCCCTGCCCTGGCCTGCTCCATGCTGTCTTTGTATTAGGAGTGTTTTTGCAACTCTTTGGAACCAGTTAACTAGTAACCAAGATGTGAACAGAGAATGTCTTAGTCATGTCAGTATGCTATTTGTGGTGTGTAAATTGATACAGTTCACAATTTATTTCATATTTCAGGAGAGGAAGCAATATATTAGAATTAAATAACTAATAATTAAAGCTGAGAGTAAAATAAATGTAGAGGGGTATTTGTCCTAGAATGCAGCATTACAAACTAGAATTTCAGAACTAGAGTCATACTTAGGAAAAACTGCATTGTGACAGAAATAGTACATGGTTAATACATCTAAGACCATGCAACTACTATATAACTAAATCAGGATATTTAATATCCTGTCTTGGCATAATTCCAATGCATGGTATGTATTTTGCTGCAAATTATGCACATGTATTCACTCATGAAGTCATAACTTTAAGTCTGTTTTATTTTGTCCCCCATTTTGGAATATTCTCTTTTAATTTAACTACATGTTACATGTAAACACTAAGCAAGAAACTCCAAGAGACTGCTGTAATGACATTCTTGGTGATTTAGTAGACAGCATTGCTATCAAATACAGATGCCCAAGGCTAGAATTTGCAACTAAATCTGCTAATTAAGTTAAGAACTAAAGCACCAGTAGGTGCCTATCTGCATCCTTAGGCCCCTAAGTACTTTTAAAATAGAGCACTTAGTCTCTCTCTCTCCTTCTTTTGTGAAATGGCAATTATAATACCTTTCACTTTAAAAAATGTAAAATGTAGAAAAAAACTGTGATGTGCTTAAATACTACTGGGAAAAGGGACTAGCAAGCCAAACCATCCCTCCTAGATCATAGTCTCCTACTCTTGGTTAAGCCAGCCTGTCTTGCTGACATTATGGTGCTTGTTATAGTGACTGCATTACTGGCAAAGGGACACACTGTCTTCTCTTTAAACTCTACCCTTAGACAATATTATGGGAGAGAAAGAAGTCAAGATGCCACGTATGGCTTTTGGAAGAAACACACTGTATTTTGGGTTGTATGTTCTTAAGTGGCCTGCATTTCTTCATGTCTTAAAAGCCACAATATTTACATGAGTTCAGCGGTAGAAAAAAAACCATGTGAATCTAATAATTATTCTTGAACTAGGTATTGTTAAAAGAGGTGTTGTTGCTGGTTGTCTAAGTGTGGTTTTGCATAGGTGTTCATTGTGACTCAGAGAATGAAGCCCAACTGATTAAAACCTGTGGAAGGTGTGTTTCGTCATGTGACAATGCGGGGAGGTGCCTTGACCTTTTTTTGGATTTGTCTGTTAGCCTAAGATGATGGGAATGTGCTGTATAAAGGTAAAAGCACATGATGTCACTATTTCCATTATACCAACTATTGCTAACACTGTGTTTTTCCTGTTTGTCAAATTAATTTTATGCTGTCAAGAGCTACAGTAAGGGGCTGCTTGCATAGGGAAGCTGAAAGGAATATCTGCTTTGCAGGCCAATGCCATTATGGAATGGCCAAGGTCTTTTCCACAGAAACACATGAGCAGGCATGAGGGAAATATGATCTAAAACTAAACTAAATGAGCAAATACATGTAAATGCAATAACAAACAAGAAAATAATAGTATTCATGAATAATGTCCAGAAGGATTTATTTCTCTGTCTATAGGCTACAGGGAAATATTGTCCAAATGAAAGAATGCAGGTTGTAATAGTAACTGAATGATTAATAGTTTATTTTGAGGAGAAAATTTGTTACATCTCCTTTGTTACATTTGTTACATTGAAAAGGTAGAAGAAGTCTTCTGAAGATAAGTCTTGACTCAGGCTGATTCCAGTAGAATTAATCTGCATCTGGAAAGAGAATGGTGACAGCTGTTTTCACTGTAGGAAATAAATCTCTACTTTTTTTCTCTCCAGTTCTCCTCTTACTTTTTCCTCCCCAATGTTGCTGTCATTATTCTTAGGAATAAGTTATTTTAATGATACTATATAGGTTTTTCTAGACTTTTAAAAATGTAAAGTGTTCATTAGCTCATTGACCATTTTATGTACAGAGAGGTCAGTGCAGAGTCAGATAAAATAATGGAAGAACTGCTAATTATTTTAATTGCAGCAGCAACATTTTAAGTAAGTATTGTGTTCCTGTGTATTCCCTTACAGAATCTTATGCCTGCATCTGTATTTCAAACATAATTCTGCATAAGAATATCTTGGTTATAAGTGGGAATATAAAAATGCATTTTTTAAAGCTGACTTTAAACATCTAAGTAGAAATTTGTTTTTTAATAGGCTTATTAGCAGCCCCTCTGTGGTTCGAGAAAGTAGTGAATACCATGTGAAAAAATCTGTCACTAACAAGTCTATTGTCTCTGGCTATACCCAGACAAAAAATATTTTCTGCCAAAATTTTCAGATTTAAAAGCTCTTAACATTTGAGATCATGAATGTACAGGATGACCCTGAAAAATAAGATAAATTCCTGAATGACAGGTTCCGCATTTGAAATATGAGACAACAAATTATTTCACTGCTGTATATTGAAACCACTTAGTAGGTACAGTATCAGAAATAAATAAAAAATGTGTGCAGAAAATACAATCTAGAAGTTATCTGGTAGGTTCCTAGCTAGAGAGCTTTGGTGTAGGGAGAGGTGGATGAAGTAGAACTTTAAATTCCCAAACAGTGACACAGAAGGCAGTGAAAGAGAGTTGATCTCTGATGAAAATACAAGCAACTATCTCTTCATACAAGTTTTGAAGAAATGTCCTAATGCTCTTCCTTGTATGTCATTAGTTCATCTCATATGTAGTGTTCTAGAACAGTAGTAATTTTGCCAATAAAGCTACTTGGAAACAGAAAATAGATTTCAATTTGGCAGACCTAAGTGCAGAGAAGCTCCTTGGTGAAGAAATGAAGGAAATGAAGGGAATTACTTATCCGAGGAGAACATAAATAGTAGACACAATAAGAAGTAAAGAAATTAATTGATGGTATACAGAAAGTAGACTGGCAGAGTCTGTTTTTCCTGTCTGCAATAAAAGGATTATGCCACATTCATAAAACAATAAATTGGTAAAAACAAAATAGACTTTTTCCCCTTTTAGACATCAGCTGTAGTTAAATTGAAGATATTTTAAAGCTGTATTTGCAAGAGCACTGCTGAAACCAAAAATTAAGTCATAAAATACCAGTGGTAGATCTTCCTTGGTGCACACTGCTGTGCCTGCATGCTCTTTTGCAAAGGGTATTTCTTGTTATACTTACAGAATACATGATAAATTATGTGGTTGCTTAAGAAAACTGCAGTTTGCAGGTTACTTGCCATATAAAATCTCTCTACCACAAGGCCAGTCCAGAATTAAAGCCTCAATGGGATACTTTTCTAATGGTAGCAGATTGTGCAGTGCCTGGCTGTTGCTTTTCCCTGTGCAGCAGCGCATAACCCGTGCCGGAGACAGCACTGGAAGAGTCACACAGTGCTCATGACACCCTGAGGTGCTGCTGCACCGGGGCCCCAGTGGTTTTCGTCATAGAGCTGCGAGAGGGCAGCCTCTCGGGTGACCAGTCAGATGAGCGAGGGGGCTTCCTCGCCAGGTCTGCAGCAGCCCCCAGGCCCAGTGGAAGGGAGCAAGCAGTGCTTCACGTCTGCGGGCCGCGCACAGCCCATACCTTGCCGAAGAAGCAGCTGCAGCTGTGCGGAAGCCAGTTCCTATGGGGCTGGGTGAGCCTTTTGAATGCATGTGTCTAATCGTGCGGGCCATTTATTCAGACTGTGAGCGTCTTCCCAGGGTTTGATTCTGGGATATTTTTTGCCCTTTTGTTTGTACTTTTCACATTCAGCATTTTGCAGCCAGTTCAGCTTTGGCTACTTCAAGCCCTCTAAAAATCACTTGAACCTAACAAAGGCCCTGGCAGGAGCCTCTAAGGGCCCAGTTTTTTCCTTCTGGTTCATGCAGTGTGGTTCATGTGTCGTGTTGAGTTAGTTTTACTCTCCCTGAACAGGAAGCAGGGCTCAAAATAAAAAATCTTAGGGAAGATATCAGACTCGGGATCAGGGTCAGCCTGAGTGTAAATGAGTACAACTCCATCGCTTGCAGGAAATAAATGCTTGCTCTTGGGTTGCTATCATCTGTTTTCTGCTGTGATCTGTTAGGCCCATTTGTTATAATTTCTTTCTTTCTCCCCAAGGAGGATTATTCCATACATAGATACACATGTGTATACATAACTAAAATTAGGATTGATATCGTAAGTAGCAAGTGACAGTGTGTATCTACCCAGTTCAAGATGTAACTACTTACATCTACTTTACTGCATTAAAGATCAGTGGTTATAAAGAGTATTACCCGACAGTAACAAAATTATTTTGCAAGATTTACAGGGTGATGTCTGCTGGATGACAGGTCAGTGCAGGGTTGATGCATTAATTTTAAATATGTGCGTGTGTGTGTGTATCCTTAAGGAGAAATAAGGAATTTCCTTTCCAGACAAATAAAAAATAAAAAAAAAAACCCGAAAAGACAGTCCATGAAATCACATCCATTGAACTAGAGAGCAGCAATATCTGGTAACACAAAATGTGCAGTTTTCACTGCCCTGCTTTTCTTTCAGCAGTAACTTTCTTAACACGATGGCAAAGCTTGAATATTGTTAAAAAATCTTTTTCCTTACTTGGTTTGTAAAGTATAGCATTGCCGAAAGCAGCATTGAAGAGACCCCCAGATGTTCTGCTGGCCACTTCTTTGCCCAGAGAGAGGATAAGCTGTACTTACTTCATTCCCAACAGATGTCTGTCTAACCTGTTCTTAAAAACCTCTAAGGAGTGAAATCCCGCAGTCTCCGTGAGCAGTGCTTCACTCTGTTCATGCTTAAAAATGTTCTCTTTCTCCCCCCTCCAAATTCCACCCTCTCTGTCCCAAGTGGCCTAAATCTCCCTCCATCATTTGCTTCATGATGATCTGAAATGTGGGGCTGTTTGCTTTTAGAAAACTGTATGAGCAACTTGGCTGCTAGATAATTGCTCAGAGTTGTTTTGGCAGTCTCAGACTTCAATGTATCATCCTACAATGATATATTCTTGCCATTTTCTTGTGATTTTTATGTCTGTCTCATGGTATTTGGTGTTTTTCCTGAAGCTACAGTTACTGAGTCACAGATCTGCACTTTTAGTTCAAAAAGGAAAAAAAAAAATCCCTCCCCCTGAGTTGAAGCAAAATGCTTGCAAATGCTTAAAACTGAGAAGACAAAGGAATTAGCAACCATTTTTTTTTTCAAGCTTCGTTTTTTTTTATTAGTTCTTTTGTTTTAGTGCTTCGGCTTCTCGCTGTTAAAAGCTCTGTCCCTACACTTAGGTGAAACTCTGTTAACTTGCCTGGGTCCGTGCAAGCGCAGAAGTCATTTCAGAAGTCAGGATTACTGAACCTTAAACTGAGTCAGGTATAACTCCAAAGATAGATTTCTGCTACTTGCAGAGTCACTGTTGATTTGAGTACTATCTTCTAGTGCCAAAGATAGATAACGGTTAATAAAGTGTATTTTATGAAGCCATGGAAAATGGTGTTTGCACTCATAGCAGCATAACAGTGTCAGATCATGATAAAGGTTTTAAAGTGCTCATCTGAAGATATTGAAGGTTGATGTGGTTCAGAAAGTTTGATAAGCAGGAACCTGTACTGTTACATATTCCTACACACACAAAAAAGAGAAAATACTGAGAGAAAGTGTTCAAATGTTGCAATTCATTCATATCTTTCAAATTTGTTTTCAAGAAGAATATGGAAGGCATTTCGTTGCTTTGTCACATTTATACATTTCTTTTTAAATGTGAGCATTGCTTCATATTACATACTTTTTTTGAGTAAACATTACTTTTGATGATGAAATAGCCATATATATATGTAAGAAATACAAAGTCACAAGCATCTGTGACCTAAAAGTAATATTTAGGTCTTTGTAGATCTGCACTAAACTGCTGCTGCTTATTGCCCGAGTGTTTTGCCAAGGTCTTTAGAGAATAAAATGAAAGGCTCAAGGCAAGAAAAATGCCAACTGTCCTTCAGTTTGTGTATTATTAACACATACCAGATGATTCTTACAGAATAGATTGAGTTGTAGCTAAACAAATTCAAGTGCAAAACTGGGACTTTTCAAGTTAACAGAATATTTAATGCCCTTTACACGTTTTTCTTGGTATCTGCTGTAGATTGTGACGATGCTCAAAATAGTTAATTCTGTCTTCTCCTTGCCCCAAAACAAAATACATCTGATATTGGTTGGCTTTCTGCAGATGATGGCTGGATGTAGTGGCTTTGACCCTGTTTCATTGTGATTAAGCTTGTTAAGATTTTATGTTTTTAGTATCTGTTTTACAACATTTTCATTACCATGCATTTTATTAAGGTTCAAGTGGCTTGGGCTTTTATGGTTGCATCTGGTCTGTGTAAACCCTTCCACAGTTTAAAAAGCTGTTTGTCTCGATACTGAACATGAGGGAATTTTGAAGTATAGTAGGATGCTTCATGCATACATGTCAATTATATGCTTATACCTAGGAAGTGGTTTCTCTTGGAATAGTTCAGAATAATCTTATTACCTAAAATATGGAAGAAAATTTGTGTCTGTATTTCTGTGTTTGTGTTTTCTTGTATATGTATGTTTGTTATTTCCGAATTTGAGCATTTTGCAATATTTGTCTTGAAAGCAAGACTAGTTATTAGTAAAAGGTGTTTCAGCATGTCCTTCGAGTAAGTTTCAGCATAAAGATGTCTATTTATATTTATATATTGCAAATCCTAATGTATTATTGGATTAATACTTTTTAAGTGTTTAGAAGAAATCGTGGCTGTAATGGAGCTGAGAAATCTTGAGTTTTCTTTCCCATAAAGATGATAGGATGTTTTCTTTTCAATAATCATACAGATTGTTGATTTTTTATGTTATGCTGGCTGCATGTTTTTCCAGCTCCTCATGGAAAAATATTTGATTTATGGTTAGAAAGGAAAAAAGGATATTCTCTTGCTTTAATCCTGCAGGTAGATGTATTTCTAAAACTGTGAAATGGGACAACTGCAAATAAAATTCATTAAAATAAATTAAAATAATAGTGTGTTAAATAACTAGTTTTTGAGACCCCGAATGCACTCAAAACAATGTTTTCTGAGCCTTTTTGTTTGTTTGTTGTTTTTATTTTAAATATTCTTTTTGCAAGAGCTTATCCCACAGCCCTGCAAACTTGGTGATCCTTACTTTCTGACCGAACCTTCCTTAGAGATATTTGTTGTGTAGGGCGTTTACTAAGTACTGAAGCACTTTTAATGGTCTAAGATGACTTTGCAGAAATGCAGAAGCATTTAAAAAAAATGAAACACTAAATATTCTTCTCTACAATCTGTTAACATTTCTATGGCCGTAATAAACAATTTGTTACAGGTTCCCATACTGCTACAGTTTTCTCATTAATAACTGAACTGATCTTTACATCTTTTCCATGCCTTTTCCCTGTCTTTTGTGCATTAAAATGACTGTTTAACGTGAACTTTTCAGTGAACAAATTGTCCAAAACCTATTGCTCTTATGTGCTCTTGAATATGATGCGTAATATACCTCACAACATCACCAAAATTGTTTATTTACTGTTCCTCATTTTTCCTTTTGCTCCCCTAACAGAGGCTGCCTGTCCCGACTGTTATCTGTTCCCATTTTCTTCTATGCGCTGAGTTTTACTAGTGACTCAAGCATTATACCTTGCATATCTATATGTATATATACAAACATATTTATTTACACCTTTTACACACTTTACATGTTTTATCTGTTTACATATAAGCTCAGATGTGTGCACATACACAAAATTTTTACAAAAGCTATGATGGGAGTTACATCTATTTGTTGCTGGTGATGATAAAGAAATTGTACTCATGTGGCACTGGTGTTTTTGATCCGCGTGGCACTGGTGTTTTTGATCCGCATGTTACTTATTCCCTCCTCTGAGGCAGCACAAGCGCATTGATGCACTCTGCTCGTGTCACTCAGTGAGTATGAGAGGATGGAAAGAACCAAGGGAATGGCAGAACTGCAAGAAATCACAGGATGTTTTATTTTGGGTAGAAACTGTGGATGCGGCAGTTGTGTGAACTTCTACCAGTTTTTGGATGCCTGCAGTTCTTTTGTGTGAGAGGGGAACGCTTGGGAAATGGAGACTTTTGTGGATTTTAGTGAGAGAAAGTTCGGAAATAGCTGTTACCTCATTGTGGTTTTAGGAAGCATGAGAGAACTCAGTCTGTTGTGTGCAACCAAATTAGTGAGACCAGGGAAAGGCTAGTTTGGTGTCTTGAAACCATAAGAGTATTTTTAAGCATGGCAGTTTACTTATGTGCATCTGTATTTTGGGAAGCAAGAAAGAACGAATTTGGTATCTGCAGAGTTTACACCTTGTTGCTGCAAGACAGGCCTGACACTGAAAAAGCAAAGCCCCACCCAGATGAATACAGGAAGCTCCTTGAAGAACCACTTCTATGCAAGCCTTAAGATAGACTGAACTTTCAATAGTGGATATTAAAAAGAGTGTTTCACTTCTGAGACAAGATTTGAGATGTTCCTCCATAGGCAAAGTGACAGAGCAAAAGTTGTCTTTATCAAATGTGAAAATAATTTTTGCTTGTGTTTTTTATTGTGGTTGTCCATGTCTTTCTGTAACTTCTGTAAAAGCAATAGGACTATCTCATATCACTAGTGAGTTATAGCCTAGGGACTAATGGCTGTAAGTTTTCAGTGCAGGGTTGTTTTTTGATTTGTTTATTTTTTCTCATTGGAAAATACTTCTTTCCTTCAAAAAAGATGCTATTTTGCCTATATAAAACCATTATCCTTTCTTTCTTGCATTGCTCATGTTTTATCTATTGTAAAAGCATAATATTTTACAATTTAGTGGACTATAATTGACGTAAAATATTTTATCATTACTCTCTTAATGTAGAGTGTTATTTACAAGCTAGTTAGCCTAAAAATCTTGCATGCCGCACCACTTCTTAAACTTACTTTTGTGCAATTCCACTACATTCCATTTTATTTATTATGCTGTTAGGTCACACGATCATATTTTACTGCTCTCGTGAATTTTATCAGAAAAAGCACAAAAACCTCAAAAGGAAGTGGTTGCATATAAACTTCAAGATGCAATATTGTGCTTTGACTAACAAAGAAGAGATTCAGAAAGCTCTTAAAAATATTCTTCAAGTCTCAATGACATGAAATAAAAATTTTAGTATGCTAAAAGATACAGATATTAAATACTGCCTTTTTATGCACAGCATCAGAGGCATCCTTTTCAGAGCCACAAAAAGTCATGTTGACCTCTAAATACAGTCGGATGATGTTTAGAACTTTTGACCTGGAAGTGTAACACTACCGGATTGGGTGGCCAAGGAACATGGAAAATAAGGTTCATACTGTAACAGTTGTTAAGCGATACAACAGGAGACTATCAAGTGCCTGATGTTTGTTAAAATAAATCAGCTGCCAGCAGATGGCAGCAGAATGGAAAAATAGGCACAAAAAATAAGAGATAATGGACAAAAGAACTCAAGATTTCTAGCAGTTTAGTTTCACTAGCTGTTTTTGACTATGCAAGGTAAGTTAAGGTTTAATTGGAACGGGGGAATGTCCCAGGCATGCTGACTTGTGATACATAACCTTGAACTGAAAAAAAAATTACTGTTCTTACGTAAACACTTGATTTCCAGTGGATGTTTTAAGGAAAGGATATTTTTGTATATGTTTACACTACTTTTTTGTTCGTTTGTTTATATATAAAACTGTGACATTTCATTAGTTATATAGTGTACAGGATTATTAATTCTGGTGTCCTTTTGAAAAATCATAAAAGCGGAAACTGTATAAGTATTAATTTTAATTGGGGCTGTCAACTCATGCTCAGTTCAGAAAAAAAATAATAATGTCTTTAAGCTGTTTCTCTCTACCCAAATTTTAGATAATTAGCACTTGATTACCCAGTGTGAGTAACTCCAGATAATTTATGTACTGCGAGTATCTTTGGGGTTTTCGTGTTTCTTTTTCTTTGCTTGTTGTCTTTGTATGTATGTATGTTCTCAAAAAAAGGAACAAGGAGGAGTGAATGAGGTTTAATTTTCATCTTTATCTTAAAATCTGTTTGAGTTCCATCTGCACTTTAGAGAGAGTGTGCAGTTCTATTCCTGTTCCACATGCTGCTCTCTGCTACGAACTTTTCTTCTTAATAAAAAAGAGGCAGAATTGTAACCATAAGTAAGTGCCTCCTTTCATGGTGTCTGTGCACAAAAACAGTTATTTGTGCTACATTTGTGATTTATAGTATTAGCAGGTTTGCCATTCTGAAGTTAAGTTTAAAAAATTGTTTTTAAACAGGTTTCAAAGCACAGATAAAAGTGACTCATCAAGGATAAAAAAGGTAAGGGAGAATATTTTATTTTATTTTATTTTTTAGAAATAAGATGTATGCATTAGAAGAACGTTGCCAAAGATAAATTGAAGATGTATAAATTATTTTAAACCTTCCAAGTCTGAATTGTATATAGACTTCTACTTCTTAGCTTGTGATTTTCTAAGCTGCTTTGTGCAAAGAAAACAGGAGAGTAGGAAACTTAAATGTATCTATCTACCTGTATATCTATCTATATCTGTATATCTGTAAAAAATATTTGTAGACATCTTGACTAGTATGGATCAACATCACATTCTGTTGCTTATTTGAGAGTTCAGTGTTTTGAGGTTTTAGAAGCTTAGCTGGATTTAGTTGTGGGGTAAATAGCTTAAAACAGATTATCAATCAGACCCCTCTTTTATTTGATACATGCGCAAGATGAGCATACATTATATTACCACTTGCATTGACTGTGCCACTCTTATTTTAGAGATTTTCTAAAGCCAAATGTTCTTTTTGACAGATCGAGTGACACAGAATGTATTTTTTTCACAACTTCATTCAGTTTGAAAGGCATGCAGTGAAGTTGCTTGATTTTAATTGACCCTGGGGTCATTTTAAACAAGTTATTTATTATCTGATGTTGTTTCATACAGATTCTTTTGCTTAAAGCATTTTTTTTTTAAACAGGAATATCAGTGGGTAATTAAAAGCAGTACTTGCAGTTAGGTGGCTGTCTTACTGACACGGTGAAAGAATGAGGGCCTGCCCTTTCCCTAGCACACTAAGTCAAGCACAGTGGGTATCACACTGCAATTTACCAGCCTCACTGTAGATGAGCAACAAAATTATAATTCATCATGTGCCAGTTGTTTCTTGCAGTCGAGGTTTTTTTCTAGTATTAATTTGAAATATTGCCTATTAGTTAGCATATTATCTGTATAAACCTGACGCTTTTTAAATCTAGAAGCAAAGAAGCAAGTAGTAGAAGTGAAGAAATTCCATTGACCCAGTTAAATATAATTACAGAGGTTAGAACCGGGGCCAGGATATTTGAGTTCTACATGTAACATTTCACTGCTCAGCCCCTTTTGAATGGCATTACCTCATCTTGAATCCATTCAGGAAAAGAGTTGCAAATCCCACAAGAACAGAACAGATTTAAGTTATCCAAGGTCATTGTATGAACAGAATGTGGACAATTCTTTTCACATTTTAAGTTACAAAGGAATTCTTTAAAATATATATGTTATAGTGTTTTATGTATTTAATTTTATTTGAGCAAAAATGTATTTGTCAGATTTGATTGTATGTGTTGTCTTTCCTGTGCATCTGTTGTGTCAGGTGCAAGTATGTCTGATCAGTGTTGGGAAGGAAAGAAAGTACAAATATGTTAAGGTGCTTTGTAAAATAATGGCTTTATGTGAGCAAATGACATCAATTGGAACAAATTACATACTGCTTCCAATGATGTAATCCAGAAAGTTTGAATTGCTTTTAATGTTCTCAGTCTGAATAAATTCCTTTTCTTGAGTTCTTCCCAGTAATCAGCTTTTATATTGCAAGCTGCAGACTTGAGCTTTGTTTATTCCTTTATTTTGAGAACTCTTCGATAGAAAAGGCAGGTAGGAAAAAAACCCATTTTATTGAAGTATTAACCCTTCAGAAATATCGTGAGGCTTAGATTTTTGTGAAATGCTGATTGCTGAAGGAGTATATTTTCCTTGAACGTGCTTAGAAATTTTGTAATGCTTACCAATACTAAGAGAGATAATAGGCCATGTATGCATTTGAAAAAATGTTGGGAAATGTTTTTTAAATTCATATTCATTTTTAAATATATAGATAAAGCTACTAATGTAATACAGTGAGGCAGTGAAATAATGATTTGTGTACAACTAAATATGAATGTACAAATAGACTTTTATACTTTATGTAACAGGTTGCAGTGTGATTAGAAATACAGTTTATGAATTTTTGAAGTGTATGTTAATAATTAAATGGAAGCTTTGATCTTTTTCCTAGATACTTTTCAAATCACAAAAGAATATTCATTGCTGTTAACATTTTGATTTAAAATTTAATAGTTGTGAGATCAGCATTTAACAAGATGTTACTTTCCACAAAGATTCTTAATCTAAAATTATGTTACATTTGGTTGTTTTATTTTATAAATTGATCTCTCTAAAATGTAACCATGACCAGGGCATTGTATCAGTTTCTGGCACAATAGCTGTGTCTTCTGAACTGTGTTTGTCCACTAAGTCGTTTAAATATGAGAGTATTGATTTACAATTGTAATTTCTTAATCGCACACAATAGAAAGGTAATACCAAACAGCACCAAGGTGCTTAGGTTAAAATTAAAAATAAAATCTGCTACACAGACTACAGAGGTCCTAACAATCCAAGCGCTTCCTTCCCACTCCTAGAGTACCGGAAAATTTACATTTTGTCACATTGAGTATAGCATTTCACCTCAGAACGCACTCCTGATTGCATATGAGTGAATGTAGCACAGTATAGCTGACAAAGTACTTACTAGTTCAAAGACCATATGTAATTTTTAGAGTTCAAAAGGGGAAACTCACAATTCTCTCTCATCTTAATTAGTATCATATTTGTAAAAAATTGAACCTTTTCATTTTTAAGGGCTCAGTCAACATTTTTGTGATTGATATTTTTACGTGATGCTCTCTGCTAGCTTTTCCTACAATTTAATAAACTTGCAAATATTTTTAATGAGTATTTTAATGAATATTTTAACTGCTCGCCGAAAGATTAAAGGGTTGTGTAGTTTTAACTTTACTTTTTCTTATGTCTCATATACATATATTGTATATTGTCAATAGCTTCATCTTTCCTTGAGTGTGTTTACATTTTCATTTTTTTCCTCAAAACAGAATTCAAAATGAAGTTTCTTTGTGTTTACCCTGATGGGTATCAGCAATAAAAATACATAAGCAATATAAAAATGCCTGTAACACTGCAGGTATTAAGATGTATATTTTCTGAATAATAGTTCTCAGGATACTTTCTTTTGATATGGATTAAGAAGAAATTCATCTCAAACTTTTTTTTTTTTTTGAAGACTATTAGAAAAACCTTCAAATTTTCATTTTCTCAATATTTAGACAGCTCGACCAATGGGGGGAGGGAAAAAAAAACATGGCTGATTCCACATCTCATATAATGTCATTTGGAATTCCAATGAAGTATATTTTGTGATGCAAGAAGTAAACCAGTTTTCTAGAAGGCAAAGTTTAGGAAAACTATTAAATTCCTACTAGAAAAGAAAGATTTGCTTTACACCAGAAAGGATTAAACTGAAAATGAAAAGTAAGGACATAATATTTTCAAGAAAATCAGCTTAAGGACCAAACACTGAAGGTGAGTCCCTGCTGGCAGATTCTTGTTCCTGAATGAATACAGTTGCAGGACCTTAATTTTTTAGTGTGCTGACAGCACTCAGTTATTTAAATGGTAGATGTCTCAAGGAGTGCAAACGCAAACACTGAAAATGTACTGGTTGAAATGCTGGCTGAACTGGAATTCTGCACCCGCGATTGTCTGTGGTTGCATGTGTGCAATGGAAGAAAGACATATTCTACCTTGTCATTTTCTCTGCATTACAGTGCGATATTAAAAACTTCATGATTTCAAACAGCAGCCATTATAAGAAAAAGAGGAAAAAAGCGGGGTGGCAGGGGGAAATGAGGAGGTGAAGAACAGCTACTAAAATGCTTCATCCTGCTTCAGCAGAATAGTAAACTTACTGCACTATTTTGTACGTGTCTGAGGCCCAGGATAACGAAAGTCTTGTGTAGACCATGTGATGGACCAAATGATAAATGTAAGTGAACTATGGGGCTTGTTGCTGTAAGCATTTCTAAAATAGAACGGGCACACTTAAAAAGTTAGTTATGCCATTTTGCCTACTTGTATTTGTCTAATAACCCCGTAAAACAACATTTATGTGGTGGGTAATTTAAAAAAAAATCTGTGTTGTAATAGCATGTGTCTACTGTTGTACTGTAGGTGGTAGGGAATAAAATTGCTGTCTTATTTGTATTCTGCACCAAATTGTTCTGCACCAAGTTTTACTTTCTGTACCACTCCCCTTTTTTTTTTGATTTTTCTTTTGCCTTTTCCTTCTAGACAGTTGTGGTGTAACAGTGCACCAAGGAAGTTGTTATTAGTTATTTTGTAACTTCTTGCTTTATAAATTTCAATGATTTCTGCAAATTACTAATTATAGCTAGTTATCAAAAATATCAAAACATTTAAAACTGTACAGGCAAGAGACAGTTATGCAGAAAGAAACTGAGCATTCTTGAGTTGAATTGAGACCTTGTTGCTCTTCAGAGCTTTATGTGTGTGGAGCAGAACAAGATCAGATGACAAGTTTTGAAGATGCCTGGACTTTTCAGGGTGTTTCTGCCTCTGATTACTCCTTGAACAGTGCTTTCCTCCTTCCTCAATCCTCTTCTGCATCTCAGATCATGTTGCTCTCTTTCTGACTTTTCGTTCTACTTCTTTACAGGCCAGCTTATGTACTTTGGCAATATTTTCCGAAGCTAGTAGTCAGTCACCATATGCAGAAATTTTCATTTATGTGTAGTATTGTCATTTGTCTATAGCAGGTATCCAGTGTTGCCTGTTAGGTAGGATTCTTCTCCTCTCCATCAGTCTTTTAAGAGGTGTTGTTACAGGAGGACACTTTATTCCTAAATCATGCACACAAAACCAAGTGATACTTCTTCCATACAACCAAGAAACCCATTCCTCAGTGACAACTTTGTCACATAAAGTGGTAAGCTGGCTGTATATCACTGAACTCGAGACTGTCTGATATGTAGATAGTTTGACTTTACATCCTTGAATAAAAATAAATTCAGACATAAAAGAATTCCCTCTGGCTCTGGTATGTTTATGCTGTTCCCAAACCTCCAGTTGGTAGTTAAATCTGTTACTTCAGTAGGATTGTCTTTTTCTTCTGTTCCCTTTCAGTTTCCTCACCTGGGAGGCAGTGAGGCTTGGTCAGCAAGGCAGATGACCTGGTTCTGTTCCTGGCATAGTTTCTGCTTTTTGAGGAAACAAGTCATTTCACTCTATGGTTCCTTTTACCTGTCACTAAAACTGGAATAATGATATTGAACATAAGTCAGTGAATGAAATATCTGTATTTAATCTTTTTTATTATTATTATTGAGGAATTAGCAGTCCTTGAAAATGAAATACTTCAAAACACAAAAGATCGAAACATAGCAAAAAACACTTCATAAGATCTTGCTGCTTAAGGCCTTACACCTGACCACCTGGCAGCCAACCTCATTTTCCTACCAAATAAGAAGTCATGGGTAATGTGTCAGGCATAGAAATATGTATCGTAGGCCTTTGCAGTATGCAGATGTTTATGCTGCACTTCTACCTCAGTGTCTCCAGTCTGGATGTAATCAGTGATCTCATTCACACTTCAAGTCTCCAGAGAAGGGATAAACTGTACATTGTATCCTCATCCATCCGTGTCCTCAGTGACAAAATCAAATTATTGGTGGAGTGCAGTCTAATTCTAGTGGTTTACTTGCACGGTATGAACAGCAATGCTAAGTACACTTCATTGCCACTGCTACATTGGCATACCCCTATGGAAATGTTTTGCAATATGTTCTGCATTTTGTCAAGGGACCTGTGGATTGCACTTATGTCAGCTATCATGCATATAGACCTAGTCTCTGTGTTTTTCTTCATTTTCTGGAGGTTGTGGTTCTGTTTTCTGAGCCATCTAATCTCTCTGAATATTACTCACAGTAGGAGTTTTAACATGATGGACTCAGTTCATAGTTGACAGTGTCTTGAATATCTAGTAACTTCAATAACTAGTAACCTGAGTAACTAGTAACTGCATCACTTATGAACAGCAAACCTATTTCCCAACAAGTCTTTTTACTGGCTAATTAATCACTATTGATGTGGGTCAACAGACTTATGCAATTTTTGATGCTGACACAGCCTGATGAACTGCACACCTGCTACTTCATAGTCTAATCATCTGAAGGCAGTTTTCCTAACAAGTCACCAGTACCACGTGGGAAAATCAAACGCCACATAAGATCCTTAATAATGCAAAATATTGCAATGTGCTGTTTTCACAGAGTTAAGAATGGGAGATTATTTGAGCAGAAAATTGCCAAGAAGGTACCTGTGCCCTGTTCAAGGTTTACCTTAAGATCATAGATATTTCAAGTATTTGATCATACTAAGGCAGCTAATAGATATTAAAGACGAAGGGTCATATTGTCTTCTCTTCTCCTCTGTTCAGATCTGGAATCAAACAGGGCTTAAGCTTGTCTCAGTGAGTAGAGTATCTTCCACCACGGACTTTACCCCACATGTTTAATGTAAAATTTTCTGGCAACATGTACCTGTGCCAGTTCCATGCTTCTAAGTTATAACTCAATTTTTTTTTCAGATTCCGCAATGTGCATTGCATGAAAAATAATACCATTACAGTTATCAAATCAATCAAAGAATTAAGGAGGAAGAGCCGTTTATAGCCATATGTTGCTTGGGAAAGAAAGTGTCAACAGTAGAGCAGTGTAACCAATCTGTGAACCAAATCTGTAGTCTTTCTGAGAGCTATTTGATGAAAAAGATGCTTTAGTTGGATGAAATTTTAATGTGTAGATTGAGTGTTTATGGGGATGAATTTTACTTAATTATTTCCTTTGCTACAGCCTAACTAGCCTATGTGTATTTTTTCTTTAGAATTAGTTTATATTAAAGAACTCTGAGAATCTTTTCCTTGAGTGTTTGCAGGCTTCCAGTTGTTAATGACCCACAATTAGAGATTATTAGGATGCATAAACTCAGTACGCATTCAGGAATCTTGAACTTGCTGTTCTGGAAACACTTTAAAACTTACTGAACAGATATATTCTTATAGTCACCACAGACTGTCTGGCCAGGAAGGAAGGCATAGCAAGCATCCCTTTTCTCTCAGCTTTCTTTATTCACCCCCAGAAATGATTGTTTCAGGTGGTGCAAAGCAAGTGGGAAGGGTCTGGAGAGTGTTTATTTCAGTGAAGTATCCCTCTCTCCAAAATAACACAAAAACTCCTTGAATCGTAGCATTCAATTTCAATATTCAGTTGATATTTAGATCTTTGTAGAACTGGAAAAGGTGAACTTAATACTTTGGACTGTCATAATTAACAGTCAGAACCATAAACATTAACTTTAGGTTCAAGTGAATCATGCTTGTGGACATTCCTAAACATGAATCAGAAATCTCGCTAAAATCTTGGAGGTGTCTCAGCACAGTATTCAGTCATCCTTCCAATGCTTTAATAGCTGTGTTTCAAAATCAATTCAGCTTTCTCTGGGACTCAAGTTTGCAAGAACTAATTGGCTATAGGGCAGAAAAAATCATGTTGTGTTCCATATTCCTATAGAATAAGCACAGAAGAATCCTTGGTTGCATTAACTGTTTCAAGGTAGCAATAGTTTTTTAGACTTACTGCTAGCCTCTTACTGTACTAGCAGGACATTGTTATGATGATATGTATGGAGATAATTTTCAGTTTGCTTTATTTGACTAGTTTATGTTAGGATATAAGAGTTATATTGTTCTAATGAGAAACAAAATACAAAACCAGCAAGCGGGCATCTCCTGTCAAAAGGAACAAGTAATAGAGAAAGGTCCTCTCCCAGACAATGCTGTGAATTACCTACTTTGCAAAAGTATCAAGGGCAAGATATTGCTACTTTTGTTTCTCCCCTTAGAGAAAAATCTTTTTTTAATACTTGGAGACTTTCAGTGTTACAAGAAGCTGTATGTTTGCATTTTGAAACATGCCATTTTTCAAAGTTCTTTTGCCTGCTTGAATGGTTGATATAAGTACCAAGTGAAGATTCAGCTACATTCTTAATTGAAAAGTCTTTTTTAAAATATTAAATAGGTTTTTTTTTAAGATAGTTTGTTTTCACAAAGACAAAGGTAATTCCTGCCTTTTGCTTGTGGAAAAGGAACAGAAATCAGAATTGTGTCAGTGGGGGAAGGGAATACCAAGAGCAAGAACAGTCATTTTGAGGTAGTGACTTTCCCATGAATGAGTGTAATTTCTGCAATCTGGCTTTATGGCATAGTTCTGGTGCAGAAAAATGTGATGATATGTCAAGATTTTATCAACAGTGGTTTGAAATAACCTGGGTGACTATGATTTTATCACTTGTGAGTAATATGGAAAGACTATTCTCATGCCAGGAAAACTAGCATGGCACAGCACAGTGTTATGTCTTATAATGCCTCATTTCTATTGAAGCAGTATTTAATGATGAACAGTGACTCAGCTGAATGACCTGAGATGGTAAGTCTCTGATGATAATGCTTTATTTTTCTCCAAATATGGCAATCCATGAAAATCTGATTAAGCCCAAAGTCCCTCACTTACCCAGGGAAAACACAGTTTAGGAACTAGAAAAGGTACATTAGAGCGTTTTTTCTTTTGTCCTCGCCTTCCGTGTGTACAGTCACATAAGCACAGGTATTAATGAGCACAGATGTGGAGTTGAAGAAGGAAAAAAGTCTGCAAAGTAATTATTTTGCAGAATATAGATATCCGTGTGAGCCTGCCTGCTGGCATGTGGATAGGGCGGTGGTGTTTTTAAAGTATGTGTAAGTAGTGAGGATGAACTTGAGTTAGAAGTCTGGGTTTGGGTACATCCTACCCAGTTTGAGACAGCTTTGCGAACTGCTTTTATAATCAACGAAGGGGAATGAGCACTACCATGAAGTTACTCAGATACTAGAAGGGTATGTATCTCTTTGCACTGGAAATTACAGGGAAGATATTGGAAAGTGTGCTCATAGTTTAGGGGCCGCCTTGAGATGGGGTGATTCTTGGGTTTGAGATTTGCTATGCACCTGTCTACCTCTGGTGAGTATTAATTGCCTTGTTCATGCTAGAACTTGGTGCACTAGTTAACACATTTTTAAGAAGCATTCTTTCTCCTCATATAGGTCTATTATTAAAATCGAACCAGATCATTTATTTTTGCAGGCCTTCCCTCTCTCTGGTATTAAGATACCGATTTACCTGAAGGTGGAAAAGAAACAAGCATAACGTGTCCTTACGGAAGCATGAGTTCAGATTTTTTTTCAGGTTTAATTTTCAACAAGTCCACAGAGATAATAGTATAAAAGGCAAAATATCAGCAATTTTATGAACTCTACTTGCTTTTAAATAATGCTACATAATACAGTCCATGTCCATCACAGAGAGTAAGCTACTTCTTGCTCTACACTGCTATGAGTTAAATAAACACCAATGCCATTAAGTTCATCCGAGTGGAGCTACGTACAAAATTTGACTGTGTCATAATCTGTTTTTTTTTCCCATAGTATTCCTGGTTTGCATAAATTTTATTATCTTCCGAACATATAAATATGCTATTGTTCACTCTATACTACAAAATACTGTCAGAATATGATAAAACAGCTGTAAGTTTGAAATATTTCAATAACATTTTGGTTTGGCTTTTTTTTCTAATATTCAGTTTTGCACTATGTTTGAAATAGATGCTTACTTGTGGAAAATTATAATCCAGAAAGCAATTAGTCTTTTTTTTTAACTTTTTTTTTTCTAATAACTTAATTCAGCAAAGTTGATCCAAAATGGAATATTTTTGAGAAAATGTCTTGCTTCACTTTTTTCTTGAAATAGGACTTTAAATTTAGTATCTGCTGTTGACACTGGGAGATAATAGTATTCTGCAAGCCTGCGAGAATGACTTTTTAAAAAATTTCAAGTGGATGTGCCAACTCTATACAGTATTCCTGTGCTTGTTTCAAACTTGTGGCAAGCATATTGTCAGGACGTACAACACAATATTAGCAAAGAATTACTTTTATGGTACCTTTTGCCCAGCAGATCCTGAGAAGACTTTAAGAATGTATTCGTAGTATCCTTCGAAAGCTGTAGAGTGTCACTTCGGTATACAGTTAGATTGAAGTGCACAATTCCTTTCACCTGCCACTGCAGTCCAATGAACCCACACTGACATTGAGCAGGTGTTCAACATCATACAGCAAAATGTCAGAAACAACTGCCATCCAAAACTGCAGGGGAAGGACTGGGTGATTTTGCACTGGTATTTGACCACGGTGCCACAGACACTCATGCACATTGATTCAGAGAGGCTTGCAGTATTCTGCATGACTCAGCATAGGATTTTTCTAGATAAAAAAAGGTATTGCCCAATACCACGTTTTGGGGCCTCTCCAAGAAGGAAAGTAGTTGCTCTGGTGCTGAGTCTTTAATAGTCTGTAGCCATGACAGCCACAACACCTTGTGATTACCTCAGGCCAAGCACTGTGTTTTAAGAAGTAATTTCCCCTCAAGTGATTTGTATAACAGTTTTCTAATGTGCTGGCATATATTCTTGGCAAAATCTGCATTAAAAGAGAATTAAAGTTGAGAACAGATATTAATGACTCCAGGCCATAAAATGTTACAGAGCTAATTTGGGTGTCCCAAAATGCAGGGATTTTGAAGATGCAGTGAAACTCTTAAAAAATGTAGGCAAGGTAAAAGAGCGAAAAAACTCAGTGAGTTTGCACCAACAGATCCTCCTCTATCTCTTATTGTTCAGTACATGTATTTCTGGCTGCTCAACATTAGACTCACTGGCAAACCTACTTCAGAGCCTTTCTCCTCCTCCTTTTCTTCACATACCTCTCAATGCTCATTGTTCTGTTTTGTTCTATCAGCCATATCCGCCCTTTTGTTTTCTTCAGTACTAGGGGAGCATATATTGAAAGAGACAGTTTTTTCACTAAATATCTCTGAATCAGAGTTATTTAGGCTTAATGATTATTTTGTCTATTCTCTTCTCTGAACTGGAAATTTATCCTCCGGATAAATTCTTAGGAACTACAGCCTATTACAGTTCTTAGGAACTACAGCTTTAAGGAGATTTCCAGTGTCCTCCATGGCAACAGTGCTGCAGTTTGCCTTTGCTTAAAATGAAATCCTTGAGGTAATCAGTCCCTGACATTTTTTCTAGAGGAGTGACTTCTTAATCATACTACAGACAATCAGCTTGTTCTGAGATGGACAGGGACACAGGGCAGAGGAAGTGATTAGGCTAGTTTGTGGAGTTTGTGGTCAGTTTGCACTTGGTTTCTGTTATGACCAGTGAACTTTCTTTTTATAGAAAAATCATTTTATTGAAGGTAATGCCTTGATATATCTGGAGTACATAGAAATAAAAACTATTTCAGTAGGTAGAAAATTCAACAAAAGTGTTTGAATAAGAACAAGCCAGCTGCATGAGACAAAAAGCAGTAATTTTTAACGAATAATGCTCAAAGCCCGCAGAGATTGCACAAATGTATTGCAGCAAAGCTTCTGTATGAGATTTCAGTTTTCACAGTAAGTCTAAAGAGTCTGTCTTATTCAGCCAGAGGTCTGAAGTTGTTGGATTTCTTCAATTATATATTTATATATAATTATATATTTATTTTAGTTTGTGAACAAATTAATATACTAGTATTCTAGTAATGAGAATTTACAGTTTTGTTAGGTAACCTTCTTAACTGAATATCCTCTTTTATGGTTAACAAACTTTCCATAATACCTAACCAACCAAACTTTCACTTTTTGTAAATAAATCCCGCTACGTCATGCCTGTAGGCATGGCAAAAAGTGGGCAACCACTGCCTTAATAACCATCTTTTAATATATCAAAGGTTGTTATAGTATCTCCTCAGCCTTTTCTTCTTTGAATAAAAATGGCCAGTTCAGGCAATTTTACTTAGAAGTCCTCTAAGTCCTGTTTCCTAAAGTCTTTGTCAATCTTCTCACCTTCTGGATTCTCTCATGTGTCCTAAAGCTGCCTGTTGGTGGTGTATGCAATACCAGGCACAGCGTTTTCACTGAACTTGGCTGAAGGAACCATTCCACTTTGATAAGGACGAAGTCAACTCAGGTTAACTTTGTACTTTAAAAAACAGAACAGCGAATTTCAATGTGACTATTTAAAGTGCATCCATTTTCTAGGTGATGAATAACATTTCCCAAGTACAGAGAGCCAAATTAGTAGACAAGTGCACTTCTTCCTCCCAGTGCATGGGGGAAAACGTATAAAGATGTTATATCTTGAAAACCAGATGTGTTATTTTTTTTGAACGGTACAAACTAAACAAGGAACAATTAAGGTTAACTTGCTGTCATCCAGTATTCTTAAAACCACATAGAAGAACAATGTCTTTGACAGAAGGAGCTGATTTAAGTTCAGTTGTTGCTTTCAAAACTTGTCCGACAGTGGAAAATAATTTGGTTGGTTGTTTTTTAAGGTGATGGATTTAAATAGATCTCATATCTTTCCTATGTCATTTTTTCCTATTTTTGATGCAATTCTTTTTAAATACGTATTTTTACCTGATGGCCTAGTGAAATATTCTATTAGAATTGTGAATATTCCGATTGTCTGAAAAGTAGGCACCATATAAAATTGCCTTTTCTAGAAGAATCCCATCCAGTCTCATGTCTTAATTCTTTTTATTTTTCTTGAAAAATTTAGGAGAATTTTAGGTGTTTAGTACAAAGAATGTTTCTAGAAAGTGAACTCTTTTTGATTGTGGCATAGTGCCAGTTTTTCCTTTTAAGTATTGGAACTAGGGTTTCTGAAGGTGTTATTCCGTTGGGGCATATATGACTGACAAACATGACAAATAATCTGTAAATTTATATTGAATTGCTAAACCTTGTTCTTGAGGCATCTCATATAATTTTAAAGAAGTTATTGAGAGCTGGATTTCTTGGAGAAAATGCTTCTTGTATATGTTGTTATTATCCATTAAATTCATATGCCACGGATGAATTATATTGATAGGATTTGGTTGAAAAATGGGAAAAATAGGAAAATAGGGGAAAACAAAAACAAACAGCAACAACAAAACAAACAAACAAACAAACAAAAAAACCCACTGTTGTTCTAACTGCTTTACTTGCTTTTGGCACTTTATTCATCAATGAGTGAAAATTCTTTTTGTTGCTATGTTATGTAGGGCTCTTCTGGTGATCTGAATGTGTCTTTCCATTGCAGTGGTCTGACAAACAAAGAAGCAACAGGGATGTGGATGCAGAAGTTTCTGTTCCTCACAGAAAAGGTGTTTTTTTTTCTCTTCCTATGATAGCTCTGTACTATATTTATGCCCGCATGTAAAGGTTACTAGTAATATAAAGCTACTTGTTTATTTAAAAGCTTGTAAAATGCCTTATCTATGCAGCTCATGTGCATAGATGTTCGAACATTTTATTAAAAAGTATATGTACTCCAAGTTTCAGTTTTTCTAAAGGCAAAAATACAACATGGAGACAAAACAACTTAAGGAAGGTCAGCAAGATAGCAGCAGATGGGGTTAGAACCAAGCCAAAGTTGTCCCATCCAGTGTTCAGGCCACTAAGAATATTCACTTGTTCACCTTTAACTTACCTTACAGAGATTTTTACATCGAAACAAACTTCCTAGTGGTACAATAAGTGATGTGAATAAAGTACTTGCCTTTTAGGTTCTCTCAAGACTAGAGCCTTATAAAAGCAGGCAAATACTATTTCATTGTGAATTTTCCATTTCTGCTTTCTATGTGTTTTTTTTTTTTTTAAGATAGCATAAATAAAGAAAAAAACTTATGCAATACTTTTTTTTCTCAATTCAAGCTCTGACTACATTCATGGAATGTGGTTAATAGGTATTTTTATTACAATACTGTAGCAATAAAAACAGAGGAAATATATAGGGAGAAAAAAACCACCAGAGAGACCTTATTAAGTAAGTGTTTTGAAAAATATGAAAATTTTTATAAATAAAAATAAGATTAAGGGTTGAGATTGTGAATATATATATTAGTTGAATGGTTATAATTAAAACAGCTTTAGGCAGAATTCCAAAAAGAGAAGCTGCTAGATAAAAATATACTTATATTTTTGTATATATATAATATATATAAATATTTTTATATTTGACTCCTGGAATTCATTTCCCAGCCCAAATTTTCATTTTTAAAGAAATAACAGAACAACACTGATTTTTTATTATATAATAAGACAAAATAAAGTACTGTAACTGCCAACTCCTAGATTCTCATGATGAATACATGGCTCTCTATTTCAATTAGACATACCTGTATATTATGATTATTCTCTTCTGATCTTAAAAGATTAGCTAGAAAACATAAACCAAGTAAAGATATTTTTAAAAGTACCATAGTACTTCCACTATATTTGCAGACAACCTGAAATACCAACTCTGACAGTCATGAATTAAAAGATGCATGATGATGGAGTTTAAAGCTATGGAACATGTATTAGAAACAAAAAGTGTTTTGATTTTAGCCATGCTCTGAGGGATAGAGCATCCCAGAGATCTCTGTTGTTTTTTGTTTGTTTCTATGTTTTTTTAACTGAGGATGAGAAGAAACAAGGAAAGTGGGAAATTTCTGGCCACGTTCCTAAAAAGGAACAAAGGGACATTACATCTTTTAGGAGGAAGTTGAATGAGAAAGATGTGCATGTTGTTCCAGGTGGAAATCTGGTAGACCCAACCATGATATGCTGAAGTTTCTGGCCTCACAGTCTGGTCATATGAGTCTTGTCTTGAAGTCAACCACTGAAATCAAGCACTGACCTGCTGTTCAAGGTGCTGCATTGTACTCCAGGTAGCACAAGAGCTCTCAGGAGAATTCTTCCCCGAATAAGTTTCTTTTATTCTTTTTTTTTTATTTCCACTCGATTCTTTGCACATCCCTGTAAAAGGGAATTTCTGAAAAAAAAATATGAGATAAGGGTAAACAAAAGAATAGGATCAATCCCAAAATAGCTTACTGGGCAGTGTATTCACCCAGTGTTCAACTAGCTTGAAGTCTTTCCAATAAATTGGACAGAATACGGGGTTTTCACTTGAGTCTACTGCTTCCTAGACAAGTGTCCAAACCAGCAGACTGTAAAAATACATTTCTGCAGCCCAATGAACATGTAATTAACTATGCCAAGTATAATAACAAGAACAGAAAAGAATACCAGGCAGAACATGGAGCATTTTGAAGCCAATTCTCCCACAGCACAGATGAATGCCCTAATGACTGAACTATTGAATGGTCTGTGGAATTGTTCTCTCTAACTAAAAATTTCATCTGGTACATGAAAACCCTTCAGAATGAACTGGTATTTTCTAATGAAATAATATGTCTCCAGAAAATTCCCAGTCTGGTAGATTTCTGAATTACGTGCATGCACACACTCCGAGATCCTTCATAATAAAAAAAAAGTATGCATTATAGGATACTATAATTTATTATTATATTAGGTCTAATCCTTAAAGTCCCTGTTCATGCTGAGTTCTCTTTAAGTCATGTCAACTTTGCCTTGGAAATTATAAAAAGAACAGACTGAAAACATCAATGTCAGGCCTGTTAAATAGTCTGATTATGCTTCTATATGAAGCACATTTATTAAGAACTCAGTCATTTAATTTAATATAATATCATGTTTTCTGAGGATGTAGAAAGGGTAACAGTGACAAACCACTGGGACACTTTCCGTTCCTCAGCTGTTTTGCAGGTCCATGCACAAGGAGGAGTAGGAAAAATAATCTTATTTGCTCCAGTGGTTCCCATCATGTCTCTCACTTGTGGATCAGGAACAGAGGTGGGAAAGTCCCTTTCTCTACAGGAGATTCTACCTAAGTATCTAAGTTTGTTTAATACTAGCTTGTTAATTATATTACCATATACATTAGCTCAAATAATGCATCACATCATTAAAAAAAAAGAAGAAAATTACCCTCTTAGTTCATTTCATTGTTTCTTCATTAAGAAACAGTTGCACTCCCTCTCTCTGTCCTTCCTCCCCTCTCCAATGCTTTTTTGATTTTGTCCATCATGTAGTTTGAAGTAACTTCTGTTATTAAGTTGGACTATCTTATGTGAAAAAATTACTGTTTAATAATGCATGTTGTGCAATCTCTTTGAGGAGAAGAAGCATTTACTCAAATTACAGATGGTATCTTTGATAAAGAAAATGCACTAACAACAAAGTATTCCATAAGGTCATTTATCTCTTAATCAATCCTTATTATGTAATTGAAATCAGGCTTATGTTGTCAGTGACGTGTCTCCCTCACTGAGTATACTTGAATCCTGAAAGACTGGTTAAAATTAAAGGTGGACTTCTACTCAGTCAAACTTAGAGGTATTTTTCATCCCCACTTTCCTGAATACTGCTGTAGAGCTACATTATGTCAGCTTGTATTTCTGTTAACCCAAAAGGATTTCTTCTGAAGTAACCTCTCAGTATCAGGATAAGGCAATTAATAATCCTGTTTTGTGTGTAATTCGTGCAAAATGACATCAGTCTGTCAGAGGCAGGGAAGATGTAACTTTAAGAACTTGATAAAATAAAAAAGATTGGACCACCAACTTCTATTTTATGGAATGCTGTAGGAAGAGACTTGAAGTGCACAATGAGTCATTCAGTTAGCTTGCAGATGAAACCAGCATCAACTTGTCTCCCCTTCTTTCCTCAGTTACTAAAAGGGAATCCAAAGTGTCAGTGACTCAACATTTGTCAGACTGAACGAGGACTGGTGTATGGTAGTATTGTACTCCATGGAGGTCACAGTCAGACATTCAACCACCTAGATATATAGGCATGTTCTTTATTTTCATCTGTTACCAGAAATAATTTGAAGTATTCTAAAAGGGATTCACAGTAATTGTGTGAATTGATAGAAGTTCAAGTAGCAGTGATCTAGCAAGTGGTCCATAAAGCAGAATGAAACTATTTTTCTACTTCATGTTCTAGGATTTATTCTTGGAATAGTTGCAGTGTTTCTAATGTATATATTATGGAGAAGGAATCCAAAAGTAGATAAAGATTTTGACCATCCCGGTAGAGTAAATGAAAAGCTGTCCAATGAATACAGAGAAGGGAACTGCAAAGTCGCCGGTACTTTTTGTCAGAGTACCAAAACTGCCTGGCCTTTTGCAAATGAGAAACTTGATCGGTATCTATCCTTTTCAGGCAATGGGTCTGCATGGAACACTGTATAGCCATAACTTGGTGGGTTTCTTTGATATCTTGAGTAGATAGGCAGGAATTGTATAAAATTCTGGTGACATTTTGCACAGTTTTGTGGAGCCAGGCTTAAATATTTCATTTAATATGTATGAGATCACCTAACTTCTTGGCTAACTGATCTGAGCCAGAACAGGAAGAACAATATTGACTTGAAGTCAGACTCTCAATGGATTGTTCCCATTAGTGCTGGAGTGCTCCAGCTGATGAGTTGAAGTTACAAAATGCAGGGAAAACTGAGAGAGACTGGTAGCCTTTCCTTCCAAAGCTTTAGCTAGATTCAGACAGCATCTAATACCAGATGGGATATTTTGGGGAATAGTTTAGCCTCCTCCACAGCACCCAAAGCTCTAGTTACTTGTTTCTTCTTCTCTTAATTTCTGCATTTATTCTTACGGTAATCTGGCTATGTACTCAAAGTATATGTATGTTCAGTAGTACTTACAACATGTCCCAGAAAAAAAATCACCATTTAGAAAGCTCACTTTCAAACCAATGTGTTTTCTACTCTAGGAAAATTGCAAAGGTAAGAACTCTGGACCAGAGTCAGGAGCCCTTCAGTAAGAATGTCAGGTCCCATTTACTACATGATTGTGACTGTGGGCTGAAGATAGAAACTTGTCAATGCCTAGGAAACAAAACCAAGTAAACAAATAGAAGAGCATTTCTATTGGTAACAAATTAACTAGGGAAAGAACAGAATAAAGAAGTCAAAGAAATATGTATATATATGCAGTATAATATATAGTTAATAACAGCTAATACTGACGGAAGTTCAGTTTGTGAGAGAATCACGGAAAGAAATCTAATAGTGGCTGTTTTAATAATATTTAATTCCATGGTCATTTATTTATTTTTTGTCTAATGTGGGTTGAAATGTAAAAAATAATTTTGAAGGTGGTGTAGAATGCTGTAAGTCAGACAGTATTAAAACACTGAAGAGGTTACATGAAATGTGGAGTGGCTAGTGTATTCAGCTGTAGTGGGAGAATGGAAATAGGGAAGGGGAAAGATATTTGATGAATGATCACATCATTTCATTCAAAACAGGTTGACTTCTTCATTCTAAGTTTTAAAAGCCAACTTCTATTTTTAATAGGTGTTATTTCTGCATTTCTAGACTGTTTTTGATACGTAGTTGTAATCTTAAAATGCATAACTATAAGCTGTCAGTCTAAGAGTGAATATCGAGTGACTAGTCGATATACTGTGCCACAACTATGACAGATTTATGTCACTAGGTCTATCCATCCTTTCCTTCTTTTTCCCATGCCTCCAGAATGTTTTTCCCGGGCATTAGGTGCCACATGCACTTCTTTCATGTAACATACTGTGCATTTTTTCTCGTTTCATCCCAGTAGCTGCCAGTGTCCTTTTCCATTCCTGGAAGCTGATTCTTAACCCTGCTGGTTGCAACCGGAGAGAGATGAGTGGTACTTAACCGTATCTTTCAGAGGAAGAGCCAAAGCTCTAGTACCTGCCAGCTGGGAGGCAGTTAACCTCCCAGCATCTTCCTCCATCACCCAAAATAAAAAGTTGAATGATAAACAGATAAACAGAAGTAGCCTCCTGAGGAGTTTACAGGTACTGGTGCTCTCAACTGCATATAGGTGGTGCGTGAAGGACAGAAGAAATATCCTTTACTTCATACTGCTTTGGGAGATAGGAATGGACAAGGAGAAAGAGAATAAAGGCAAAGAATCAGGGAGAATCGGAAAAGATTGGAGAAGTGCATAAGGGGTGGTTTGTACAGAGAATATCTCCATGAAGCCTGTCACATTCAGATTTTGAAAATCATGATGCACTTTCTCCCAGATATGTTAGAAGCATTGCAAGTTTGAATGTGAGTTATTTGATTAAACATTCAAGTTATACAAATTTCTATAATGTGTAAACATTAATTAATTTTACTTAGGCTTCCTGCAAAATAACAGGTAATTCCAAGTCTTCTGTAATTGAAGTCCTTTAAAAGCTCTCCACACAGATAATTATTTTCATTTCTAAAAAAATCGTAATGGACAAATAAATACTTTCCTAGAGTGATTTTATGGCAGCTTATCTCATGTAAAAACAAAAGCTGTTAATGCTGTGAGGTCATTGTAAAAGAGGAGGTTATGCGTGTGGTAAACTAGGCATCAGCATCACATGGTCTGTCTACTGCTAGATGGTAGACAAAAGGTCTATTTATATGAGAAGCAAAGGATGGGAGAAAATGCAGGCATTCCGAAATTCAGATGGCAAAATAGATCATCAGACCACTAAATAGCTAAACTGTCTAACTCCTGAACAATTACAGTAATTCAGTAAGTTTGTCAGTTTTTGCATTAGCTTTGTAGAAACTAGAAGTCAAGAGAGGAGAAACAGATTTGTTTGTCTGACTCAAGAAGAAGGAGTTGAGCAGCTGCCCAAGAATTTTTTGTACATGTTCCTGAAAATAACCAGCTCTAGTGTGGGGCTTTTCTTTACTAATAGTTGATACCAAAATGATTTGCTCATAAATCAGTTTGGAATTTGAGAATATATAAATAACTAATCCACTGGCATTGGAAGAAAAATAGCAATAGAACTTTGTGTACCTTAATCTAGTGTCCCTTATATTATTCTTCTTTTTTGTCTTAAGAGTTTAGTTACAGTGGACTCGCCGCTTATGTAATTAAAAAGGAAGAAAGGGAAATCAGGAGGTTGAACAATATTTAAATAGGTATTAACAGTGTGAGCCAAGATTTTCAAGGCATTTGGACTCTTAAATCATGAATTAAGTTTACTCCAGGTGCCTGCTGTTCAGAATATTGGTCCTGGTGATAAGAATGCAAAGTGAAGTCTAGAATCAAGGTAAAATATGTGTGTATATCTGCAATGACAGTAAAAAGTACAAAATAATAGAGCTTTTTTTTTCAGAGAAATGAAGTTTTCTGCCTTTCTTGAATTTTAAACTCTAGAAGTCAAATAAGTTTAGTAAATAAATTATAGGTTGCTGTTGCTTTTGTACGTTGACTTTTCTTTCAGAGGCAGTGCTGCACTGAGACAGACTCTTAAAGATACTGGTTAGGTAGCCTCATATTCAAGCTGACTTAGAGACCAGCAACATTTCTCTCTTTTGAAATGTAGTTGCTGTGTTATAACTGTGCTCAGTTCCATGACAAGAGTTCTTCCCTCACAGAAACTTGAAAAGATTTCAAGCAATTTTCTTTAATTTCCATTGTTTTACTTCAGTGGGAACTAGTATGAGTCAAATCTTCTTTACTAGAAATAATACAGTAATGTGCTAGACTTTGCTAACAATTATTGTGGTCATCATTTTCAAACAATACTGTGATTTTTTGTATATGAATTTTTATTTCTAATTTGTTGGATCACCATGGCTTTATAGTATAACTTTTTCCACTCACTCTTGTAATGATAAAATTAAATTGGTTTAGTCAAATTTTGTATGATGTAGGAATAACACTTGTCTAAATATGGTTGTAAGGTCTTGTCCTCACAGGAATATTTACCAAAATGGCTATACCAGTAAAATATATGACAATACGTTGAACAACAAAGTGTAAAAAAATATATATATTCACTGTTAGATTATTGGGAGTCCTTTTCAATATAGTTTGTTTCACTTGCTCGATCTAAGCTAAATGAACACATGAAAGCAAGTTGGTAGAAATGGGAACATAGACAAGTCTGGTGGCTTTAGTTCTGTTTTTCTGAACTGAATGGAAGACTATCCACTGACGTTAAGAAGAGCTAGACTGGAACTTGGTAAATTTTATTTACCAAGAAGGCATGTAATTTATGACTATCTTTGTGTCATTTACATTTAACACTGAAGTGTGCAGATTAGAAAAACACCATAGCTAATTGTTTCAAGCCCTCTGATCTTTCTATGTAACAATACTGGTTTTCTCTGAATTTGCTAAATATGAACTCTAACATAACAATGAGGAACATACATTCACAAAGAAGGTATGTGCATAGGATAAACCCTCGCCTAGATGTAAGAGGTAGATGTCATATCTGTTTTACATTTAATCTGTTTTCCAGCTATTGTATTTACTAAATTTGCTGCTTTGAACAGCAGAGAACACTTTGTTTCATATTGAAAACATGAGTTCATGTTTAGGAGAACCACCTGCTTCTTCTGTCTCTTTCCATAACAAGAAACAGAAACGTTACAGATATTGTGAAAATCATGAATGTGTTTATGTCATGGTATGCAGTTGAATATAGTTATATAACAACCGGTCACCCGAGAGTTTCATTATAGGTCAAATGATAGTCATCTGCGGTAAGCCACCAGAAAGACAGAGAAGGAGGTAAGGAGGAAAACTGGCAGCATTCTTTGAAGAGCTTAGCTAAAAGAGTGGGAAAAATGGAAATGACAACATGTTTACTTTTTAACATTACACTGACCTGAATGGAATGCATACGTATATTCTTTTATGTTTCTCTTTGTATCATACAGAATTCAGTGCTAAAAGAAAAGGAAATAGTTGTTTATGTAAGAGGGGAAATGGTAAGAAATATGGATGTATTAGAGACCCAGCCTATTGGGTGAAAAGGCAAGAAGAGTTTTCAGTGAATGGCTTGTGTCTACCCTGTTTCTTCTCCATAAGGATCTGGATTGCAAGAATCCTGATCAAAAATAGTATTTGTTGGCAGCCTAACAACAACTGATCACATATGGACATTGTATAAACATTCACCTCTTCATATTAAGCAGTGAGATGCATACTGTTGATGTTTCCTCAAGTCAGGTGAAAGAGACGTAAAGCAAAAAATAAGTAGTATGGGACTAGAAGTTAGATCCCAATTTTGATACTAAATTCAATTAAAATAAAGAGCGGGGAAAGAACTCTACTTGTTTAACATTTTGGAAAGGAGCAAGTGGAAAAATGTTTTCTCAGCTACTGTGGATATTCTTATTTTCCACAGACTTTCCCTGTAGTCAGAGGAGAGCAGTAACATTTGTTACTCCTCAGTGAAGACCTGTTGTCTTCTCTGAGTTCAGAGAGTCTAGTGATCCTCTACCTGCTCAGGGCTGTAGTAGTCCATGTTTAGAAGCATTGCCTTTTACGCCTAAAACAGCAGGCTCTCTTCCTTGGCTGTAACTGAGTACTCTACTAGATAAATCATAAACCATATCATAAACATTTCCCTGCAATCTGATTCTTTTGTTTCCTAGGTAAAATTTCCAGTACGATTATTCCTTGACCTTACAATTTCACGTTCTGAAATCAACACAAGTATGTAGCATTTTACTTGCAACTTAATCTTGGGGCCAAGCTTTGTGCTTATTGGTAGGCTTAAAAGTCTGAAGCAAGACTCAGCAGCGCAGTAATTCAGTGGTTACAATGCAATCATTGTAATCCTTCACATTTTGTCTCAGTAAGCATGTTTTTCATAACTGGTCAGCTCAAGAGATGAGATGTGTTCCTATTTTGGCGGGACTCCTGTGGATTGTTCTGCAGAAGGACAGTAACTACAAGGCTATTTCTCTGCCATGCATGCAAATATAATTTCTTTCCAAAATGTGCTAGTAGTTGGAAGAATGACTAAACGTGGCATCCTGGGAATTCGGTGTTTAATTCATTCTCTTCACTGTCTCTATCTCTGTTTCTTCCTCTCAATGACTTATAGATTCACTTTCTTACAACTGGGGGTGGCGGAGGGCATGTTTGCAGGGCTGCATTCGCCAGCCGCAGGCATTCCCCAATTGGAATTTAGCTGGCAACTTGTGGCTGTGACTGTTTAGAAAACAGTGGAATAGAAAACTAGTGAAAATTCAAGGGTTTTCTTTTTTTTTTTTTTTAGTCATCAAGTAAGCAGTTTTAACACAGAAATGCTTTAGGATCCTAGTGCTGAGTATAGATTTGTATCTTCATATACTTAGCACATCTGAACAGAATTAAGTAAATACTTTTAGAAAAAGAGACAGGAGACTCTTCTTTCCTGCCTTGCAGCAGTATCTGCAAGACTTTTCTCAGAGATGATAGGGGAAGTCCTAACTTCTCATCAAGCAACCACTCAAATAACCTTTTTAATGCAGGTGTGAAGGCACAGGTTTTCAATATTAGGTAGCATTGAACTATCCCAGTTTTTAGGGGGTTGTAGAGATAACAAAGTTTTATATGTTGGAATCACAGAGACGTGGGATAGCTCGCACGACTGGAATGCTGACATGGGATATGTGCTCTTTAGGAAGGACAGGCTGGGAAAGCGAGGTGGCGGAGTTGCTCTTTATGTGAGAGAGCAACTGGAATGCACGGAGCTCAACCCGGCACTGGATGATGAGCGAGCTGAGAGCCTGTGGGTAAGGGTTAAAGGGCAGGCTAATGTGGGAGACGCTGTGGTGGGTGTCTGCTACAGGCCACCTGACCAGGACAAGGAAGTTTACGAGGCCTTCTACAGACAGCTGGATACTGCCTCACGGTCATAGGTCCTCGTTCTCATGGGGGACTTCAGCTTCCCCAACATCAACTGGAAGGACAACACAGCCAGACACAAACAGTCCTGGAGGTTCCTGCAGAGTGTCGATGATAATTTTTTGACGCAGGTTGCGGAGGAGCCGGCGAGGAGAGCTACTGGGTCTACTGGAAGAATCCCATGGGCTAAAGCTCTAGAAGGAAGGGGGGCCCAAGAGAGCTGGCTAGTTTTCAAGCATCTCGTCCTCTACGTCCAGCATCTGTGCTTCCCTGTGCATAAGTAGTCAGGCAGGGGGAAGAAGGAAGGGGGGCCCAAGAGAGCTGGCTAGTTTTCAAGCATCACTTCCTCAACGCCCAGCAACAGTGCATCCCTGTGCATAAGAAGTCAGGCAGAGGGAGCAGGAGACCTGCGTGGATAAGCAAGGAGCTTGTGGCAATGCTCAAGCAGAAGAAAGCGGTATACAGAATGTGGAAAAAAGGACAGGCCCCCTGGGAAAAATACGGGAGCATAGTCAGGGAATGCAGAGTTATGACGAGGAAAGCTAAGGCGCATTTGGAATGCAAGCTGGTGAGGGATGTTAAGAACAACAAGAAAAGCTTTTTCAAATATATAAACAGCAGAAGGAAGATTAGGGGAAATGTGGGTCCGCCGGTGAATGGGATGGGCACCCTGGTTACGAATAACACAGAAGAAGCAGAGTTGCTGAATGCCTTCTTTGCTTCGGTGTTTACCAAGGGCAGTCCTTTAGAGTCCCAGGCCCTAGAGACGAGAGAAGAAGCCAGGAGAGAGGAAGACTTGCCCAGGGTAGAGGAAGATTGGGTAAGAGATCACCTAAGGAAACTCAGTACCCACAAATCCATGGGCCCTGATTGGATGCACCCCAGAGTGCTGCATGAGCTGGCGGATGTCGTAGCCAAGCCACTCTCCATCATCTTGGAAAGATCCTGAAGAACAGGGGAGGTGCCAGAGAACTGGAAGAAGGCCAATGTCGCACCAGCATTCAAAAAAGGCAAGAAGGAGGACCCGGGCAACTACAGGCCAGTGAGCCTCACCTCCGTACCTGGAAAAGTGATGGAACGGCTCATACTGGCCGTTGTCTCCAGGCACATGGAGGACAAGAAGGTGCTCAGGACTAGTCAGCATGGATTCACAAAAGGGAAATCATGCTTGACTAACCTGACAGCCTTCTGTGATGGGATGACCGGCTGGATAGATGAGGGGAGAGCAGTGGATGTCATCTATCTTAACTTCACCAAGGCTTTTGACACCGTCCCTCACAACATCCTCCTAGACAAGCTCCAGAGGTGTGGGATGGATGAGTGGACGATGAAGTGGATTGGGAATTGGCTGGATGGCAGAGCTCAGAGGGTGATAATCAGTGGTGCGGAGTCTAGTTGGAGACCTGTGTTGAGCAGTGTCCTGCACCTGGGGAGAAGCAACCCTAGACATCAGTACAGGCTGGGGACCAACCTACTGGAGAGCAGCTCTGCTGAGAAGGACCTGGGCATCATGGTGGACGACAGGTTGACCATGAGGCAGCAGTGTGCCCTCGTGGCCAAGAAGACCAGTGGGATCCTGGAGTGCATTAAGAGGAGCGTCTCCAGCAGGTCAAAGGAGGCCCCTCTCCTCAGCCCTGGTGAGGCCACATCTGGAGTACTGTGTCCAGTTCTGGGCCCCCCAATACAAGAGGGATGTGGAGCTGCTGGAGAGAGTCCAGCGCAGGGCCACGAGGATGATCAGGGGCCTGGAACATCTGCCCTATGAGGAGAGGCTGAGGGAGCTGGGCCTGTTCAGCCTGGAGAAGAGAAGGCTGAGAAGGGATCTAATTAGTGTCTGTAAGTACCTCAAGGGAGGCAGTGAGAAGGATGGGGCCGGCCTCTTCTCAGTGATGGCCACTGACAGAACTAGAGGAAATGGCTGCAAACTTAAACACCAAAAGTTCCACAGGAACTTAAGGAAAAATTTCCTGACAGTGAGGGTGACAGAGCCCTGGAACAGGCTGCCCAGTGAGGTTGTGGAGTCTCCTTCTCTGGAGATCTTCAAGACCCACTTGGATGCAGCCCTGTGCCACGTGCTCTAGGTGGCCCTGCGTGTGCAGGGGGGTTGGACTAGATGACCTCTACAGGTCCCTTCCAACCTTAGGCATTCTATGATTCTATGTTTTTTTTTCTTCAACTAGCTGCTTTGCTTCTTTCCTTTTTCACTTCTGTGAAGAAGAGAGCTTTGTTTAGATTTGTATTTGCCAGGTGCAAGAATTTTATTTCTTTGTTTTATTTCCATTTTGACCAGCCCTCTATTCCAACTCTAAACATGGCTGCCCTGGTTATGGCCATACCCGAGAAGTTATTCGTTAGTGTAATTACGTCTAGAGGCACATATATTCCTTTGAATTGTCTTGGGGTCCCCTACAAGATACTTGGCTTTTTTTTTCTTTCCACCTTCCCTCTGAGACTTCATGGACCCTGCAACCTCCAGCAAAGCTGAGAACAGATGAATGTGTGCCCAAAGACAATTTTCTATGGGGCTCATTAGTATTCTGTTAGGTTGCTGACACTGTCTCGCACTGCCAGGGCACCAACACTGCCTTTCTTCCCTATTCTGAGAAGCCAAGCACCAGCATCCAGATTCAGCTGGGAAACATTTACATCTATCCTAGCAAATTAAATGGGGCCAAGGTGTGGGCAATTCAGGCTTTGGACACTCATTCAGTGCTGTTAAATTCACTGTGCTCCTTGGCACCGTTTTAATTCGTGTAAATTTTCCTAGACAATGCTTGAGAATATTTATCCTTCCAAAGTTCAGTTTGTGGACTTTAAAACCATCTGGCCTGTGTGTGGGAGCTCACTGGAGCTCTTATGCTGACTATTTTACAGAATTCAGATCTGAAGAGCAACCTCGTTTTCTTCATCCAACTGCCCCGTTGGCACACTTCTGAATCTTCTTTTTTTCCTGAATTACAAAAGAGTAGAACAGGATGCTGGGAAGGGTCTGGTCCTCCAACCACTGGTTTAATATGAACTCTTAATTGCAGCCTAATTTGTTAATTGCAAAACTTCTTAGATGTATAAAAAGTCAATACTTGGTCAACATTTACCTGTGGTGCTATTTCTCATCTTTTCTATGGATAAAAGAGAGAATCAATGCCTACTTTCTTTTTATTCAACTGTACTTGCACGCTATGAGTGAATAGTTTGATTTCTGTTTTGTTCTGGTTCTTTTGAGACTGAGAATGGAGTTTGGGGCTTATTAAAATTGCCTGATGTGTGCTGCATTGATCCATGAAACAGTCCTCAAGAACCTGCTGCATGCCCTAGCAGTATTTCCAAGTTAGGAAACTCTGCATCTTGAATACAAATGGATAGTTCAGTCAGTAAGTAGCAATGACACTTCGCTCTAACAAGGAGTCCACCACAGATATGTCATCTCAGACAAAATAGAATCAATGGGCTCCGGTGTTGTCCTCCCTTTCACCTGGAGTCCAACCTAGAGAATAAGGCTATTTACACAGGAGCGAAGAGAGACTTATCTTTAAAATGTCCATGGCGGAGTGGAGGTAAAACTGAGTCCTATCAGTCTATAAGTTTTGAGGTCTGTGACACCTGATGTCGTTGAGAGGAAACAAAAGCAGACCATGTCACATTCAGTTTGGGAATTATTTTTTGAAGAGTGCAGATCATTCAGACCTTTGGTCCCTTGCCTTGCCTTGCCTTGCCTTGCCTTGCCTTGCCTTGCCTTGCCTTCCCTTCCCTTCCCTTCCCTTCCTACAAAAGAAGAGCTACCAGGCAATTTTGTGGATTTATTGCTCTTTAAACTTAAAAAATGAAATAAATAAAAGTAGCACTAGGAAGAGATTTATGAATAACTTATTTTAATTACTTTTGTAAAAGTAAAATGCTTTTATTTTTGAAATACTTTAAGTTTCGTAGTGTAGAAATTGAATGGTCCTTATTTTCATCCTGCAGGATTATTGGTTTGGTAATTTAAGTTTTTTTTTTTTCAGTATGCCTTCAAGGGAAGTCTTTAGGGTTACTCAGATTCATTATGGTGCATTGGCTTCATCCATAAAATAAGAACAGGAGCAGTAAACTTTCCTACTGTTTTTTTTTTTCCCAACTGGTAACTGTAGAACTCAGATAAATGCATCAAATTACTATTTGCTTGTCAGTTTTATTATTCAGCCCATATCAGAACAGTCTAGCTGCACCTGTGGCAAGGTGACTCATGTAATGCTTTTATACTAGGGTTATCATGAGGAAAAACACACTAAATTGTCCATCCAGGAACTAGGATTAGTCATTCAACCTTATATTGGTTTTGTACTGCATTCCTATAGGCCTCTGTTGGGTTAAACTTATCACTTGATATACATTTTATGTTTCATGTCTTTGCAGGAAAGAAAATGCTGAAGGAGTGTCAACTTTATTTGTATTTCTGGGCTAATGTGATGCTGGTATTTGTCTCTCAAAATTTAAAGACTTTTCCTCGTGGAAACCTTACAGGATTTTTTTTAATATACTTTCCTTTAGTTTACATTTAATCTAGATCTGTTTAGAAGGGAACTGATCTTAAGAAGAAGATCATCATCTGCCTTTGTTGGCTCTTTGGGAGAAATGACAATTTTTGGTTAGGCAGCCTATAGTGATCTGAGCCTTTTTGTGCACTGAGGTTGCAACTCAACAGCAATAAAGCATCAGTTTGTGTTTTTAAAAGGCATTAATGCAGATGGTAGCACACACAAATTATAACAGGGTATATCCAGATGTTCTAGTCTTTACCCTCCTCCTCACTTTTCTTATATGCTATATTGGGAATAGTAAGAAGAAGCCTGGAAAGAATTGACCACGGGTTGGATTTGAGGAATCCTTTTGATGTTAAACATGTTGAAATCAGGTTTAATTTGATAAAGGACCAATCGATAGGACCAATACGACCAGTAAACTTCATTAGTATAAGTGCAAATCAGATAAATAAAGCTCTTATATGTCTCTTGGAATCTGTGTGTCTTATATGTGAAATACAGCTTCCTTTTGCACTTTGTGGCATTGCTTTCTCTTCCCCGGGACCAGAGACTCCTGTCCACACTGGAATTCTTGTTATAAAAAAAAAAAAAACAATATTCCTCCCATTAGTTGCAATGGTTGTTAAGTGCTTTGCTAGAAACATAAGTGAAATTAAAATCCAAATGGTCATTTCCCAGTTCCCAGTTGACAAAAGTGCTACAACCTATGACCACGTGCTGCTAATAGAGTCACTTAAGAATCCCCATATTTTGAAACAGAAACAGAATAGTTCTTTATTTTTTAGCGTTTGCCTATATGACGTATTTGTGTTGTGAACAGATCTGATATCATAACACAGGCAGATTGGGATTAGGACCCGTAGCTGAATGGGGGAGTTCTCCATAGTTCAGCATGTTTTTCAATCTGTTGAGGGAGTCTGTACATGAGGAGGGTGATGGGGAATCTTGCAGGTAGAACTGCTTGGAATCACTATAATTTGATAACATGTGGATAAGCAAGGCTGTTCCTCTTGGACACTTTCTGCTTTTCACTGCAGCTGCATAGATTTCTTCTGTGACATAAACCATCCAATGCCAAAACAAAAGTTGTTTCCTACTTCAGAAGTTAACAGCATAAATTATGAGTCGGGAGATCCCAAGCGCACACCTACACAAGAGATGTTGAGGAAGTATATGAATATTCCTACAGCTGGTCTGGCTGTGTATGCATGGGCTCACATGCACTTGCACTCACATGCACATATGAGAAAAAAAATATTTGTTACATGAGACCTATTTTTAACGCTATAATTTGATGTCAACTGGACAGTTGTTAGTGGCTTTTTAATATTCAGTGCCTAAGTTTTGATGACACAAATTTGTATTGTTTAGTAGTATGGTCAATGCTTCAAACTAATCAAAATAGAAACTATCCAGCTATGCCTTTGCACTCTACTGTATATACATGAAGATATCTAGAGTCAGAAGACCTCTGTGACTGCTTTCCAGGGAGGCTGTATGGGTGCTTCTTTCTGCATATCAGCACAAAATTTCTCAAGGTTTAAACTCTTGGCTAACACCGGTAATGACTGCAGTGCCAATTCAGACAGAGTGCTGGAAAGTGGAAAAACAGTAATACCCTGGGGTTGTAGAAAGATGAGATCATTCATGGATATGCTGAATGCTAATATTATGTGATTGCCTATGACCACACCTTCCCAGGGGCAGAATCACTCACTCGGCTTTCAGTGGCTAAAAGGAAAGTTTCTGGATACAACCTCTAAAACTGCAAGAATAATTTGTCCACAGACAGGTTCTTTCTTGTTTGACAGATTTTTCAGTTTTCAGCTTGAAGAACAAGAGGATTTAGGAGGTTCAGTATGTCTCTTCTTCCAGTAATCTGGAAAAACAAAAACGTAAAACTACAGAAAAATAATTAAGAAAAAGAAAAAAAAAACTAAGTTTTGAGAGAAGGATGCTCTTCTTAACTCTTCCCTTTTGTATTGTTAGATATTTGCCTGAGCAGTATTTTGTTCCTCCTCTAAAACTGTTCATCATTCTGCTGTGTATACTATGGACTATTGGGAGTTGGTTCTTCTTGAAAGTGATCAAGGGACAATTGATGCCAACGGAAGTGAAGACTTGGGACCTTTTGTAGACACTTCAAAGTTATTAATGGTAACACACCTAAGTATAAGGTCTTAGTTTGCGTGAGTGCTCCTGAATGCTCTTTTTTTGCTCATTTGCACATGTACTTCCTTTCTCAGTTTTTCAGGTTTTGCTTTTCTGAACAGCAATTCTTTGTTTTGTTTCCAGAACTGCTGCATAACTAATATCCAAGGCTTTTGGGTAGCTGGAAGGACTTACTTAAAAAATAGTTGGCCCACAGCTTACTTAAAAAATGGTTGGCCCACAGCTTGCTTCTCATGGAATCACAGAGTATTTGGGGTTGGAAGGCACCTCTGGATATCATCTCATCCCCCTTCTCAAGTAGGGTCCCCTAGAACAGTTTGCACAGGTACATGTCCTTTTTGAATATCTCCAAAGACAGAGACTGCACAACCGCTCTGGGCAGACTGTTGCAGTGTTCAATCATCCTCACAGTAAAAAACCTTTTTCTCATATTCAGTAGAACTTTCTTGTGCCTGTTACCTCTCATCCTGTCACTGCACACTACTGAGAAGAGACTGCCTCCGTTTTATTTACACCCTCCAATTAGCTATTTTTGTCATTGATAAGATCCCCCCTGAACCTTCTCTTCTCCAGGCTAAAGAGTCCCAGCTCTCTTCTGAAGCAGCTTCTCTCTTACATGCAGTACTATTGATTTGGCTAAAAATTATGGTAAAATGGTAAGAATAGCTCACAGCTGATCATTAATAATTGTTGGCTTAGACAGAAATTATAAAATATTTGCTTATATTTATTTTTATTTTAAGAGCATTTTCTTTCTAAAAGCATAAGAGCATATTTCTTTCTAAAAGAAACTTAATGATCATGTAGGTCAGAAATACCGCATGTCCATTAGTAGTGGAAATAATAGGCATGACAATTCAAACCTATCTTATATAGAAATATAACAGCAAGAACTTTTATAGGGAAAAAAAGCCAACCTAGTTTAGGTTTACATTTTATCTGGATATTGCCAAAATTTCAGGCTAGTTTTAAAAACTGTATCTTTGATTAAATAGAAACCCTTTGTTTTATCCCACAAACAGCAAATTTATTCAATGTCTTGAACTAAAGACTAAATTTACATTTGACCAGGAAATTTCACATAAGGACCTGAAATCTGAGTTGAGGGAGAAGGCAAGGTGAGCATTTTAGCCAATGAGACAGATATATAAGGCTGTAAATACATAGGAAAGCATGTTAAAAAAAGACCAAATTACTGAGGTTCATTTTATGTGGAAAGAAGATAAGAAGGGAAACAAAGGTGTGATTGAAACGGCTGTTCGGTATACTCAGTAGCCTGAGTGAAAGATCCAAGTGAATTAGCCATACCGAGTCATTTTTTAATCATATGAAGGTTACACTGCCATCCAAGATGATACGTTGGAAAGGCATTAAGCACGGTAGAACTAAATAAAGATTGCAGTTGGAAGGCATGGAACACAAACTGTGCAAGTGTTTAGGAGCTAAGCTATTATATAAAGATGTGTGGTACTACAGATGATGTTTATTAATGATATTAAGTGTGACTGTTGTATTTCATGCTGACCTCAATATTCAGGGGATGGCAGGTGTTCTGTGAAAATTCTTTTATGAACTGGCTATCATCTCATGGATTCCTACATTGCAAATCTTAGACAGGGTTAGGTATGAGATAGAAGCAAAGATGCTCTGCTTGGCCAAGGTGGTGGTAATTATGGAACAACAAAAATCCAGAAACATAAATAGCTGAATGAGGAGAAACGAAGATGCTTATGGACTATTGATAAACTGTAGGCATGGGTTTTTGGAACCCAACTACTAGACTTGAACTTTGAAATAACACCTAAAATGAACTTAACATCCTGAGTGCTCTTTCTGGAATTAAACATAGTTATTCATAAAGATATGAGGAAAACATTGTGTTGTAATAAAATGTGTAAGAAAAAGTGTTTAATTTTGCTATCACCATCTCAGAGGAATATATGAATCTGTAATATTTAGGATAGATTTCTGTGACAGAAAGGTGCTTCCAATATGGTGTAGCATTCAAATAGCTTCTGTAACTGAGTTTTAGATCCAATATTTATGGCTGGAGTTTCTTTTATTGGCCATCTGACAATCTTTAAATAAACATAGCAGTGTAGAATAAAAATATTCACATCTGAAAAAAAGAAAGGTAAAGCTATTCACTTCCTATTCCTTGAAACAGCTCCTCATGTTATTAAAGAAGTGATTCTAACTTAGAAGAACTACAGCACAGTTTTAGCATAGAATTCAAAGGCACTGTTAATTTCAGCTGCCAACTTTTGGAAATGCTATGCTAGTTGCTAGATAAGTGGTGCAAAAACTTGCTACTGAAAAGTTTCTGCAAAATACAGTTAAAGTTTCTCTATACATTTGTGAGAAATCTCTGCGGATAGCATTTCTGGTTCTTAGGGAGGTAGAGGAGTGGGGGAAAGCCACATGTTTTAGCATCTATTTATATAGCAAATTGTTTTGGTTGGAAACCAACAACGGAATTTTCAAACTGAACTGAGAGCTATGACATTTCCAACTATTCTGTTTTTTTTAAATGTGATGGTAAATATCTTTATTAGAAAGTTCAGCAATTTCATATCCAGATGTGTGCTCTATGTCATTAACTAATAGACATTTTCACTCAGAGTAGTCATGAATTCTTATCGGTGAGAATATGCCTGACCTGCAGCTGGTATGGCCACTGTATATTAGCATACTTCCTCTCTCAAGTATTAAATATTATATTTCTAGATTTCTAAAATATCAGATTGATTCTTTGAGGTGGCCATTCCCAGATAAGAGGTGATAAGCAAAGTCCATGGTTAAGCTGTCTCAAAAGGTCCATCCATGGGACATTTCAATGTCTCACTTGAATTCCCCATGGACAAAAAGGAATTTTATATTGGTAGCTTTTTTCAAGATTGCTTCTTTGAGTAGCATTAACACTACTTATAATTTGGCTTGCTCTCTACACCCAGGTGTAAGTGAATAATAAGCATGAGCCAGAGACCTTTGGAAGTGTTTTAAGTGTCATGATTTCCAGGCACCATTCTGGCATGCTGAAAACAGAGCATGTGTGGATTGTCAAAGCAAGGGGAGTGTAGACAAGATGGTATACTAGATGAATTGACTGCTGCCATTGTAATTTACTGAGGAACTCAGTAAAGAGGAGCTTTAAAAATCCTTGGTTCTTTTCCTGGACTGTCAGACAAGATAATTCTTTCTCAAAAGATTGAAGTAGGGTACCTCTAAACACATACATCATATTAGCTGTTTTGCTTGTATAGAATTGAAACACATCACATGTTTGTTCTCAGTTACCACATATTAGCCGAGTGGATACCACTGGTGCTTCCCAACTAGGTTCCTTGGAGTGTGTTCAAACATATGGTAAACCCTCTCCAACTCCCAATAAGATATAGACAGCTTTTGGACAGTCTTGAACAAATGTACATTGGGATTATTTGCTCCAGAGGACCAAGCTAAATCTAGTCCCAGGAAAACACCCCATACTTTGGATAGTCTAGATGTACAGTCCTCTGCACAAATTTCTTTTATCCTTTGATCCACTACTAGTGCACCAAATTACTTGTAGACACAGTTAATATCCCAACTCCAATAACTTTACAAGCCCACTAGGAGGACCGCTGTCGTAACAGTGGGTTTTGTGGGCTGCAGACAAGGACTGAGTCCACTTGGCACTGTTCTTTGCAGCAATTCTGAAATCATGACTGGTGATTTTTTCAGTGCAACATAACAGTGCTTAGAGGTGCACCAAGTCTTTTCTGAAAAAATAAAAACCGCTGCCATTTGTTAGCCTTGACGGCCCCCCCGAGTACAAGAGGGATGTGGAGCTGCTGGAGAGAGTCCAGCGCAGGGCCACAAGGATGATCAGGAGCCTGGAACATCTGCCCTATGAGGAGAGGCTGAGGGAGCTGGGCCTGTTCAGCCTGGAGAAGAGAAGCCTGAGAGGGGATCTGATCAGTGTGTACAAGTACCTCAAGGGAGGCAGTGAGGAGGGTGGGGCTGGCCTCTTTTCACTGGTGGCCACTGACAGAACTATAGGCAATGGGCAGAAACTGAAGCATCAAAAGTTCCACAGGAACTTAAGGAAAAATTTTTTGACAGTGAGGGTGACAGAGCCCTGGAACAGGCTGCCTAGTGAGGTTGTGGCGTCTCCTTCTCTGGAGATCTTCAAGACCCACTTGGATGCAGCCCTGTGCCACGAGCTCTAGGTGGCCCTGCGTGTGCAGGGGGGTTGGACTAGATGACCTCAACAGGTCCCTTCCAACCTTAAGCATTCTATGATTCTATGATTCTATGTCATCTCTGCAGCCACTCAAGAAAAATGGAAAAAATAGCCAGCTCACTACAGTGAAGGGAATCATGTAAACCAAAAATGGAAATCTGTATTAAAGCTTGATGTGTGTTCTTAGATGTGGGAGGATGTGCTGCAGTGTGTTTGTTCATGCAGTTGTGCAGTGAGGCAAACTGGAATGGTTATAAAAATATATTTTGATGCACATGTGAAATGGAGCTCTTTTTCTTCCTTTTCACTGTTTGCCACAGATATAGTTCAGATTTAGAATGTCTCATAATACTGCGGCTGCTTAACTTCTTGGTAAATGTTATGTTGTTTATTATTCTGCTAAATGCATTCAGTGGTCATTATTAGGTGTTTTTCCACTATGCAGTTAAATCTGTTGTATCTCCTCCTATACTGTAAGGAATGAAAAAAGAATCAATTTTGGAAACTTCTTATCAGTTTTATTCACATGGGCTGGTAGCTATATATATATTTTTGGTCTGTGGAGGATAATTAATCTCTGAAAGAAACGGTGTAATAAATACTTGTTTGAGGAGATTGTCATACAGTATAGTTATTGCTTTCCAAACCGCTAGCCCTACCAGAAATGGAGTAACTATCCGAAACCCAAGTTTTCTGGCTGGATGCATGAAATCATCAGGTTTTCAAATTTATTTCTCTCCTGTCTGTGTACTGTCTAATCTTATAACTGATTTTAATCTGCAACACATGTGCATATCTTTTGGGCTAAAGCACATAGTAGCCCACGAGGAGACACTGTTGTAGTCATTGTTATGTTACAAAATAAAATGTACCAATTGATTTCGGGGTAATGTGTAGTTGGAAAAGTAGAAAACAGGTTAGAGTGTGTTAAAACAAGGCTTTTACACTAAGCAGCACTGGCAATTAATAAAAACATGAAGATAAATTGCAGTTTGTGAAAAACAGTGCACCATCTGGAATTGTGAGAATACTGCTGACATTGAAAAAAAGAAAACGTGGTTTGGACGATCCTCTTTTTAGTGTAGATGACTGAGAAGAATGAGGCTTCTAATTGAGGGTGACTATGAAAATTTATTTTAGGTTATAAGCATCTGACAGTTAAATGTGGTATCTTAAGGCCTTACATAAGCTGTGATTTGTCAGCCTCATTAACCTCTTGTGTGGGCTAAAACCCATTTTGAGTATCCAATCCCTGCCAGTATGAACCAAGATCCTTTCAGTAGCATCATACTCTCTTCTGAAAAATCCTGCTTTTGGTCAGCACAAGCAGGGAACTCTCAAATGTCCCAGGACTTAATGGATAAAGGAGATCAATGGAAAAAGGTTTGATGTTGTTGTAGCCACATAGAATCTTGTTTCCAGTCCTCTTCCTGGTACCCACTACTCTTCTCTGTTGCTCTTCTCTTACTAATCTGCGTATTTTCCGCTCTCTAGACTTGTTTCCAGCACTTTGTGCCATTGGAGTAAAGCTTTTGTTGAGTCTTTCAGTTGCCTGTGCTGCAAACTGGTCGGATCCCTTCAGCCTAGGTTACTTAGGCCTTTGGAAAGGAGATAAAAATAACCACTTAGACAACGCTGCATGTCAGAGGTGTGTCTATATGCAGAGATGTGCTGTTGAAGAGGAAAGAAATAGTCTATGATGGAGAGGTGCATGACACAGCCAAGTTCAGGGTAACAGATTGCATTCCAAGTTGGTCTTTTATAGTCCCTTTTCCAGGGAGACAGTTCTTCATGCGCAGCTCTGCTCAGAAGGGCTTTCTGTAGAGATACTTTAACAATTTAGGATCTCAGAAGCTTCCTCTGCTTTGGAATGGATCATTATTAGAAGGAAACTAATAACAAGAACAACAACAACAACAACGAAACTATTTGTTGAAGTTGTATCATTTAATGAAAAGAGGCAAGCTCCTCTTAAACTGCTTTTGTTCTTTTGTCACTGAAACTTTAGGTTTACACACAAAATTGAACCCCACCATTGTTTACCCATCAGTTGTTTTTATTTCCTGTGCTGCTTTTCCCGTTTTGACATTTCCCAAGCACTTATTGAGTGTTTTAAAAGCCTTACTATCTGAAATATTTGATGCCATTTGTGAAATAAAACTTTACCAGAGTCTGTTAACAATTAAAAATTTACTTATAGTGAAGTTGTAGGTAGAAAATACTCCACAATATAGCTTTTTTCCAGATATTCCTCTCATAAATTTCTGTGAAGTTTATATGAAGATACTTACATAACACAATAGAGGAGGCCTTCCAATTAAAGAACACATTTAAATAGTATGTGTTTTCTTAAGTATAACTTCATCTGCAGCTGAGTTCTGACTGATATAAATGGAATTTAATAACATTTTTAATGAATGCTTCTGGAAAAACTGAGGCAAACAATAGTTTATACTGCTATATTGTATGGTGATTCTGTATATACTGTTTCAATCACTTAATAAAAATTCCTTTATGTTATATATCAACAGGACCTATTTTCTTTTAGGTGCAAAGGCAGTCAAAAATCAAAAATTAGACTGTATGCTCACAGTCATTAATCGGGGAGCAGCCAGTGTCACCAATGTATTTTGAACATTTTTGGGAGATACACGATTTCAGTTCAGTCTTCTGTAGGTTTTCAGTATGACAATCAGTTAGCATTTATCTTTTTATTTCACAATAAGAGCATATGATCCAAAAATGCACAAACTATCCTATATATGAAGATGTAGTCTTGCCATTACTGTGACTGTAATTGACTGCAGTGGGAATCCAAGACAATTCAGTCACAAGTAGGTTTCCCTTCAAGTCAATAGAGCAGAAATCATGGTGAGATTCTCTGTTTTACCCAGTAGTTAAAGGTGCAAAACCTGCAATTTTTTCAATAGACACACAGTTGTGAGAATTAATTTTCCTAATAACTGCTTATCAGTGTTTTCATAAATGTGTAGTGAAAAGAAAAGGTAACCCAAACACTTCTGGTAGTGTCAAACATTTGGAAAAACTTTGTGTAGGTTTAGTAAGGTCAGTTTTCTACTGCTATATGTTACATTCCTCAGAGTATGTTCAGTTTATCACTTTAGGCAGCAATTCTCATTCTAGTCGGATGTAGAGTAGGGTCTTAAAGAGTTTCATGCTTCTTCCAAAGATTTCCTTCTAGATGCCTTATTGTACTTCTAACATGATTTTCAATTGCCATCTTTATGCTGTAACATCTAGGTGCTGAGCTTTTCTGTTCATGTAGAAGGAGAAACCTTGGAAAATGTTTATCATTTGCATTATGCATTTAAGTAACACTACTAGCAGAAATAAGAATGTAGTCTCGAGAGCATGCAGGTATAAGATTTGCTAAAAGAAGGCTGAATGTGTTATTTTTCATCTCTGTATGGAAATACCCTGTAGAAATTCATTTGGATTAAAAAAATGTGTGCTTTTTCTATAGGAATTATTCTAAAAGCACATATATCTCATTATCATGCTTTTTTAATTTGGAGAGTTTGATTGTCTGTACTAGAACTACAATATTTAACTGTTGGTTGTTAGCTTCATATATAAAGTCATAAAATGCTTTCATATGAGTTGTAGTGTGTATTGTAGTATGAAGTTTTACATATAGATTTGCTAGAATCAATTATTTTAATTATTTGGAAGCAAGAGGACATGCTTTCTTAAGTCTTATTTTTCTAAATTAAATTTCAGAGTACAATACAGAAGTATTCTTAAAGTACCTGAGCTAATCAGAATTTTCCAGGAATCTGACAGGCATATGAATAAATCCTTGAGAATTCTTTAAAAAAAAATATTTAAAATTTTCTTACTTCTAAATTTAAAAAAAAAACTAGTTTTGATGTTAACTTCTTGATTTCAAGTTTGATGTTAACCAAAAAGTAAGCATTTTTATGTTGTTTGCTAGTGTAGTAAAACAGTGACTCATCTTTAGCATATGAAATTACTATCGTGATTCTAAAATTTAGTAACTTATACAGCATTCTTTCTAATTCATATTACTTAATTTTAGCTATATTTTTTCTGTGTTTAAACTGAAATGTTTTCAGATTTAAGATTTCATCTTTTTTTTAATTGCTCAAATGCATTATTACTTACTTTTTTTAACTAATAAATTGTCAATATGTTATTTAACTTATAGCTTAACTTTTTCATGAAGAATACCAGCTCATATGTTTTTGGTTTGAACTGCCATTTGGGAAGGCCTCAAGTGCCTGGACTCACCAAAACCTCTGGATTTTTTTTTCCATTTACTTCAGTGTGCATAGGATCACCTTCTCAGCACGTTCAGTTTTATTTCTGTGGCAAATGTAATATATTTTTCATATAGAAATCGGGATAATCCTTACTTTTCTCTCCAAGAAAATGAAAGTAGCAGAAAGCAACCTGGTCAGATTACTCAGGCTAGTGTTGCCAGCTGCTGAATAGGCCCCTGCTGGAGGAGAAGAGCAGAGCTGTGTCCAGATGAGTTACCAGGACTTCCGACTTCACAGTTGGTCTTCCAGAAAAGCACCTGATGGGCTCTGTGGCAGCACCAAGGGACCGATAAGCCTCATTTAGCAGTCCTCCCCCTGTTTGTAATGCGATTAGACAAAGTGATGATCCCATTTCAGTTTCTGGGACATCCTATCAGCTGTGTGAGTGCACGCTTTAGAAGAGCGTGGAAAATGGATAGAAATTTATAGCAATAAAAACAAGTTCTTAATTTTTTCCATATGCATGGGTCTAGAGTATCTAAACATATGGGCATAGGGTCATGAGAGAATGCAATATATTATAGCTTCCTAGGTAGTACACTTACGGCTGTTACCATTATGATTTCACTGATAGATGTTTTTATTGCATATACTGACTTTACAGTGAAGTTTATATTGTGCTAATTACTGGTACTTTAGTTTCAGTATGATTTTCCTCACTTAAGAGGCTTTCTAAACAAGGCAGTACAGTAGCACACATGAAGCTGTAAAGAAGCAATTTTCACCTTTTTACTGAATCACTTTATGTTGAACATCAACAGTGAGTTGTTATCGTGGGATTACTGGTTCTATAAAAGTTTCTAGGTGACAGTGTTGACCTAATCAAAAACGTAATATTACCTGTCTTGCCTATCTGTGTCGTTCCTTCTTAGAAAAAAAGCATTGAGTATGAGTTTCTAGCATCTTGAGTGTATTAAAGGTTTGCCTTTTAAAGAATGATATTCTTGATATTTCTTTTTATATCATGGCTATGATCTGGTGCTGTAGAAATGCACCAAATCATACCTGATGCGTATGTGTGCATTCTGAAGGAACTGAACAGTTTCGATGAGGCCTCACATTGGTTTCAGAGAGATTGATGAGTGGAGAGCTGAGCTTAAGGCAGCAAGAGGAAATAATTCTGTTCCCAGTTTTGTCCCAGACTCCTGTTTGTGTAACACTGGTGAAATTACTTACGAGGAGATCAGTTTCCTAATCCAGAAAGCAGAAATATGGCCTGTATAAGGCATGGAAGTATTCTGATACACAATTAAAGCCTGTTCTGCGATCTGCCATAGGGAAAATTCTATGAACTACCATGGATTTATGAGGAGTTCCAGAGTTTAGAGCACCCACCAGTTAATGCTCCCCAGTATGTTTCATGCAGACCCATGGATACCTTTTTCTATTTGGAGAGGGACTACATTACTTTTCATAGGAAAGCGAAGAATAGCCTTTTATTCTTATAAATAGTTCCTGCAGAGAAAATTCTGTAGGACTTCGGTATTCCTGCAAGAAGCATTGTCCAAGCTGTTGCAAATGCCAGTCTGTACTTTATTGATATTTTCACAACGGTGGTTTTATATGCTACAGGGGAGGAACTTAAAACATGACGTTCCTAAGTCTTTGGTAAATTTCGAAGTCATTGTTTCTTTCTTTTTCTTTTTTATTTTTTTTGTGGGACTTTGCATCCTGCCTTAGAAAGCTGCACATGCAATTCATAGAATCATAGAATCATAGAATGCCTAAGGTTGGAAGGGACCTGTAGAGGTCATCTAGTCCAACCCCCCTGCACACGCAGGGCCACCTAGAGCACGTGGCACAGGGCTGCATCCAAGTGGGTCTTGAAGATCTCCAGAGAAGGAGACTCCACAACCTCACTGGGCAGCCTGTTCCAGGGCTCTGTCACCCTCACTGTCAGGAAATTTTTCCTTAAGTTCCTGTGGAACTTTTGGTGTTTAAGTTTGCAGCCATTTCCTCTAGTTCTGTCAGTGGCCATCACTGAGAAGAGGCCGGCCCCATCCTTCTCACTGCCTCCCTTGAGGTACTTACAGACACTAATTAGATCCCTTCTCAGCCTTCTCTTCTCCAGGCTGAACAGGCCCAGCTCCCTCAGCCTCTCCTCATAGGGCAGATGTTCCAGGCCCCTGATCATCCTCATGGTCCTGCGCTGGACTCTCTCCAGCAGCTCCACATCCCTCTTGTACTGGGGGGCCCGGAACTGGACACAGTGCTCCTCTTCACACACACAATTCCTCCTCTTCCGGCTGTGTGTGCTAGAAGAAAACCAGCTATGTTACAAAATTATAGAGTTCCTTGATTTCCAGTCAGTACCTTGTCTTTGAATATAATACTATTTTTAAATGAGTTGTGTAGGTTGGTTTGCAACTAATGGTTGTGACCTGTCTAGCAATTTGAAGAAGAAATGAATGTAGCATGATGTAACACATTAAACACAAATGATGTTCAAGTGGGAAACAAATGTATAGAAAAGGATCTGTATAGCAAGATTTCAAGGGGGAAAACTAAAAAAACCCATCTCAGCAGAGAGTGCTCAAAATGTCTGGGAAGGTTTGTGATAGAATGAGTGAGGAAAAGGAATTCGGAAGGAATTCTTTATTTGCACCAACCACCTTCCCTCACTTTTCCAGCAGTCCAGCTGCGTGAACAGAGAAAGCAGATGTCTGCAGATTTCTGCAAACATTCAACCAGCGTGTTTGTTACAATTTAACAATTTCACCGGCCAACTCCAAGAAAGCCAGACAACACAGATTGCTGTACAACAGTGGGGGAAGAAAAGCTAGTCCTGCATCAGTCCCTGAAAAAAGAGCCACTGTGGCTTTCAAATGTCCTGCAATCACCCTTGGGCAAGGATTTAGAATCAAAATGTTAGCATTCTATAAAGATAGAAAGTACCAAATTGCCAAGAAAAACTCTTAAAATGCTCTGGACATTACTGACTGCCTGCATTACTAGGTTTCTAAGCATTTCTATGCAGCAGTTTGATCTGAACAATCTCCAAAATAAGTGGGTCATCTTTATGCAAAACTTTAAATACTTCATGTGATTAATTGCATCAGAGAGATTTAAGCGGGGAATGCTGCTCTTTTTGGATTTCCATCACACTGTATGTAAAATGTTTTGGTAATTTAAGGGGGGTGGGGAAGAGACAAAAATGCCTGAAGTTATGAGTTTTGAAAATAAGTATTTAGTATTTCACATTCTGAAGTGTTGAAGGTTATTTAAGTGCACAGTGGTTTGCAAGACACACAAACCAGTTTTAGATTCTGCTGGCAGGAATAGGTATGTTTGAAAACAACCCCTCAATTCCTTTATTCCTTTATGTATACTCACAGAGCAATAGTCTGTACTTAAGGTGAGATTAGAAATAACATGTACCAAGTACTATGAAGGCAGAGACCAGTTCAAGAGCTGCAGTGGAAATGGGGGATCTCAGAAGCCAGGAAAGCTCATACAGAGGTGGAGCTCTGTATCACTGGCATTTTTACTTTAATGAAACTTCCATGGCAGTTTTATGAATTTAGGAATTTATACTTCCAATCCTGTCCAGTTATAGAGGTAGGATGTATTGTAGTTGCAAAGTTAAATAGGTGAAATCATGAAGCTGAAACTTCAGGGAAGTAGAACTTCTGTGGTTTGATTCCGTTTCTTGCAAGAAAACGTGCTTGCTATTAGCTTAAGGCTTTAAAAAAAAACCCTTTCCAAATGTACCCTTAGCAAAAAGCTGTTTGGCATAAAGGATCAGTGTGCTCCTCCTTCTTTAATGTTTCCTTTGGGAAGCAAAATTATAAGACAATCTTATGTAAATGTTTCCATTAGACCTATTTAGTGTAAAATACGGTCTTACTTGAAAATTCCAATTCGGATTAGATTTGTCTTTTGTCTTTTTTTGAGCACTTACCATGATTTATTCTGTAGCCAAATCCGAGCCTGCCTTGACCCGGTCTTCGCTGACAGTCGTAGTCCTGGTGTATGTCAGATGCCATGTTATTTTACATGAGCTGTAAAGTTGATGTCACGGAGCTGCTGGGGGACTTTCTATACAAAAGTACCAGACTTATATACAAGGTAAAATGTAAGCTCTGTGTTGTTCTTCCAGGGTTAGTTGGCCCTTTCAGTGCTTATTTTGGCACTCTGGTTATAAGAGCTTCCTATTACAAAATTCTGTCTTTTTGCTTTAGAAATAGGGAAGTTCATTGTAAGGCTAATTGAGGCCTCTATATAGAATTCTTTAGAGAGGTTGTCACAAAAAGCTACCTATGAGGTTTGCCTTTCATCCAAGTACTGTGTACGAAGTCTCTGTTACGTGAATTAAGCTTTTTTACAATTGTGTAAGATATATACTGTTTAATGCAAAAATGAATACAATAAGGGCATTAAATATTACAAAAGTCTAATACTTTTAAGGAGTTTAGCCTTATGTGATTTTCCTTCTTGGAAAAAAAAAGTCTTTAATCTTCCCAAACTATCATCCATTTTAAGTGACCATCTCTTGTTAGTCTAGCAGATGAGGATTCTGACTTTATCTCTTTCGGTGTTCAAGATTGTGTCACTGTTTTGAAGAAGAGATTGGACTTTCTTGCTTTGTGGTAAAATAATTCTCATAATAACACTGGACTGAATAAGTACATTTTGCAAGCATGGAAATAGATTTCCTTTTTGTTTTTTTTTTTTTTGGAATTGAAAAAATATAGTTACTAAATGCCTGGGGTTTACAGCACAAGTATAAGTTTTTAACAGAAAGCTCTTGTATTTTTCCTAGTCCCAAAGTATATTAAACTTTCAACTTAAGGGTTTTTTTGAAAAGGAAGTTCACATTCTCCAACAGCTTTGTTTTACACGCGAGTTTTTCTGAAGCCTTTCAAGATGTTTAGGAGGGATTTTCACACAGTCTCCCTTCTCCAGCAAATCATAATTTTCATGCCTATCTGAGAGGAGCCCTGCCTGTCAACCTCCCTGTACACCTTTTAACATCCCTGTCATCGCCAAATTGGTCCTTCCCTCTGTTTACTGCGTGGACGGCATCACACAGGGCACTCGTGCTCTGCCATGCTGGCCTCCTCTCCTGGGGTGGCTTGGCATCACACTGCTGGCGGGAGAGGCAAAAATAAAAGGTTTTGCCCTACAAAAGAGGAGAAGCAAGCTGTCAGTCTGCTGAACAGTGAGTTTGGACCAGCCTCCAGTCTGACTGACTGCCTGGTATGTCACCGGCGTGGATGCAAAATGCTGGGTTGCCAGTTTTCTTCCCAATCTGTGCTCCAAGGTGTGCATAGATAATGCTGAGCTGTTTCTTTGGAAGAAATGGCAGTTAATGCTACAACTGAATTTCCACAAATTATAAAATGAAAGGACTGATTCTCTTCCTTTTCAGAACTCCATAGCCTATTTTCACTGCTTAAAAAAAATGCCCCCAAACACTAAAAGCTCAGGGAAGGAGATGACAGTTAGTGATGGTGCTGAAAAGCATGCTGCTGTGTGCTGCCTTTTTGCCTTTTTTTTTGTTCTCCTCCTGGTTTTTTTGGTACTGATGATTTGCTAACAAAAACCAATTTCAAATGCAGTCCCTCAAATGGGCTGGATATGAAGAGCTCAAGTTTTTAAAACATTCTCGTAACTTCTTGTTTTAAAAACATTCTTGTAACTACTCTGCCTTCAACAAGGGAGACTGCAGAAGGGCAGCAAGAAAAAAGGTGCTGAAGCAAAACTGGAGTTCACTGAATACCAGCTATTTGTGTGATTTAGGAGGATAGGGGACTTGGGCCAATCTTCCCTTTCTCATGAAAGAAAGACTTCTGTTAACATCAGGGGCAAGCTAGCCTTAGTTATGGGAACAGCAGGATGTTGAGAACCTGAAATTACAACTCAGTAGATGAAGAATCTGAAAAATATTATTGAATATATTTAGTAATCACTGAAAAAATGTGTATTTTTATTACAAAGTTCTTTCTTTTAGTATTTTTCTCCTGTAAATGCAGCTCTTAAGAAAGAAAAAAGATGAACATCAGTTGTGTAACATGATTTTGTTTGTTTATTTATCATAGGCAGTGTTTGTAATCAGTGTAAGACTGGAGGGAGGGCATAGTCTGTGTCAGTTTATCTACAATGTGTCACACTGGGGGTAAATACCAGCTGGTACATGAAAAAGGTCCAGGCGAATGTAAGCCAACATAAGTAAGCACGGACAGCTTGAGGAACGTAGTTTGAGCAAATAAGTGGATTTTGCAGCAGCCACAATTCTCGGCTCTCCTGGTAGCTTTTTTTTTTTTGATAGAATATCATTAATCTGTCTCCTTGAGAAATAATCATCCTGATTGTTAGAAGCTGATCCCTCACCCCCCTGCCTTTACTTTAAACTACCAAGAAGAAAATAACACTGTAGGCCTTTGATCTTGAAATTCTTACTGTTGCCTCAGTTTATTCCTGTGAGCAGCCCCGCGGAGCAGATGGGTGTGTTAAGTGTGCGAGTATCACAAGAGTCTTTGCAATTATACATTATTACATGAGGATTTATATAATAGCAAAAATCAAGATTATACATTAACATATGAGGAGTTCAAAGTAATGATTTGCAGATCTTGCAAGTCGTCTTGGTGGAGTAATATTTTCTGTGATTCATAAAGGCGAAAATTTAGGCAACAGGCAGCTTAAGGACAGCTTAATGGAGAAGTACAAGGCAGTACAGCACAGTACAGGGCAGAACACATATAAATTTACAGACCGAGACCAGCAGGTATGACAGAGCAGGATGCTGTAAACTGGAATGAAATAAGGGTCCTGGTTAGCACCTGGTTCAGTTTAGGAAGTCTGCTGGGAGGAATGTTGGTAAGAAGAACCTGCACTGTGGCTACACATCCTGAAGGCCTTTCACAAGCTCTGTGGTCCTCCCTCCTCGGTTCTGAGGGAATCTGAGAGCTGTGATTAAAGCATGAAAAACAGCACACTTCAGAGGGGCAGGAGGAAACAAGTCTCTTGCCCCTTACTGTCTCTCCCTCAAGTTTTGGCCAAAGCCTTAAGCCAGTTCGTCTTGCTCCTGTGCTGCATGAGCGGTATGAAGTGGTAGGCCTCATGACTTTGTCTACCACCTTTAAGTTTGAGCTCCATGTTTTGGCCAAGAGATAAAACAAACTTGTAACTGCTCTGGAATTTTCTTCTTACAGGAACTTTATGAGTTCCTGTTTGAGCCTACTGGGGTTTTGTGTGAACACGGTGCTGTGGACCATAGTTCATCTGATAAAGGCTTAGTGGGCTGGGCCTTACGAAGTTTCCTGGAGAGCCCTGCAGCCCCCTGGGAGCCCAGCAGCATGAGCAGGAAGGTCTGTGGAGGGGCGGAATTGTGCTCCTTCCTTCCCTCCCTCCCTCCCTGCCTGGCAGCGGAGCCGATCAGGGGAGCGCTTCCCCCGGCAGGCCTCTCTGCATTAGCTAGCTGCTCACCAGGACCCTTGTTTCAAGCAGCATTGCGTACGTGCACACCTACCGACTTGACCTGAAGGAGCAGGCCTTTGAATTATAATAATATATTAAGCTTTTTAAATAGACTTTTCTGACTTTCCTGGCACAGTACCTCACCGAGGAAAAAGTTTGAGGTCCTACAATTGGCTTCTAAAGTATAGCTGAGGAGATCTGGTTCCCTTGATTGATCTGTGCGAGATTCAAGCATTTTTGAAACACAACAATAATATGCCGGTGTTGTGTACAGCCTGCTAGGCCACAAGCCACAGCAGCACATATGAACACTGCTGTGCCAGTGGCACAGCTGCTTTGTCACTTGTGTGCAGAAATACCAGATTTCCAAGCATGTCTGCCTGCCTTCTGCCCTGGTTTAGCAGCTGCCAGAAGAGGCAGGCCCAGACACTTTGGCTGTCTGGAAGGTTGCTGTCCTCTCTTTCCTCCGTTCCTCCTGCAGCAAGCTACCCAAAGATGCTTGCAAAAGGGGATTCTCACTGGCAGAAAATAGATTCATTCTACCAGAACAGTACATAATATTTTTGTGGATATTTTTAACGTATTATTGACTTGGAGCAAAATCCAATTTAGGGAGCTATTTAAATTAAAGACAAAAGCTGCTGTAGCAGGCTTTCACAGCTTGCATGTAGATAATGCATGTAGATAATGCACATTTTCTATTTGTCACAGCATGACAGCATTTGTCACCTTTTCACAGCATGGTCACCATTGTCACAATGAGGGTCAAAGCTTATTCTACTCAGCCTTGTTTTATGAGTTTTTAGAAATATTTGGAATTAGATTAGGCCAGAGGAACAACTTACCACAATATCAGGCAAATCAGGAAATCAAAGCCCTGGCTTTTTACACAGTCTGATGTTTTCCAGAAGTAAAGCAATCTGAGCACAAGCATGTAACAACCACAGGCACAAATATGACTGTTGTTGTCCCTCATCAATAGGGAGTAGCAAGCACTCTTAAAGAGGAGCATTTGAACTGGGTAGTTAATGAGTTGTTTGTGTTTTGTTTAATTTTTTATTTTCCCCTTTCTGTAGCTGATTTCATAGGTCTTTTCTAGCATTTTCTTCTTTTTCAATAACAGTGAAGGCTATTCAGGTTAAATATATAGTTCTATGGGAATACAGAGCTCAGAGAACATAGCAAATACATTAGTCCTTTTACTCAATTTGCGGTATTTTTATGTTTGTATAACAAATGACCGTGTTTTCTAACTTGGACAAAATCAAATCTCTGTAGTCAGTGCTTTTTGGCCCCTCTTAAAGATGTTTTCCACTGTTGAAAGTGCTGGAGGACAGCATATTTTGATCAACTATACTAGTATCAGACAGAGATGAGCACTGGGACACTCTGCATAAAGTAGTCTAATTTTCCTCTTTTTTCTTCACGTGGCAACTTCAAATAAATCTCAGAGTGGAATCAGAGGTTTCAACTTTGGAAAAATTAAAGTTTTGTCAAGTTTTCATAACTGTAGAGAAAACTGGTTAGCTTGGCAGAGTTTTAGGAGCCAGAGAAGTGTTTTTTGAGGCCCACTTGGAGGTATTGGCATTGCACAAACTTCTGTTCATCTTACAGAAAGTTTTCATCCCTAACAGTGTAGGTAATGAATTAATTGCTTGCATTCTTTGTTAGATTGCCTTTGAAAATAAGGTATAATATTTATATTACTTTATAGACATGTTTAGAAAGTCATAATGAAATTGAGCTCTCAGAATTGGTCTGTTCCCTGTATTGTTCTAAGTTAAGCACTTCTGAAGAACCATGGGAAACAAAATCATTCATAATGTTATGAGTATGCTGTTTGTGTTACTTCCATTATAATACAACTCCATGTTGTAATATTCAGAAAAAAAACCTTGCCATGTTCATCCAGTGAAGATTAAAGAGTTCTTTCCATATTTATGATACTAACAACTGGAATCAGTTTTGCACTAGGAAGTGTACAAACACAGCACAAAGCGATGATCACAGCTTTAAAAATCTTGCATCATTTTTTCTCTGATTCTTACTTGATTTTTGTGATTCACCATGGTGCTTATGCCTATGCTTTGGTAGATTCACATGATATTCTCTGGTTTTCATGATTTGGGCTGAACTTTCCATTTATACATATAAAAGAAGTAACTAATAAGGTTTTTCTAACTAGCTCACTCAAACTAGTGTAGAAGGAGAAGGGCATGGAAATGGTAGGCGTTATTAAAACACATGAGTTTAAATAAGACTTGGAGATCTCTATGAATGTCCACAACTGAAGCTTATGGTCAGGTGGTGCCAGCAGACATTTGTAGGTGTAGCAGACATTGAGGGCAGATGTACCTTTTCTTGTACCCTGGAGTCTCAGTTCCCAGCAGTATTCCTTGCTGCAGGCAGACTTGTCATGACTATTCCCGGCAGACCCTGCTTCCTTATATGAAAACCCTGGGCATGGAAGCAGAGAGGGGATCTGGCGAGCACATCAGCAGTGTTTCTCTGGCTTGGGTGATCAGGAAATTAGGGCTGTCCCTCCAGATGGGTAGGATGTATGAGACCAAATAACTCTAGGATTTCTCCCTACATTTTTGAGTCTCCCAGTGCATGTTTCTGCTTTTCAAAAGCTAAGGCTTTGGGAGGATGACTCTTGATAAATATCATTAGGCTTTCATTCTCCCTAATTCAAGAATTTCACTGTCAGAAGGGAGGAAAAACATGCTTATTTTCTGAGCCATAGTAACAGCAACATTTATTTTCCTCAATAGTTGTGACATGTTGGTATCTTTTATATATATGTGTGTGTGTGCGTGTGTGTGTCTATGTATGTAATATACTCATATATATGTACATGTTCTTGGACAGTACCCATAAATAAAGCTTACTGATTATGTATCTTTATCTGTGTAGCTGGTTCATTAGTGTGTGATTCCTGGAAGAGCTTGCATAATCTCTTTTAGCAACTTAAAGCTACTCGTAACAAGACATGACTGCATACACACACCCATATCTCTGCCAGGGAACGATTTCATTTTTTCCCCTTTGCATATGTGGAATTTCTCCCCAAAATTACATTGGCTGGATGCCCAGGAGTCCACAACAGTCAATGGCTCAGTGACATGTTTAAGATCTGCATGAAACAAGTCTTTATACTGTTGGAAAGGAGAAAGTCACAGCTTTTGGGACACATAGCACTTGTTACTAATTCTGGCAGCTCCAGAGAAATGGAGTCTTAAAGTCACGAGTTTTGCATATAAAAATAAAGCTATATTGGATTGTAGTTAGTGGTTTTTAAATATATTATTTCAAATTTTTCTTTACCCTCTGAGGGTTGGAGAGTCAGACATGTTATATGGTAGGAAAGAGAGACAAAAATAATAACAATCCTGGTATTTTTTTAGCATATACAGAATATACAATGACGTGATGTGTGGTATTAACATTTTATCGGCACTCATTTCTGATGACCCGTATTGTTCTTGGCTTTATAGTCAAGAGTTCTGTGGCTAGTAGGATAATGGACATAAAGCTGCTATACTACAGCATTTGCATTCTTTGTAACTTCTGTTGTATATTTACAGGGCATAGATGGAGCTTACTGTAGAAATTACATCCCTTCCTTCATCAAGCACAAAGAGCATTGAAATAGTCTGATTTATAAACTGGAGTACAAATAAGCACAACTTTTTTTTTTTCTTTTCCATTAGGGCAGCTGGTTTTGGCTGAACTTTACTTCTCTTATTGGAATTAAAGGGATAAAAAAAAATGAAATATGCATGGCAATCCATACAAGCCTCTGTGGGGGGGGAGATGCAATGCAGAAGGTGGTTGTTGTCCCTAACAAAGATCTCAAATGTAGGAGTTTAGTACTAATCAAGCAGGATAAGAAAGATTTTCCTGCAAGAGTGTGTCTCACAGCAGCTTTCTTCCTCTCTGCACAGCAGAAGATTTTGGCCTATGGAAATGTTTTCAGTGCACTGAAAATTATCTCAAAAGTTTAGTGGACAGTAAAACACTCTGAAGTCTCTTCCTTAACATTATAATCATATGTCAGAAAGGCTGCACAAAGTTGATCTTTATGAAGAGAACTGGCCATTAGAGAAGGAACATGTTCTTGCCACTTTATTACATTTAGCTATCTGTGCCTTCAATGAAGTAGTCCTGTATTAAGCTCACAAGGCTGTGAAACTAAGTTTTCACTAAACGTAATGTGAAGCAGAATACTTTTCCCCATCCTCAGATGCCTGCCTCTTAAAATTAGGAAGTCACTATTCTAGGCAACTCTGAGAATATAAATATGTTTGCAAACACTAGAGCATAGAGCATGCATCTTGTGCCAGAAGAACTTCAAACTTTAGTACCTTTTGTTTGAATATGCATTATTTTATAAGAGGCAATTTCAGAGGAATAAATATGAATAAATTTTCTCATATGAAAACATCTTTCTTATTCTAAGACCCCAGGGGTGACTGTATTATCAGAAATTTCTTGTGCATACTTTCTTAATGTTGGCCTGAACAAAAATCGCTCGGTTCCTTTGTGAGGCATATACATGCACAGGAATTTAAATCGTTAATCCAGACTTTTTCTTTTCATAGTAATGTATTATGTTAACCTTTCTGATTATTTAAATATAATTTTGATGACCTACTAGCTTAGAACTATAATCATCTTTTATTTGCCTTATACAAGGTTTGTCTGCATTCCATGTAAGGAATGCACCAAATGCACCATGCACCAAATATGTTCTTGGCATTTGTCATTGTCTTTTTGCACTTTCTCCTTTCTTTGAATACTTCTTGTATGTAGGTTTCCTTTAAGCAGGGAGTCTCCCTTCTGATGAATAATATTGTATGTTTAATACCATATTCCTTTTTGCATCCTTATAGGATTTCACAAAACTTGTGAATGATTTGTGCAACTACAGAAATATTTTGCACAGCTATGCTGATATGCGTAGTTAGTGTCTTTCAATGTGATGCATCTGTACTCTTTAAATAAGTAGAAGATATATGCTCAGCTCATCTATAAATGTCTCTATCCATGTCACTTTACCACAGCGAGGGCTCAGTTCCTCATTTTTCCCCCACTGATGTGATCTGTCCCCACTTACATTACAGGTTTCTGAAATTTGGCAGCATTTATATGCTAAAGCCATAGAACTTGGAGACAAGTATTTATGGCATTCAAAACCTGGAGCAAACGTACAAAATAGATCAACACCTAAGAGCTCAGTGCTTTCGACAACATGGCTACTCTGTTTCGTGTGTGTATGAAAGATGGGTGCTTCTGCAAAGCAGGCCTGATTAAGAGAGATGATCTCCATCAAAATATTTGACCCTAAAGGGCTTGGCAGTCTCTGTTCGACTTACAGCATATAGCTCCAAATTCTTGAGTTGTCTGTTCTTGTGTTGGGAGACAGCCCCTCCTACCCAAGGGAGTGTGGCCTGACAAAAAGAGCATTGAGATAATAAAATTGAAGTTTGTTCCATGATTCGAGAAAGGGCAGATAGATAGAAATATTTCTAGCATAAATTAAGGCTATTTTTTTCAAAAGAGATTATACTGTAGAAGGATATTAGAGATTTACCTTGTTTGTATTGCTTTTTCTCATCTATTTTAAGCCAAAGAATGAAGTTCATAAGAAGTAGCATGATATTTATGGAATATAGGGTTGTTATAATGTCTGCAAACTGAGTCTGCAATTCACAAAAGAATATACGGAAATAATATTTGCACTGTAGTATTTTTATTTGAGGGAAAATTAACTGTACTTCTTCCTCTTAAATCAGCAAGATGAGCCCTTCAAGATAAGGGATACTGGTTACTGCTATGCATGAATTAAGTTAGAACATTGTGGCAATTAATTATAAAACCTTTTATTTTTACAGTGAACAGAATTCGTATTTCTTTCTCTCGTCTCTCTCTAGTAACCTTTTGTTATCCAGGTATCTGTAGTCTAGATCTATGAGAGAGACTACATATAGAACAATCTAAGCAGCATGCATGGACCTGATACCTGATATAGATAGTGATTTCAGGTATAAAAATAGAGTCTGATCCAAAGCCCATTTTGGTGTTCCTGAGGCACAACTTTGAATTGCCTCATGTATCCATGGTGGGATTCTTGCTTTGTTTTGCTTTGTTTTTGTTTTGTTTTTAATGCTTGGACTAGAAATGAAAACATGGCAAAACGTAAATTCAGCAATATGAGATCAAGACTAAAAAGACTAAAAGAAACAGCCCTCAGAGAGGAGGCAAGGCAGTGTTGCTATTATGTTGCACGAACAATAAACAAAGAAAGGATGAATAAACTTTCTCAAAGTTGTTGGAGAGGCTATGTTCACAGCAAAGTAGAGTGACTTTTGAGATTGCTCAAGTTTCTGAGACTATTGCAATATTTAAAATGTATCTCTAATCTCTTCTGTGATAACCAATTTACCTTATGCTTTTTTCTTTTTTTCCCCAGTAACCTTACTACAGTATACTGAAATACTAGTTTAGTAAGCAGGTAGAAGTCTGCATTTAAAATAATCCAGAAGATTGTCTACAGCAAGGGCACATCAGTGTTTTAGCTTCCCAAATAATGGAAATAACTAGGTAGAATAAATAAGAGTACATACATCTGCGAGTCTGCATGTAAAATAATCAAGAAGATTTGTTTACAGGATGACCTTATGATTGTGTTAGCTTCCTCAGTGATGGCAATAACTAGTTAAATTCATTCTTGGAATAAATAAGGGAGTAACGTCATGGATTTTCTCAGGGATTCAAACTGAGACAATATGTAGATTTTTTTTCTTTTCCCCTCATGCACATGATCTGCCACACATCCTTAGAAAGTAATGTAAGAATATTTTTCCACTATCAGCTGCAAGTGAGCAAGCTAATAATAAAATGTTTATCTTAAATCTAAGATGAATTTGCAGCATTTTGGTAATGGTCACCTGTGTCAGGGAAATGAGGCATATGAAGTGCACGCTCCCTCCCTTCTCTCCCATCCTGGCATCCACAGCTCCCTGTGCCAGGCTGTAAGCTCACAGTGTTGTGGAACAACCTAGGTGATTTACCGCAGCCTACAGCAGGCGTGGGAAATGCCTCCCACTTCACAGACGTGCCCCAAACTGCCTCAGTGCGGAACAATTGAGGTAATTGTAGTGCTCAGCTTTTAAATTCACTATTTGGAGCTTTCCTGAATGATCCATTCCAAATGTTTTGGCCACGCAACCCTTTTGTGTAACTAAGTATATAACCCCATGTCGTTTCTCATTTTGTGAAATTAGAGGCAGTGCTCTTGTTGCACTGCTTTGGATTGTGTTTCTAAAACTGTTTCAGAGCAGTCTGTTAACCTCAATCATAAACTTACTTATGGGAGAGTTGCAGAAAGATTACGAGCACGAAAAAGCATCTTGAATTAAGAAAATGAATAATCAGAAAGACTCCAGTTGCACATATGTGAGTCTCATGCTAATTGTGTAAATCCCTTAACATTTATCCCTATGTTTCTAAAGCTCTGATCTATAATTCATGACAACAACCTGATTTACAGCAAAGACCAGAAATTAAAAGGATTGATCCTACTTTCATTGACAGTAGTAGCAAAACTTTAACTGACCCCATGAAATAGGACAATACAGTATTCCTCAAGATCCACCAATATTTTAAGGGAAAAACATTTTTCCTATCTTTTTTCCAACATAGTATGATGCAAGTATTGAACTGCAGCAGCAGTGGCACCTAATAGTTAAATACGTTTTGGTAAGTTACTGTAATTTGTCTGTGGGCTGCACGGACCCTAGGTTAGGCATTTGCAAGTTTATGCAGCAGGACTGTTTCCAGAACTGACCTTTGCCTTGACTAATTAAGGTTGCTTAGGTGCTATTTGAAGCAAAATAAAAATATAAAATGTACAGGATCTTTTAGCTCTTTTATGCTCTAATGGAAGCTGCATAGGATTTCTGTGCTTTTGCCCATTCTAGTCTGATAAAATTAACCAAGTGAGCAGCAAAATTGTTCCAGGGACATGCAGCAATTTGTGTTTTTGAAGAATTCTATTGTCCCCTTTGCCTTACAAAATGAGGATAGACTGCCCAGTGCAGTACATAGTGTGTGTACATAGTGCTATAAAGAATAAACATACTTTTATTAACATACTAGCAAACATAACTGGGAAAAGTGTTTCTGGGAGATTAACACACCAAATTAAAAATTAATCAATTTCCTTTCGAAGAAATCATTGCTGCAACAAAGCAAAGCCATGTAAGTTGCAACAAATTAAAAAACAGGAATAAGTCCAAAATACACTTTTTTACTAAAACTTGAATTAAGGCTTACATTTTCATGATCTGATAACAAATCTTAACATTATATACAATTTCAAAACTTTATTGTTTAAATTCATGGGACATTATTGCTTTTGAGTGAGATGAATCTAGCAGCCTTCTTTTTTTCAACCTTATTGTACATTCCAAGGGTATCAGAAACATATCCGGATCAGCTATTATTAAAAAAAAAAACGGAAAGAAAAAAACAATTGGATTTTCAACGTCTGGCCCTTCCTCACAACTCTCAAGGTTGAAAGCTGGACAAGTACCATTCAATTTTTAGAGGAGAAAATGAAATCCCACCATGTTATTGATAAAAATCCAATTATAAGCATTTTCTCAGAATTTTAAACCATTCCTGTCACTAAATTTGAATGAAATCCTATCTCCAGTCCTTGTTTATTTATTGTGGCTTTTTACACGTTGATTTAACAAGCCTGCTACTTAAATTCAGATGCAGAATTTGTATGTTGTTTTTGTAAACAGGAATATCAGAATACCACTTCCTGGTCACCATATGAACTTTTTATCCTGGAACGAGTTGACACCAAGATTTACCCTTTCTGTCCTCATTTAGGGTTATGTTCCTCTGCTCAGATAGTGAGGAGTTAAACTAAACCTTGCGGTAAACTAAAACTTGCCAGCTCACAGCAACAGACATTTTTTCACATTATCTAAACAGACATATTTAAATTTATTTAACAGTGATAATTTTCCTTGCAGAGAAAGGATACTTTCCTCTTCCATGAGCACGGAAGGAAAGGCTAGTGATACCTACCAAGTGCTACATCTCTTGTGAAGGGGTTTTAGAAGCAAGTTTATGCATAATCTGTTGTGATTCTGTAAGCTCCAAACCTCTAGTGATAGAAAATATGTGATAAAGACTAAATTGTGCCTATCTATTTTAGGGGAAATGTAAAGAAACTCCTTGTCCTTATTTTGTTTCTGCATAACCTACTTTGGCAGAATGAGGCCACAGGGCATTTTCCTACCTTTACTGATGGGGCTTGTGATGGTCTGAAGGTTAAAGGAGCCTGGGTGCACCAGTGCCAGCAACCCCTGCAGATATTTAGCTGTGCCCATGCCAAGGCGGGGAGTTTGCTTCAGCCATATTCCATTTTCCTCTGTCTGTGTATGTAAAATGCTACATTACCTTTGGGATTGAAGATGGGGGCTGAGAGGGGAAGCTCATCAGAAAGAGGCCACTGGCCAAGAATTTCAGAAGACCGGGCCAAAACAGTAGGTTCTGAGTTCATAGTTAGGCTTTGAGTTCTGAATTAGATCAATAACCTGGCCTTCTACGCAGGTGTCCTGAATTTCTTGTGTTCGTGTTTTGTCTCATCTCTGAGCTTCTTCCTAGCATGTAAAGCACTCTGATAAATGCCTCCTTATACTGTATCTAACCCTTGATGTTGATGATTTCCCACCTGATGTAAAGCAGCTGATTTAAAGGAGCTGTGGATGAAAAAGGCCCATTAGCCTGGATTTGAAGCTAAACTGACTGTAAGAGCTCCTTAAGCATTTGCCTTGGAGAAGAACAATTAGAACAAGTTCATAAAATTTATCTCTGTGCATTTTAATGTACACTATAAATGTAAATTTTGTTAATTCATAGGACCTAGTGCAACATTTGTATTAAATCTAAAAAAAATCCTTTATCCACACCTTTATAATTCTGGAAAACTATCTACTAATTCTTTCTAGGCAAAGCAACAGAACAATTTGCCTTACGTCTTCATCCTTGATTTCATCACATGACTGAATACTGCCAGCCCTCTACGACCCCCCTTTATGAAACGTTTTGATCTGGAACGGTCAAAGGAGGAGTGTCAATGTCTTACCTACCTGTATGCCCAGCACTGTAAATCCAGATAAATTAAGACAAATATTGTAATAGATATTAACGTCACTGACAAATTATTAAAAAAAAAAGAAATTAGAAGATTTATGCAGAGGTGCAATGAAAAGGCAAATTTCATTGAGTTTTAATGAAATAACTGATTTGTTTTCTAATCCACTTCTAATTTCAGCGTAGTAGGATTTAATTTATTTGGTTAGCTATGTATTGTTGCTTTGTAGCAGAAGACTAAGGATAGAAAAAATTCAACTTCTAAATGTCAAGTGTCTTGCCTACTGAGGTCATCAGCCTGCAGAGGTGCGGGAGGCCTTCTGCTCCCTCAGAGAACAACAGTTATCACCTTGTCTTGTTCCACTGGCTGTACAGGCAATCAGAAAGGCAAGTTACACTTGGTACCTAACATTGGTAGCTGCATCCTGCGGGATGAATTCCAGCTTCAGTACTCTGTAGACTGCTGCGGGCCCAGCTATCCCTAACGACCAAGAAAGCTGCGAATACACACTCTTTTCTTAAAGAACATGGTACGTGGACAGATATTTAGTCTGTCTTTGGGAATTCCACACTGGTAGGTTACGTTTTTAGGACTTTTAAGTTTTTGGACAGTTTTTGCAGCTGTCACTACATATAAATCAGTTATTCAAAAGTGTTTCCACATGCTGCTAAAGTCCATTTTAAGCCTTCCAGTGTATGTTTACACAGCAGTTTGGTCTGGAAGTGACTTCCACCTTCCTGTTCAAATTCAGTAGTCTCTTAGAAAGGTTATGCTTTACATTTTGCTATTAGCTGATAGAAATACAAATTTTTCTTTTTTGCTCTCTCCAGGCATTGTCCCATATTCCTCCATAATGCAGAGGCAATTAGCACTCAGAATTGCTTAGAGTGCTATTGCCTCTGCATTTCATAGGAATATTTATGAAATGGTTGTACATCATACACAGTTTAATGGAAACTTGGGACATACCTTCTCGACTTTCATTAATGCTTTATTCTTAAAGAGCAGCTGTTGAACAGGTTAAAAAATAATTATCTATCATGCTCAGAATCTAATTACTTACAATCAATTTTATACTTGCAAGTAGTTTGCTGAATAAAAAAAGAAGACTAATGGCAGCTGCTTGTAGGAGTAGTGTTGTGACCTGGGTTCTTCCTGCTTTAAGATAATTAGATTTGGGGACTAACTCAAAGTTTAGATTAGGAGACAGCTCAGACTAGGCCTCCTGTACAGGTGATCTCAATTCCCATCAGAAGGTGCCCATTTTTCTTTATTGTTTACATACGTAAACAGCCTCTTACAACTGAATTTAGGTGAGTTAAATGAGATGCCTCAGTTTATGCTGTAGCTTTAAAATTGAAGTTCTAAGGCTTCTCCAATGAATGCTTAATCAGTGCACTCGGAAGAAGAAGTCTAAAGGCAGACTTGAGCACTAATGACTTCACCTGATAAAGAGCAGGACTTCAGAGATTTTTCCCATACGCTACTTTGCTCTTGCTCATCCCTTTCTTTTGGCACAGAGAATGAGGCTGTTTTAATTAGGCTTTGATGGAAGCAGATCAAGGGATGGTTTCCTGGCCCCATGCAATTGCAGAACTACATGGAGTGAAGTAAAAGACCCGTGAGGACATTCAGAAACCCAAGAGAAGAGCCGTCCTTTTCTTTCCTAATTTAACTCCCTGCCCCAAAGAAGTTGTTTACTCAAAATACCCCAACACTGGTGCCTTATTTCCTTTCTCAGATGGAAAGTATTTTGCTGAATTACTATGAGTTGGGTCTTATCTGTAGCTATTGCTGGGGCCATATCAAAGCTGGTATGGCTTCAGATATCTTGCTTATCTGAGTAAAAATGTAAGAATAAAGATCATTAAAAAGGAAATGTAATCTAGAAATTTTGTAGTTGAGTAGACCTTCTCCTTTGAATGCTCTTCCCAAGGTAAAATTTAGTTTAGTGCTAGTCTAGTTCAGTAGCACACAACCATTTTTGATTGTAATTTCTTATAGGTTTGCTTTTAGGTATTGAAGATAATATAACAGTAGAGGATTTTTTTCCCTGATTTTTTTTCAGTTACTAATATGCAGCCTGTCTTAAGATTGTATACTTTTTATTTTAACGGATAATTTTATACTTTTTATTATGGTATTTTACATAAAGAAATATGAATAAAGATGCTTTTTTTAACTTTTCTTTCTTTTTTTTTTTTGGCGGCTGGCATGGTCTGCATTTTATGTCTCAGTCAAGTGCTTTTCTAAAGCTGTTTTTCCCAGACTGTGTGTTTTGCATGGGTGGGACAGTGGGTTATTGTTAGCCTGTTAGACACAACTCGGTTTGAATACCCTTCAGTAGTTTGCGAGGCAAGTCAGCTCTATTTGCATTTGTTCCAGTCACAAAGGTTTATAGGTCAGCAAAGGCTGGCTGGAAAAATTCAACATGCCAATGCACTATTCTTCTATGGCTGTCAGGAATTCAAACGTGCTGGTTTTTATATTTCTTCTTGGTCATGAATATATGATAGCACAGTCTGAAGTCGCTTTGTTTCTTTGGAGCTTGGTACCAGCTGGGACTAAGATGGAGGACGTGACTTGATGCCAGCCTGTTTTTCCCCCCTCTTCTTTTGCCCATACTAATCAGCAGCAAATCAAATGTCAGTACATCTGGAAGCAGTGAGAGGGCAGTGCTCACCAGTGCACTGTCGCGGTGCTATGTTTTTCTCTTCTGTGAAAAAAAGTCCAGCTGAATAAAAGATGACACTTGTCCTTTCATAGAAAACATTGCATTAGCTTAATCTCCTTTCTGTGTATGGATTTTTTTCCCTCCTGTCTCCCCAGTTTTGATTTAAATGCATTTAGGTTACATCCTGGAACGCTTCCTGCTTAGCTAGATACAAAGACTATGTTGAGCTCTTCATTTATGCATTGACTGACAAATAATAGGTATGTTTTAGAATTCAAGACTTCAGAAGTCATTCATATTGGCATAGTTCTAACAGGCTCGTGTATAACTGATGAAAATAATATTGCAGTATCATTGATAACCTGGTCTTCTAACAACTTGTAAGCAAAATTTGGAATATATATATAAAAGAACATCTTCCCCAAAGACAGTATTTCCTTGGCTTTGTTTTTCAGCTTCCAGTTTTAGAAGGGATTTGGCTTTTTTGCAGTTATTAAAATGAAATATAGATGTATTTATTGTAATTTTATTCCTTCCAAACTGCATTTTGAATGAAAATAGTGTGTCTGAATACATTGTGAGAAGTACTATTGCAGGTCTGTTAGGAACTGACATCTCATTTCCAGACGAGCTTGCTGTATCCCCATTAATCTGAAAACAGTGAGTTCTACTTGAGTTTGATTTATTTAAAACTCAGTTACAAAAATGTTGTCATTTTACTTGTATTCTAAATTCAGAAGTTCTTCTTTTAGAAATATTAAAACATGTTGCATCTCCTTTTAATATTCTCACTGAAATGCAAACCGTGACCTTCTTTTTGGATCTATTTAAAAGAGACGTTCTGCAAATGATGGACAGTTTTGAGTAAAAGGCACCATAAGCAAGGAGGGTTACATCTGTAAACTAGGGAGAAGGCAGCTAAACCTCATATTGATGGCTGAATTTGAAAGAGGCAGGGAGACCCGTTTACTTTTGAATGCACGAGTCACTGCCAAGTTGGCACCATCCTTCATGTTTATAGATTTAAATTCAGCACATGGCTTTAACTCTTCAGCTGCGCTAGCTGCAAACAATTACCTCAAAACAAATGCTTAGGTATAATCGGTTCATCGTCTCATGCGTGCCAAGTTGCCTCTAACCTTTCAGAAATATCGTGGAGAATGTTATTTTAAAATGCTGTCTTGGGGAAGATGCATGCAAATACCAAAACTGTGTTTTAAAAGGAAAAGTTTACAAATATTAAACCTTAATGTGGAATGGCATATCATAAAATGAATGTCTTATTGTAAAAATCACATAATGTACTAAATGTGAAGATACGCTATTTTGCAGATGAACCATATAAAAAGATTCCACGACTAGAAAGAAACCCTTCTGATAATTTGGTAATGTTATTTATGAACTTCCTTTCTTAAAATACGTAAATATATAACTGCTAAACTTATATAAACATAATAAAATTGGCTGTAATTACAAAATCATCTGGGAAGAGCATTTCATAAAGAATTTTTAATCTGAAAAAATCAGTTCTCTTAAAGTGTTGCTTTAGTATTTCAGTCAGTTTTGACTATTTTAATAGCCAAAATATTTTTTCATCTGCAGAAATTCATTTCTAGAATATGACCATGATTGGTTTGTGAAGAAGATTTTCAACAATTAGATATATATTGTTCCATGGCTTTAAATATTAATATTTAGTAAAGAAGCAGAAATAAGGTAACTGCAAATATGGTGGTGCTCTTAAATCAGATTTGAATGTTAGTGTCAAAACCAGGCAAATAAACATTTAATACAGCAATGTAGGTCTCTGCCATCCACACAGTGGAGGCATAGGCTGAATCCCATCAGCTGCAGCTGCAGCAAATGTTTGGACATGGTGAAAGAATCACATAAATGCAACTCTAAAGACTTCATTTGTAGGCCTTTTTCCTGATCAAATATTTTTTACTTCGTTTGCTGAATATTGCCCTTGTATGCTTCATACTTAGGAATATCTCTGCTATGATAACTTGACATATAGATAACTTGTGCTTGTAGCTATATTAAATCATGTAATTATAACAGTGATTTTGTTGTTGTTGTCACACTTACCCAATTTGATGCCAAAATGTGCAAGGTATAAAGCATTTTGCATATGACAAAACAGTTCTTTAATCACTAATTTCATTTAGAATTAACTTGTAGATGCATGCAAGTAGTGACTTATCTATAAAGCGTTCAGAGTAATGAAAAGGTAACTTGGTTATGTCAGAAAGCATATCTGCATAGTCATTTACTGGGGCAGCTCAGCACATGCGAAGCTCCTTGTAACTAGCTCTTGAAAACAGAAAAGATTGGCAAGCAATCCAGATCCCATTGCAAATATATAAACATATTCTGCTTTTAGATTAAGAAACACTTCTCTTATTCTTTACTGTCTTTAAAGCTGAGAGAAAGCCATTAATTGTGCAGGAAGGACTTTATTAAAACATACCACATTAATGATTACGGATCATATTTTTCTCTCAAATTCTGTTGACTATACTGGTACAGCTTATACTTTCAAGGTAGCTTTCTTTGGCAGTTACTTAACTCTTAAAACCCAGCGGTTCCTGCATAGTGTGTAAGATTTGCCAAATTAATCATTTCTTGGCATTATTCTTTTCTTTGAAATCACACGTGTTTGTGCATATACATTGGTGCTGCTTCATTGTTTGGGGGATTTGAAGGATGTGAGAAGCACAAAGCCTGACATAGTTCTACATTCTGTTCTGTAGTGGTTAACTGACTGCTGAATAAAGATTTATTTTAATAAAATTACACATTGCTTTCTGGCCTAGTGTGAAAGATGCTTTCTCTGTAAGATCTCTACAGTAGGAAAAGTAGCTGCTAGATTAGTATGTGCTTTCATTCAGATGCATTCTGTCAGTTACTAAAACCCTTGAATTACTGGTAAGTGAAATCAAAAGCTGTAGGCAGACTTTGGATGCCCGTGTTGCTGTTAGGTATCCCCTGGAATTTAATGTTGTCTTTGAGGGTTACAGCCTTGCCAAAGGGGAATTTGTTGCTTGTTTGTTTGTTTTGATGGAATTGGTTGGGGTTAGGGGTGGGGGGAAAAGACAGAAATGGCTTATTGAGCTCTCTGTCCCTCAGAACAGAAGTGAGAGCAACACTGATGCACACTGAGCAATTTAGATGAACAAGGCCTTTAGTTAGGTGTGTGTAATGCATGGGCATTCGTTAAGATCATCATAGTTTAGGTTGTATAGCACTTTCATTTTTTCCAGAGTGAAAAAAAAATACTCAGCCCTAAAGGGTTGGATTGTTTTAAGGTGGGAAAGGGAAGGTAAAGTTTGTTTTCTTGTCTGGTTCCTTGGTTTTCTTTTACTCTTTTTTTTGTTTGTTTTTAACACCAATTTTAGCTCTGAGAATCTCTTACCGTATGAGTTTTTTCTCTTTCTATCTCTTCAGCCAGATTCATGGTTAATTCCAGACTGCAGAAATGAGTGTATGTTTGCTATGAAAAGGTAAGATGCTTTCTGATATTTTACCATTAGAACTGATAGCTGTTGTCCTCATGATGTCATTATGCATTTTGTAGCCACTGAACGTGACAGGTGTTTACATGCCCTGATGCTATCAGCAGCTTACTGAGCTTCATTTTCTCCAACCATGTTACCTGTGTCTCAGGAGGGGCCCTCCTGCCCACCATTGCTTGTCTTTTGTCCTGCATCCGCTGTACGTTCTTCCTCTCCCCAGTTTCTCTGTAGAGCTGTGACAATTTCCTTGTTTGCCTGGTGGACACAGTAATTATTTGCTTAAATGGATGGTGACACATTTTCCAGATCTCTCTCATTTTTAATTCTATTTTCTTTCTGTTCCCTCCAAACTCAAGCCCAAAAAGGTACAGTGTGGTTCTCAAGCAGGAACGATGGTCCGTCAAGGCTCTTGTCTGATTTTGTCTGGATTTTGTCTGAGGTGGATGCTAGAGGATCCAAGTACAGATTTAAGCCATTGTGACAGAAGGATTGTCAGGAAATCTCATCTTCTCAGTTTATGTCTTCCTATAACTAAGGCACAGTGGGAAATTTAGACAACAAATTTGGTTGACAAACAGAATGTGGATCCCTACAAAGGGGACATATTTTCCTCCTGTCAGTTCTTTGAAACAATGAAAGAACTCTTGCTCTGATTAACTTTAGCATGCCCTCTTACATTGCCTACTTCAGGATAAACTGGAAGGAATGCAGTTCACTCATACTGAGAAAATTATTTTGAATAGACATTGAACATGCCTGAAGTTAGTGAAGATAACAGTTTTAATGGTGACCAGTCTATGACTGACTTCTGGGCCTCAGGCACGTAAATGTGCCGTACAGTTAAGTGTAATTTTATTCCTCACCTCACCCTCACTCTCTATTTTTTTCCTTTTTCCACAAAAATAGGAAATGCTTGTGAATGTTTGATTCTGTTGATTCAAATGCGTTGGAAAATTCATACTAGTTTTTCTCTTTTGCAATTTAAGTTAAGATCATAATTAAGTGGCAAATTAAATGATTTTTGCATAGCCTAAGTTTCAAGTTTTAGCATCTTTGAAACTAAATTTACAGAATTTTTCATGGTGTTTAACTGTTCGGCGCGTGTATGGAGCCGACTCACATAAGGAAATGTGACTGAATTAGATGCGTATTCAACACAATTATTTTAGACATTTAATTATATCAAAACAATAATCATGGCACTAATTGATCATTCTCTTTCATTTCTGCTATGTATAGTAGAAGTTTAAGGATGTTTCTTTGTAGACACAAATAATTAAACACAGGGCTCTTTTGAGAAATTGGTGCAGATAATAGTCTCCTGATTGCATATGTGTGAGACCTGCACTTTTTGGTCCATTTTGAAGACGTCAAGGCTAAAGCATGTACAGTTGAATCTGAAATAGGACATCTTGAACTATGTGCCCATGCTAAAGTTAGTCAAAGGAAACCCAAGAGCTCAGCATCTGACCTATGTTAAGAAGTTCCTCCCTAGCCATTTGTATTATTGCCCTGCAGCATTACACACCAAATTGCTTTTTTCTTTACAAATTGCTGTAATATACAAATTTATTGTGCAATTTAAAAAAAACAGTGTTGAAAATGAGCATTAATTGTAAAGATGGCTGCCCTGCCCCAGTGCAGTGTTTGATGGAGCATTAACACTTGGGTCTAAATGGGGGGCACTACTATATGTATGAGCTGGATGCCACTGTGGGATGGGGTGGGATGGACTATGAAAAGCTTAGCGAAGAGAGAAGTCCTCACTAGACAGGCAACAGCCTCAAGTAGGACCAGCAGTAGAAAACTGGTGAAACAAGAGTAGAAAAAATGCCACATTCCTTTTATCAAGGTGTATATGGCCTGACACCTCCTCATCCCTTCTGTTGTCACCTGTGGTAGTGCAGTACTTTCAACCTGGTGTGAGCACAGACATAATACAAGTAACTGTGTGGTGTAGAAGTAGGCCGAATAGTCGAGGAGGGCATTGCCAGCCATATAAATTTAGTTTTTCTTTCTTCCAAAAGGAAGGATTTGCACTTGTTGCCTTTAGCGGACATGCATTTGCCAGGCAGAAACTGCTTTCGATATTGTATATAGTACCTCTGGGATTTTGTTTGACATAACCAAAGGATTTTCACTTTACAGGGAATGTAGGCCTGGCATGTGGCCAGTTCTGACCACTTTGTGTAAATTTTGGGTGTCTGTGAAAGGGAAGATGCACTGCGTGGTCAGGGTTATTCCTGCCACACACTGATAGGAGTATTTTTCTTCCCTTGCTGGGGTTAGAAGGCTGTTGCTGAAGGGAAAGCTCTCGATAATCCTTTGTCTAATTTGGAGGGGCTGTTAAAATAGTGCTTGCCATTAAAGATTAACAATCACTTTTAATTACTTTAAAGATGGTAGATCCCATTCCTCAGCCTTCTTTCTGTTCATGCAGGCATTGCTAGGAAGTTTTAAATCGCACAAGAGGTGAACCGAACAGTTCGTTCTCAAAGGCATTATATAAAGCTTCACTTAAAAATGTACACTTCCAAACCAAGTGACCAAAAATGAATGTAGTGAACTCCTTCTCAAAGGACATCAATGTTTACATAAAAGTTATATATTCTTAAAGGCATGCATTTCTGTGTTATATGCATACCATGGACTTACTGTATACTATCTTGTCTAGCAGTATAGTGATACCCATCTGATAAACTGCATCTTTAGCACTAAGCCCTTTCTTTTATGAATGTTTCTAATATTTTCTAACATGCAAAGTTTTATTTGACTGTAGAAAGGCAGAAGTCTAAAGTAAATCAACATCCACCACAAAGGTATTTTTTACCCTGATATTTAAGTATACTTCAAATTATAGAAGTTGCGGTATTAAGTCTCAGATAAGTAGTGCAGTTTTAGGATCTGGTTCTTCTGAAGTACAGAAATGGGAAGTTTTATTAATCAGATGGTTCTCAGAATTTCAAATCACTGTTTCTAACCTTAAAATCTTGAGATCTTGGACTTGGGAAAACTGGCATTCCACTGTATAGGAAATATTTAATATATTTTTAAGGACTTTAACACTTAGCAAAACTTCTGCTAAACAACGTAACTGCTTTTAAAAGGCAGAGGCTAAAGTAGCACCCAGTAAAATTTTTCTGTACCCTAATGTGTTCCTAAAATAGGTTTCTTTCTACATATTAGGAAAAGATGGTGGTGTGTTATTTTTTATCAGCACTTCTGTCAGCTTTACATGAGTCACTTCAGGAAAATCATATCCATAACTTCAGGTTATAACACAACTTGTATTTGTGCCTTTTATTTAAATATACTGTGTATTTAAATATACACAAGCTAATTTCAGTGGTATAACCCCTATTAGAAGTCCGCGAGGACATTTGCCTAGCACTCTCCAATTATGCACCTGAAATGCCTCCCTTTAATGTCTATCCTGATGTTAATGGGGGAAAAGCTTAAGGATTGTGTATGTTTTTGTAAGAAAGTTGTCTGCCCCTTCAGACAAGGTTTTAATCTGATGCAGTTCCTGATAGCAACTAAATGCTCTGTAATATTACAGCATCAACTGATGATAAATGCTATCACACTTCACGCTAGCATGTCAGATGTCCAAACATTTGCCTGAGTAATATTGTTAAAGATTCTATTGTTATCTTAGTTTATTCCTTTCTTGAAAGGGTTTTAAAACAGAAAAAAAATTTCACAGGCTAACTGCTAACACATTCTCTGAATGCTTTTGAACAGTTTTTGACTGCTATCTTTGCATGTCATACAATTGCTGGAGTTCAGGGAAAATCACCAAGGACTTTTTTGTGCTATAAATCTATAGATTTCATTTAGATTTATAAAGGCAATCTTTCTCTATAGGAGTGGACTAGTCTATGCAGTGTAGTTCAGAAGGTCTTTCGAGCCTTCTAAGGGCAGAAGATGCTCTAATGTTTTATAGACAACACAGGCAATACAGCACCATCTGGCACTTGAAAAACAGTAAATCAAAGCTCTGAATGAAAATTACAAGTATACAGTATATTGTTAGTCCTCTGATGTGTCTTTAAAACTTGTATATCTATCATCTCAGTTATTTTTTCATCTTCCAAATAGTACTTGACCCAGAGCTCTTGTAGAGCTTCTAAGGCTCTTTGGAAGGAACACATGACAGTTGCTTCACAAGCAGGTTGCTCTTCAAAATCTCCATGGGAGTTGGTAGTGAAGGTCCTTCACCATGTTGAGTTCTGCTGAACAAGAGAAGTGGAAAGAGAAGAAAAAGGATTCAATTGTGCAAGAACAACTCTTGGTTCAGCCACCAAGCAAAGTAAAGAAACTTGAGTCTTGCAAAGACCTTGTAAGTAAAACTATAACTATGTATTTTTGTTGTTTGTCTTGCACAGAGTTTAGGATCCACTGAGAACAGCTGGTAAGTTGTAACTTAGACCAAGCATTCATATGTCAAGGTAATGGTTAACTGTATTTGACAGAATGACCAGTTACTTTAATTTGACAGGGTTTGTGCCCTGGAGTGCAGATACAGTGAGTTTTTGACCGGAATGTGAGAAGAAAGTGAAGATGAATCTGTTAGGTAGATGGTATAAGAGAAAATTATACTTCCCAGAGCAGAAGTCTTATGATATCAGGATAAAGCCTTTTTTTACTGATACCATAATTCTTCTGACTGAAGATACTCTTGGGCATGAGCTCATGAGATTTAAAGCCCCTGATAAGGTGGGGAAGGCTTGTGATTCTTGTTAGGTCTTCCACATAGCATATTTGTAGGCAGAAGATGGGGTTGTTTACAGATTGGACATCGTAATGTCCTCTCTGTGAAACAGTGTTGTTTGTTTATTGTCCAGTATTCTGGAGAGGAGAATTTTGACACTTGATATATTTTTTTTCACAGAGACACACTGTAACTTGGAAAAAACATAGTATCTTTCAAAGGCCATTTTTGTTCTTGTATAAATGGCTATATTCAGACCTTCAAAGCTAAGAAAATAGACGGATATATGAAAGAAAATACTCTACTGCAGTTTCATTTCTACAAACATTTAGAGATAAACACCTCCACCCATTAGTTAAGTAAGAAGGTTTGCATGACTTTTCTTTCAAAGGAAGCACTTCTGCTTGCTCCTGGTCATCCCAAGCAAACAGACTTGTTACACTTGCTGTAGTGGCAGTTGCAGACCTGAAGACTGATTATAATTTGACCTCACAATTAGTAAAGCGAGAGGATTACGGGCCACTCTGTACTGCAAGTGCTCCGTCATGTGTTCATGGTTAGTGTTGATTAAAGACTCCATGTTTTACGAGAAACAGTCTTTGATTAGCTGCATTTTTGCTTTTGTTTTAGTTCTGCTCCCCCACCCCATTTTTGTTTATAGTTACCAATATTTGGAGATATTCAGGTTGAAACAGCACCAGATAACACCAAAACATAACACCCAGCTCTGGAATTCAAACATATTATATTTCCATGTTTACACTGCCAGACTACTAAGCTTCTTCCTTATTCAGTCCAATGCACCTGTTTGAACACACAGCCCATTGTCACATCCCTAATTTATTCATACCTTCATTCACCAAGCTGCAGTCTCTGGTGTTTATTGTACTGAGCATGAAAACACAGGAATGCAAAATAGTTACAGGAACACAAACAGATGCAAAAAAATGAGTCTGAGTATAAATGTAAACCTAACTGTGCAGGTATTGCTACACCAGAGCAAAGGCACATTCTGAGAAAGCAATAACCTTGTTGTGCTAGTTGTCGCACAGTTGGGTGTATTGCTCAAGAAATATGCAAGCTGATAGCACTAGATGATGATAGTCCTCCTCTCACAGGCATAATTACTGAGCACATGTGGCTGAGTTTTCAAGATTGTCCTACACCTGTGCAATTAAATCCTTGACCTAGGACATAAAGTCCTGCATGTCATCTCCTAAGCAGAGATGCTAGAATCACACCAAATTATGATTGTGCTTTTCAATATATGTGTGCATGTACATTTTATATATTTTTATATTTTTTCATATATGTATATATACATATATATGTGAACAGCCTTTACATGAGTCCTACTCATGAAATGTGTTACTTTCTTTGAGGGAATGCACAGTCACAATGCAGTTTTTTTTCCCAGTTTTTCATATGCAGTGGACAGGCTTGTTTCCATGTGCAACTGTTGATGTATTCTGGGACTGCGTATTAACTGTGACATATCCCAAATCATTTTGCTTCGTCCTAGCCTTTCCCTGCATTGTATTTCTTCACATTAATATCTAGATTAATCCTGTAAGTTTTCCAAAGCAAACCCTACCACAGCTGTGTCCTTAAATTAACATGGGATATGAAGTATTGCTGTAATGCTAATTAATATCAATACTAAACTCTGGAGAGCAGGTAACAGCTAATTAATGCCAATGAAACCCATTTTTCCAGAAGTGACCAGAAGATGAAGTGTTTGGCACTGCACTGTTAGTTCACTGTGCAGTCCTCTCCCTCAGAAGGCTGTCTTTGCCAATTTTTTTTTTTTAATAAATGGAGTGAGACAACCTGAAAATGTTGAATCCATAATTTGTAGAAGCATACAGCCGTTGTTTCATTCAACAGCCCTTCTCTTCTGTACACGGTCTGTGTAAGCATTCAAATATTTATCACTGAGTTTGAGCCCAGGTGTTAGGCAGTGATCACTAAGGGACGAGCATGCACATGCATTCCTGTGCTGCGCATTCTATTAGCGGATACCAGATGAGTAACCAAGCAGATTTTGAATGCAACCTCCAGCCCATCTCTGGTTGGTCTCTAGATGGGCTAAATGCAGTTGGATGGGCTAGATGCATCTCTAGGTGAAAATGCAGCCCCATCTCTAGAAACTGCATTTCTCCAACAAAGGAACTAAACTGCCCCAAACTTGTTCTCACCGTGGTGTTTGCATCCTACCTCCTCAGTGTACAGCCCACATCCTGGGCTGAGGTAGAACAGCCTTATTGGAGAGGAGTTACAGGTATTCACATCAGCCAAGGGATCTCCACTGATGTCTGCAAAGAGAGATAGTACAGGAACCTGTTCACTGTAGTGTGTCACACGAACTTGAGCTCTACTTTGCCATTTCTATAGCCTTTTCACCTGAGAGGTTTCTGCACATGAAATATTGAATCCTTTCAAATCATTTGAAGTAAATCCAGTGACTGGAAAGGAGATTCAGACTTGCATTTCAGTGCCATTTTATATACTGACATGCCTTTGCTTTGCATACTGTTCACAGCCTCGTTATCTGTCAGAGCCTCAGCAGATCTTTGGGTCAGATCCGGGGTCCTTGTGATGTCCCTTACAGTCACCTGCTTCTGGCTGAGGCCTTGGGCCATTTTGTCAGGAGGAGTCCTCTGTGCCAGGGCCTCTCTCATGTCTCAGTGAGGAGGCTCTGACTGCAGAATTGCTCTGCTGGTGTGGCAGAGAGAAGGGAGCTATTTCTCAAATGATGCTCATGTCATTTAGCGCACATCAGGTGAAGGAAAACATCTTAAGCAACAGCCGTGCACCGTGTGGTGGCTAGTAGCCATGAAAGAGAGACTCGTACTAAAACATCCAGAAGAGGAAGTTGTATGAAACTCCAACATCAGTCAGACACTCATCATTTACATGAAGTTTTTCATGTTCTTTACTGGGGAGGTGCTAGGGGAAATGGAAAATGGTTTAGAGTAATTTGTTATTTTAAATTTCATTAAGTCTTGTTTTTTTCACTGTGTGTAACTTTCCACCTTTTTGCAATAAAGTGTACTTGAGCAGATCAGATGAAAAAGTGATTACACCTTGCTGTAATGTCTAAAATATGCTTATTCAGCTAAATATGTTTTGAAATATTGGCAAAAAGGAGCCTGCTAAGTTCAGGCTGGAAGTAGTTTCTGTGACGAATACCTCTACTGTTCAGTATATCAAGAACTTGGAGTGCTGCAGCAAGTAATATTTTCCTACTTCTGAAAAACATCTTGAGAAAAAAAACTGTTGAGATTCAAATTCATATGAACTGATTCCCCTTTTCACATATGAAGAATAAGAGTGTGAGTTGTTAATAGATTATTCTTGTAAGCAAAACGCACATGTATGTTGTGTTTTTTTCTTTAAGGCTTTCCAATTAAAAGAACATGACAATGTGAAGTACAAGCACCAAATTAAAGTACCTTGTTCTTTTTGTAAATTCATTTTTTGCAGTAACCAATGTAAGAAAACCTACTTAAAAATTATTTTTATTATTGCAGAAAATACATATTGAGATTTTACATTAAAGAATAGAATCGCAGAATCGTTATGATTGGAAAAGACCTTCCAGATCATCGAGTGCAACCGTAAACCTATCACCACCCTGCCTGCTAAACCATGTCCCTAACCGCCTCATCTACACATTTCTTGAGCACTGCCAGGGACGGTGACTCCACCACTTCCCTGGGCAGCCTGTTCCCCTCTTTCCACGTAGAAAATTTTCCTAATATCTAACCTGAACCTCCCCTGGTGCAACTTGAGGCCATTTCCTCTTGTCCTGTTGGTAGTTATTTTGAAGAAGAGATTGACCCCAAGATAAAACCATGCACTAACTCAGCCAGAATTTAGGGGGAAAAATTCAGAGCAACCTATTGTCAGGAAAATGAAAAACATTGAATTCAGTCACTAAGGTGCTAAAATTAATGGGCTTTGAATGAATACTTTATTTAGTGGTTAACTGCTCTGGATTGTGAAGGAATATTTTTAAAGTGTTATTCAAGTTAAATTTGAGAGTGACATATTTCAAAAACATAGGATTGTGTTTTTTTCTACATACTTTGTAAAAATCAAAGGACCACCGGCCTAAAGACTTGAGAATCATTTTTTATCTTTGTACAGTGTCAGGACAGTCTGATCCAAAGTAACAGGCCATGTGCGGTACAAACAGTAATTCTGATGACTCAAACTGCACAGTAATCTTAAGTATCCTTTAAATGGTGAGGGGGAAAAAATTCTTTGCAATTTTCAAATGGAGAGTGGTGTTACATCTTAACAGAGAGTACTGGGTAGAAAATATTTGACTTACTCTTTTTAAATAGTTGCCCTGGTCTTCCCCAAATATTTGCAATTTGTTAACTGCGTGTGCAGACGGATTTAGGCGAAACATCTGTGGAGGCTATAAAGAGGCAAATTTCCTAAAAGGCAGTCAAGTTCCAGATGAGTTTTGTCCTCTTTTGAGCTCCCTTCCTAGCTCTATTAGGATCAAGCTATGGAAACAGCATACCGTTTGATAGGTTTGGCCTATATTACAAATACATGAAGAGAGGAAGGCTGTGCAGCTTTCTGCTGTAAAGTACATCCTCTGTTACACAAAGCTAAACACAAAGCATGGCATCTTCTGTTATTTTAGCTCTAAGAGAGGAAGAAAAAATCTCATATTTCATATCTTGAAACGTTGATACTGTAAAATCCAAAGAATACTGTAGAATCCAAAGAATCTGACTGTGCAAGGAATTTCTATAATTCTCAATAATCTTCAGTCAATGAGATTTCATCATATAAAATTTTAAATAGGTTTAGGTAGGCAAGCAATTTGGGGATTAAAAATAATATGTCTTAAGTAAGTGAAGGGGAATTATAAAAGCATATCTAGAAAAGCCAGTGAGGCATGAATCATTTAATGAAACAAGGTCTAATGGCATTAGTACATTATGGTAGAGTTAAAGTAATCTGTGGTGTATTCTTTTTCATCACCTGTTAGTTCCTTTTGTATAAATCCAGTACATTCCAGAGCTTCTGGAAACAGATTTTGATTTGCTAGATTTATATCTGCATGTGAGAGCTTTAGTCACGATTATATTTAGATTGGGAGCAAACCAACACAGATTTATTTTACAACACACACAGCACTAGGAGACCTGGTACAAACTTCCACATGACTTCCTGACAGATGCATCTATATAAAAATAAGCATGCAGAAAGCAACGTTTGGCAACTTTTTAAATCGTTAGAATATACTTAGAAATGCTGTTGAATTAACACAGATTTCATCACCCCACTTTCCATCACTTATTTTATTTTAAAATAATTCAAAAAATACATTTGGACTGAAACAAATGTGAAAGAGATCTTTTAGTATCAGCATGCATTGGTAATGTGTAAAAAAAAAGTGTAATGACATAGCGGAATGCATAAACACTGCTTGTAAAGCATTCCTGTGTTAGAAGTCAATTCATAAGCAAAAAGCCATATTTCTGTAACATCAGTATGGTGAGATAAAGAGACACAAGCTAGAAAATAAAGTTAACACCTGGATATATTTGTTAACATTTCTGTTTGGCTGATTTTGACTTTGATTCATTGAACAATAGGTGATATGGAGGATACTACTTTCATTACTTTCACAATTTTTCCAGTTAAATATCAGCCTTATTGTCCAGTAGTGAGTGTCTTATCCCAGAATATGTGAATGCTGCTCTTAGATTCTTAAGATAGTAATAATATGACTTGTGTTCAGAGCTTAAACCACAGATATGTGGTTGGGAACCATGGTAAGAGGGAAGGTCTAGCCCTTTCTCATCTCCCATATATGCCTTTTTTTTTCATTTCCTTTTCCAAAAATCAAAATCAATAGTCTGTGAACTGTGAACATAACTTCAGCTCTTAGTTTTCCTGCTTTTTCTTAATTAGATCATTTATCAGATCCATCTTTCTGTAATAGGGAGTGCAGATAGATAAGTTGTGCTGTTTTCAGAGCATCATTTAAAAAAAAATAGAAGTATATTAGAAACAAACTAATACTCTGTAATAAGAAATGCTTTCACAGGCAGGTTTATTTTGTTCATGCAGAAAGTAATGTTTTTTATTAGTTTGGATCATTTCTTCCTCTCCCCAACCATTCTGACCTAAAAGTCCTAGGATTTCAGGATCCAGTTTTAATGTTTTTCATCAGTGTATTTCTTAGAAATTTTACAGTAGCCCTGTGATAGGAAAGAAAGGAAAAGTACGATCAAGTTGTTAGGTTAGGTCTTTGCAATGATTTTTAGAGAATCACTCATTGTGAAAATCATTGTCTTTTTGGATTGTTGCACATTTAACTTTAACTTCACAACTCATGTTATCCATTATTTTTTTATTTATCTTGCTTAGAATTTTGCTTCCATGGCATTAATTGCCAGCTCTCAAAAATGCCCATATACCTTCATGGCAATTTGGCTTGGCAAGCATTTCTGATGGTCACTTTGTAATGTGGGCACTTGCTAGTGGTATTTATGCTTAAAGGCATTTATGTTCCTGAGTTGACAACACTTGACTTTGTCCACATGGCCCCTGAGAAGTCACCAGTTGCAGCCATCGTGAGTCACAACTCGTGTGTTATGTTCAGCCAGACACGGAAAGCTCCACAGCCCATTACACCTCCTCCTGAGGCATAACCAGCACTGCCAACTGTACAGTGCAAAACTTAGGAATCAAACCTTCCATATGTGCTTAAAACAATTCTTTTTGCACTTTTATTTTATATTGTCTTTTACAACTGTAACATCAAGTTAAAAATGACTTTTATTAAACAGTGGTAACTGGAAATGTTACCTAATGTCATAATGCATACTACTCTCTGCTTTAAAACTTGCTTTTAAGGAGGTGTGTTTATTTGGCAGAAATCCATTAGCTCAGGCATTTTACTCTTGTTTTTTTAACACACTCAGATTGTAAGTCTGTTAATTTTGGTGCCTTATTTTCTCATTTGGGTCCATGAGCTGTAGCAAGCCACTGCCAGTAAAGTCTAGGGGAAAGGTGTGTTTGCCAAACAGTGCCAATGTACACAGCGCTTGCTGGTGCCAAGAAACGTGAAAAGCCAGGTTCTTCCTCTCAATTTGGGCACCCAAAATGGATACATACTTGTGCCAAGTCCTTACTTTTACAGTAAGTCAAGGTAATATCTCTTTTTGTGAAGATAAATGAATAGATAGAGAAGCATTCAAGGATCAAGTGGTAAGTATCACAGAAAATCCTTTCGATTCTGGCTCTTGAAGAGAATCCAATAAATAACATGTGGGGCTGAACATTATTTAGTGAGAAAAATGAAAAGTACTTAGTACCTGCTAATACTGGCATTCTCTTGCTTCATGCATCATATGAAGCTGGGACTCAGGAGAAAAGGCAAATATAAGTTGTGATGGAGAATTGTTTTATAAATGAAACTCATACAAGAAATGATCCTGCACGGTAGATTTTATTCCTATATTTTATGTTTCATTCTGCACCTTTAAGTCTGCTTGAAAAATATTGACCTTTGTTTTCATCTAGTTTTGACATGTGTATGCCTATGTATATGTGTGTGCATGCACATGTTTGTGCATGTATTTTTGAGCAAGTTGCAGGGGAAGGTTAAAAGCAAATTGCTCATATCGGGATTTTATCCTGTGGCAGTCTACTAATTTCCAAATGAGTCATCAGCAGGAGCTGAATATTCTGCCCCATCCCACAGCCCTCTGCTCCTTGAGCCAGCTGATGGCAGTAAGATATTCTCTATTTTAAGCCCCTCTGTAGTAAAAGAACTTACAGTTGTTACAGTGCAAAAACAGTACAGTTGTTCGTGATTCCCTCTTTTCTTCTGTCACTGTGCTATCTTCTGAGCACTCTCTCTTTTTCTTTCCTGGCCCCGGAGTTCTGGTTTCCTTATGCTGAAAGTTTCAGCTTCCCTGCCCAAAGTGGGAGACCAGCACCACTTTCTGTTCCCTTGCTCTGCCAAGGCACTGTCAGTGTGCTGCTGTCCTTCTCCCCTCTCTTTTCTCCATTCTGCTTTAATATCTTTAGTTCTAGCATGCTTAAACAAATTCTTTCTCAAGACTGGCTGGATGCAAGTAGGGAAGGCCGAAGACATTTGTTTCATGGCACCTAGTTCATACCTTGTTCAGCCTTTACAAGGCTGAATTACACGGCTCTGGTCTAGAGTGTGTGATACTTCTCTGTGCGGTCTTGTCAACCTGGAAACTTGTGAGAGGTAGCAACATGTCTAGTGAAGGTGGAAACCTTGGGAATTTTTCCAATTAAACTTTAGCAAGTCTCTGACAAGTGTGTGTGTACTGAAGTTTTGAAACGTTTACAACCTGACTAGAATGAAGTAGCAACATGTACTCTCCTAGCAAACTATCTCCCTTCTGAATCTCTGCTCCAAAAACAAGGGTGCAAGGACTTCCCAAAGGTTGCTGCGATTTTGTAATATGGACCAAAGAATTGATGCTTCAATAGGCTTATTCTTGGAATGGTCTGAACAATTTGGCTGCAGGTTTCAAATAAATCATCCCTGAGGCACACACCTGGTAAGGATATTTTCAGCCAAACAGTTTAAGTTTGGCAAACTTTTTAAGCAACTGAAAATTCAGTCTTATAATAGGAAGTATCTGGCAATCGTAAGAGTTGGCAGTGGTACCAGCCCCACCTATAATATTTTTGGATCATTTTGATGAGCTACATTTGAGCTACAGTTCATGGATAGATCCTTTAAAATAAGCATGTGAAGTTTGTAGTTGGAAGCCAATTAACATAAGCTTGGTAATACTGGAAAGGCTGAAATTATTTGAACATGTACCTAAGAAACAGTAGAAAATGCAGTAAAACCTTTATTGATTGACTTTTTCAGTTTTCACACCCTCAGAATATCCTTAATTATTTAGACACATTTTCACTTGCTACAGAACTTATATTAGAAAACTAAAATTAGTCCTACTAAATGTTTCATCCATGTGTGCTAGCTTCTTAGTTAGTATCAGCTCCTGAGGGTGTCACGCTGCTTTAAAACAAAAAGCATCAACACAATAAAAGGAGAAAAAAAGAATATGCAATAAATATGCATTAACACTGATAACAAGAAACATTTTGACATACGCTACTTTTGCCTGTTTTAACACAATATTTGGTATTTGTTTTTGTGCTTGTGCTTGGCTAACTTAAAAGGTCAAAAGAGCAAGCTTTTTACCCATTTTTAACCATGTCTATTAATATTTCTTATAGTTGCAAGATTCTATCCTCTAAAGAATTTTGTGACCTCTGAAAACAAATATGCATCTAAATAGTTTGTGCCTGCCTTTCTAAGTCTTTGTGGATTAGGATTTGTTCAGAGTGCTTTTTGTTTGTTTACTTTTAGATGCCATCTATGAATGCAAAGCATTTGGGTATATCAAGTTGTTCTTCATATTGCACATCAGAATATAATTGCTGATACGTTAAGATGATGAAAATTTGCTTGATGATGGTAGTCATGCAATGACTTTGGCAGTTGGCCCAATATAACTTCCTATAAGATAAGGATAAACAGACCCAATAAAAACTTTTACATAACATTAATAATAGGGAGGGAAACACAAACACTTGTCATCTCTGATCAGAACAGCAGCTTTTCTCTTTTTGGTTTATGTTTTATTTTGTTTTTTAAGTTGTACTGTGATCTTCTTATTGGAGCATTTATCAAATGCTTTAAGTTGAAGGAATGCAATCAGTAGGCATTTGTTAATGTCTAGATGGGGGAAGCATTTAGTGGTTGGTATTTGAGTCCTTTACATGATATTGTTAAATTTTATTGCTTCTCCGTTCTCTCCTTGCTCAGAACATTGGTTAACATGGTAAGTAATACCAATGGGATTATAGGTCTTTTGGACAAACTTGTTGCCATTTTAGGAATTGACCACAGGAAGGAAATGAGCCTAACTAACTGGCCTAAATCATATCTTGATGAACTTGGTTTGCTGGAGGTGCCTGACAAGTAACATACAGAGCTTACACTCTGTAGAAAAATTTATGAATAAGTCAAATGTTCATGTCCTGGTTCGACCAAAACAATAAAAAAAGCTTTTGTTCAGTGCATGGCACAGTCCATCTATTTTGAATATTCCCCGAAGTATTCTGCTGCCTAAAAATTTATAAGCTTTTGCTTCTACTGTATAATATTTCTCTCATGCAAGGAAACTGAAGGTTGAGTGAGGATGAATAACCAAACAGATGCAGATGAAATTCTGGATTGCCTGGGTTTAAAACAAGGGAGGGGTTGCCAGAAGAAAAGGGTTAAAAACTTGAGCTTGAGCTGGGCAGGAGAGTGGCTGTGGATAGCAGCAGCATCTCGAGGGCAGGCACAGAGGAGATTTTTCTTTTTTCTGTGATGCCTGCAGACTGCTGAATCATACCGGTCACGTGGGCCTGGACGCCGGACAGCGGCCTGGCCGGGCAGGATGCAGCGCCCGGCGCCGCAGGCCAAAGCACCCAGGCGCACGAGGGAGCCGAGGAGCTGCTCGTGACTCGTGGAGCTCACGTTCCCCGCCTGACTCGCTGCCGGCCAGCTACTGCGCCCAGGCCTTCACAGCTTGAGTTGTCACAGCCCTAAACTTCAATGAGGATTTCAGGGACTAAGCAGCACAGGGAAGCGCAGCCTTTCTCGTGGGGGACAAGAAAACCCTGCAGCCTGTGTTACAGTTAGGTCTGAAAGTACTTGGAAGAAACAGAATAATCTGAAGTTTGAGCTTTCTGGTAAATTATTGTTAAATATTTTGATTACTGTATACAGCATATTTATTGCATGCCTTCATTCATGTTTGTGAATCTGAGATTCTGTGCAAGTGTGTGCAAGTTAATCACAGTATTTCAATAAGGAAATATTTTCCTAGTTTGGAGCACTCCGATGAGTTTAAATTACACATTTTATTGGATTTTAATTGCAATATTTCTTTGTATAAATAACTTTGTGAGTATTCTTTTAACCTCACTGCCAGAAAAGACACTAATTTACAATCATACTAAAATTTATAAGCATTTTTTTTTCCAAATGAAAAGCTAATGATGAGTGGATTGCAGCAAATTCCCTTCATTAGTTCGTGGCTATTCAGAGCCTGGCAGAAGAGCTCACGTGGCCGCCCAACTCCACAGAAATAGTATAATTAATATTCCCTCCGAGTTCCCAGCAACCAACCAGCGGGGGGAATCCTGCAGACTCGCCTTGGGCAGCCGCCGGCGTGGGGAGCGAGGAGTTAAAGCAGGCTGGCTCTCTGGCAAGCCAACACGGGCAGAAAGCACAGGCCTTTTCTCCTCCTCTTTCTTTTTCTTTTTTTTTTTCTTTTTTTTTCCTCCTCCCTTTTTTTTTTTTCCTTCTTAATTAATCATACGCTGCTTCCCCAATTTAAATATGGAGATGGCAAGCCGGTCGCAATTATTAATGAACCCGCAGGCTGTGCCGGGGCGCTCGGGGGCAAGCCGCCGCAGCCTGCAGAGAGCAGCGTGGCATCTCCTTCCCGAGGCGTGCGAAATTTGCGTGCACAAAGACTCCTCCTTATCTAGGCGCCGGCTAAATAAATAAATAAAGGCTTTTGTTTGCTGGGTTGCTCACACATGGCTGTTTTGACTAAACCCGCGCCGTGTTATGTGCAGTTTACAGAGAGGGAGAGAAAGGATGGGGGGAGGAGGGATATAGATAGAGGAGGGGGGAGATGCCCAAACCCGCTACCTGCTCCAGTGCGGATGCTCCTCAGCTGCAGCCTCCTTCGGGCCAGGTGGTGCTTGCCCTGGGGCAGGGGGGAAACGTTAAAAAATGAAAAATAAAAATAATGCAACCCCATAAACTTTGCCCTTGCCTGACACCAGCCTTGCGACAGGCGACTTGGCGCGCTGCCAGCGCTTCGCCCGCGACGCCAGGGCAGGAGGAGTGGTGACAACATGGCCGATGGTTGGTCTCCGCTCCCAGCCCTTGCTGGGAAGCAGCCGCTCTCCCGGGGCCGCCGAGGTTTATCCCTGCTCATCCCTGCTGGTGCGAAAATAAAGGTGATGGCTCTTAGGGTTTAAAAACTGCAGTAGCCCTTTATTTTGCTCTATTTTTATTTTTCCTTTCTGTTATGTGATCTATTTTATATAAATTAAATACTAGGTTTGGAAAAAAGGAATAACAATAGGTACATTTTATTGAGCTGTGTTTTTAGAGCCGTTATCAGTGAGGAGCAGTGAAAGGAGGGAGGAGGACATTGGGATCGCAGGAGCAGGGACTGCCGAGAGGATAACAAAGAGTCAGGTGGAGCCCTGTGCATGCAGGCTGCGCGGGTGCTTGGGTCTGCTTTTCTCCTGTTTTTTGATATTATTTTTAACATTCCTGTCATGGGTTAAATGGGAGAATAGAAAAGCAAAAGTTCAATTTCTAATTCCGGCTAACAGGCTTTGAAAAACGTGTGTGTGTTGTATCAGGCACTGTCGCTGCAGTGACGGGTGAGCAGATACCATCCAGCTCGATGGGGTAACACGGCTTAAAGATACGTCTGCCTTTCCTTTTTTCCTTTTTTTTTCTCTCTTCTCCAAAATAGTCTGATGCTTCATTGTCTGAAGGTAAAATCCCCATAACGTGTTTTTGCAAGTTTGCCACGTTAGATAAGAGCGTGACTTTGATGTCTTGATGCGGTTTCGAAGCGAAACAAAGCAGGGCAAAGGCAGTGATTTCAGCTACAGTGAGAAAAAAGGGCAGGAAGATCAGGATATGATAAACAAGCTGAAAAAATGGCAGGAGAATAATGTTTACTTTTGAATGTGTGGCCTGCTGCCAGGTTGGCGCTGGTTTTTAGGTTAGCAGAGGTTGGAGGAAGGGCCAGACTGAGGCGTGGCGAGCTGCTGTCAAGGAAAAAAAAAAGGTCTGCAAATTGCTGCTCTCAGCTTTTTTCTCTTCTCTCTTCCATCCCTCCTCCTCCTCTCCCTCCCCTTACCCTCCTCCCCCTTCCCCCCCACTCGCCCCACTCCCCCCCCCCAAAAAGGCAGTGCTTTCTCTTAAGACTATTAAAAATGATGCAGAATTTTAACCATCTGCTGTGCTGGGTGCTCTGTGCTGCAGAGCACCGCAAAGATGTGTTTATCCAAAGGAAAGAAATACACGGCTCTCAATTTTGAAAAAAATATTATTGAAGCATTGAAATATTACCTGAAGCAGCATCTTTAAGGAATGGGAGGGTATTTTAACTTGGGATTTGAGAAATAGGCTTTAGCAAAATTGTAGTGATTTGAGGAAACAGCCTGTCCTTACCAGTGCAGGACCAGCAAAGGGAATGTTTCCTTAAAGGACTTCAGGTGTTAAACTGCAACATGTTCGTGCTGTGGAAATGTAGTGAGAGCAAGTAGTACGACAGTCAAGAAATGGACAGCGATGGGAACTGATGTTTTGTTTTTGAATGACTCTGTAAAGGATTTCTGTTGAAGTGTACAGGACAGAGCTGAATGCAGCAAAGTCGTTTCTTGCACGTGTCCAGCTGGTTATGTGTGTGCGGGAGTGCAATTAACAAACGAGTAATATGGAGCCTGCTGAAGAAATCTTAGTGCTGCTGTGGCATCAGTAACTGTCTTCATATGTCCAATTCACAAAGGAAAAATATTTCTGATGATAATAGGTGGAAAAAAATGCTTTTGAAGTGGTGAAGTTTAAAGAAGAAAATAGCAGGAATCTTACATGTGGTATTTTTACTTTGCATAAATTATATTAACTACTTAAGTGCCATGAAGAGCTTTTTTTATTTTTTTAATACCTGTAGATCAGAATCTAATGTTTATCTGGAGTAAGAAAATTAAGAAAAGCGAAGGGTATTGCATGGTAATTCAGCTAGATATTTATGAACAATTAGCAAGTTTTTGGAAAAGAGACTGTGATGACGTATTTGAGGCATACAGCTGCTTTGAAAATGCCGTATCAGACTTCCTTTTTTGCTCTAAAGATCTTTGACCCCTGGCTTGTTAGTTGCAGCCACTGGTTATTCTTTGTTACTGGGAGTGCTGTGTTTTATTTAAGTGAAACATCTACAATCTGTAACTGAGCATTAAGAGAGGCTGCTGTTACCATCAGAAACCAACACAGGGCCCAGTTAAACCACTTTCCCTTTCAAATAAAAGTCTCAGAAGACTGTGATAGATGTCTTGTGCACTAGGTAAGTTTTTTATTTGTAAAACTGGAGGGTGGGGGCTGCATTTTGTCACCTGTTGCCTATGAGAGAAAGGGGCACATGGTGAGGGGGAAGCTGTGCTGCTCATGCAAGATGTGCTTCAACCGCACGGTTTGTCATGTCACTACTGCGCCATTGGGAAAACAACTATTTTTTTTTCCCCTTTGCTTATAGGTGCTATATTAAATTGTACAATACATTTGCTCCAATAGTGCCAGAGAGGCATAATGAGGTGCTTAGTCACCTTTTGGATGCAGTAGTGCCAGAAAACAGTATGAGATCTGTGGGCTGGGTGTTTAAGGGAATAGTCCTTGTAATTCAAGGCAGCCTAAATCCCCAAATGGCATTCAGGCAATACTGGGACATTAATTCTCTATTCACTTCTTCCCTGTCTGTTGCCTGCTGAATATTTTTCTTTTCTTGCACGGTCTTCAGTATAGCTGGACATTTTGGTAGTGTTTTCTTTTTTATTCCTCATTCATTCGCTCCCCCCCCCCCCACCTTGGATTTCTGTTCCCTCCCTTTCTTGCAAAATATTGGCATAAATGCGAATTTAAAGAGTCTGGAGTGAGTGAGCTATTGTGGCATGGGGCATGTAGATGGGAAGGTTTTGTGAGGTGCATGTTACAGATCAGTAAAACACTAACATGCTGATGTTTTCCCACTAGGATTTTGCATTTGGATTTTCAAATCCAAATCCACCAGGGCACCCCAGTACAGTGCAAGACCCATGTATCAACTAATATGCTGCAGTTCAAAGAAAAAAGGATTTTTTATCTGAATAAACATGTACACAAGCACTACAATATTGATACTATTCTGAAAGTTAACTGTATTTTACTGTATGCATGGTGTACAGCAAGCACACTTTATCTAAGCTTGCATTTTGCAGGCTACAAGGTTTCAAATTTGCATGCGGGTAACTGCTTAGGATTTGGGACTATATAAAATTGCAAACATCTCTACCAGTAGTGAAAGTGCATATAAATAATTTTTTCTGTGGTTTTGAAAACATACGTGAACAAATATGTAATAGATGCTGGGATGACAAGATGGTTTTTGATTTGGTGTTATTTTATATGCTACCTATAATATGTGTTGTCATCACAGCCTAATATATCTTTGTATAACATTTTAATTTTATGACCAATTTGCTCTTTCAGCAAACAAAAGGACATGAAGCTGAGGATTCTGGTTACATGCATAGTTCTAAATTTAAATAAGACAGCAGTTTATTTTAATATTAATGTTACAGTCCTGATGATGGTTAAACAGTAATATCTTTATTTGTGCTGTTGTTTACAAAAATTAAGATTAGATGGCTTAACCCTAAATGCTTTGTTTTTGGTTTCTTTTCGGTGCCGGAGCTGGTTATTTGAAAATAAGTGTTTTTCCTAAGGCACTGGGAAAAAGTTGTTTCTATTACTGTGTATTTATATTCAATATTGTATGGTTAAATATCATGTGAAATGTAGTATAATTACAGTATCATGTAAATAATACAGTAAATATAAAAATTTAGTAAAGTAAAAATATAGTAAAGTACATGTTGAGTGATGCACTTCATTCTGACTGAGGTAAATACAGAGTGAGCTAAATCTTTGATAGTCTGGGTAATGCTCTGAGTAACGTGTAAGATGGGAAAGATTTGCTCAAATATTACTTTCTTTTCTAAGGTCTCAGTAGAACCAATCATCAGCTCTATTTTAAATCTGAACCCCAGTGATAAAGAAGGGAACCTCTAGAGCACCTTTCTAAGCTGTCTGTGTTGGTATCTATTACTACCATGTAATGCATAGGTTTGTCAGAAGTTATTCTGAAAAGCTTCTGATTTTGTTTTTTTTTTTTTTCTCCTTGCCAACGGAGGTGATGTTATATTAAATCCTATAAAAGAACCGAGGGTTTGATTATTCTGTCAACACAGAACACCTTTTAATGTTTTTCGTGATTTGAATAGAGCGTCAAATTAGGCCCACCAAATTTCTTTGAAATGAAACAGAAAACAGAAATGTACATGTACAAATATATAAATTTGTTTGTTTTTTTTTTTTAATCTGCATAATTACACCAGTAATGCAGTATCCGGTGTCCATTAAAAATGTATTTTTTCAGTGCCTGGCTTAGAAAGTATCTCATGGTCAGTGGAAAAAAATGAGGAAGAGGAGGGTGTGGCTGCTGCCTGGAGAGCCTGGCTGTGCAGATGGGGCTGCTGGAGGCTGCGCCTTACGAGAGCTTTGCAAGAGTGAAGACATCTCTTAGGTAAAACAAAACCATTTTTATCACAAGTCAAGGGGGTGTGCAATCCTATTGACTTCTTAATTCGGATGATGGGTGGTTGCTTGTTCTCACTTGAGGATGGCGGTTTTGTGTGCCTCTTGTTTTGCCTCAAATTGCTCAACTCTTTCACCACAGTTTGTGACAAAAAGCACAAAGATCAGTTTCAACTTTTTTTAAAGTAATAAGGAAAATGGTGCGATGTTTTCTTTATAGCAAATATCCATCAAGGGACCGATCCTCTAGAGAGTAAACTCTAAAACATATCTCTACCCCCTTCTTAATTTTGATTTCCATGCAGAACACCGCAGTATTAGCCCCCAAATTGGCACATGTACTCACAGAAATTTCCCCCCATAGTTCCTTACATTAGGACTGCAGTTACAGGATCACAAAGCTTGGAATAAGATTATAAGTATATTTTAAGTGAAAACTCTTTACGGGTGACACTCCAAGAATATTTCCAGTAAAACCACACATTTTAAGACATAACCCACATTTGTTATGCTCGTTATTTGCTAATAAGGGTTATTTACATTCCTAGTTCTGTGTAATAGATTTTAAAGATTTTTTTTCTGTAGTGGACAGTTTTTATGACTCCTTTTTTTCCTCTACTGTTGCAAATGTTACTTAAGCCTCTTGAACGTGTGACTGTTTTACTGGCATAACGAGCGAAAGTGGAGCTGAATAAACTTCTTCAGTAGCGTAACCACGTACAGGTGTGGTTACAGAATCTGTTCCCTCATCTCTTTATTTATATTTGAGCTCATCATCTCTTAATTATGTATCCTTATTTTCCTTTGAAGAGCAATAGTGTGTGGGTTGTGGTGAGGTATTATCACAGTTTGGGTGAGCTGTTAGCCACAAGACTGAAGATTAAGTGTAGCAAACCACCATACAAGTGGCAGTATCCCAGGATCTGACACACATCTTGGAATCTCTCATAATTATTAAATGGTTTTTGCAAATAAGAATGTGTGGATGGGGAAAAAAGATAATAAAGAAGAAAACACTTGTTTAGTAAAACAGTATATTAATTATAATTTCAGAGTTCCTTCTAATTAATAATGGAGAGGGGGCAGATCAGGTGGCAAAGTCAACATACATATTTCTAATTGTTTTTCTTAAGTTTGAGTGATGCGTCCATAGTATTGTACCAGGCACTGTAACTTAGATGATTATATATTTCATTTTTGTTGGAGTGAACTTTTCCGTTTTTTTTTACAATCACTTTGGGCCAGAAAAAGCTTTTCCATATATTGCATTGGACCAGATCTAGAACCTACTAAACAGTTTGTTTCTTTGACAGTTTTTAGAAAACATTGATGATAGGAGATTATAGGACTAAGAGGACCATCACTTGATTCTTTTGGATCCCCCGTCCTTTGTGGAAAGTGGGCCAAGTAGATTCCTTGCCAAAGGTTTTATCATGGCTTTGCGCAAGGATCTTCCCAGTCCTTCCAGCAAACAATCCTATTTAAAGCTGTAATATTGTGGTAGGTTGCACATGGATCTGTATTCTCGCAGAATCCCACTGAGATCTCTTAATGATGCACTGTGGCACCGATCTTCACATGCTGAGCCTGTGATTTGTAAAATAATATGTAGTAATATTCCCATGATTTTAATTTACTGCTTATTTAATTTAACTGAATGGTCTCCTGTTTGAGATTGGGAATAGATGGAAAAGACTACAGCTCGGACTTTTAAAGTACGTGTCTTTGTCATGTTCCCTGTTGCTCATGTGCTCGCTCAAATAGTTTAATCATTTGTATGGTTTTACATAGAGGGTCTTTCTGTGAAACGAATCGCAGTAGCCATCTGCCCTTGTATTCCTGTTAATTCTGGGCTTTTCATGAGGTGATGCTTGGAAGGAACTGCAGAAAGCAGTCTCCATGAGGGTATTTCCCTGGCAGGTCTACACCAAAAGCATGATGTTTTCAGTATTGTATTGTGTTCTTCTTCCTGTTCGTTGTAAGATTTGTCTTTTCTGACATTGCTGCATGTACATGAAAGCTTTCACTGACTTTCTCTGATGTCTCCTAGGTCTTTTCCCTCTGCTGAGAATGTCATAGTGTGACTTACTTGTCAAAACTAAAAGTTTTTTATCATACTGATTCATGTACACTCAACTTTGTTAAACCCTTTGAGTAGCCCAAATCAATTAATCATCAATTTTGCCACCTCACTATACAGCTGTTTTGTCATGACCCCTAATGAATGTTAAAAGCTGATGCAAGCATGCTTTCTACAGGCATCAACTCCTAACCTATTTCTACTTAAATTGTCTCTATATTTCTACATTTTGCTCTTGGCTGCTTAGCTAATTTTTAATCATGATTCTGACTCTGTCCTGATTATTCTGTTTTCTTTATGGCCTTTATGAGTCACATTATCAAAGCACTTTTGAAAGGCCAAATAAATAACAATTTCTTCTGCGGATTGATTCCAAGTTAAAAAAGACATTTCATTATGTTAGCAATGCTGCTTTTTTTCTCCATTATGGAATCCTTGCTTAGGCATTAAAGTTATAATGTTTTTAAGTAGCCTTCCAGCCAGTTGGCTAAATTCACTGGCTTCTTTAATCTAGATCATTTGTAGCAATTTTTAAGGGCTATTTTCACTGCTGATTGACAAGGGTGTCTTTCTTTTTTCTTTTTTTTCCCTTTTTTGAAACATGAGCTTCAACCAGTGTTTGAGCTTCTTCAGAACTCTAGCATGTGTATCTAGTCCTCTGAGTGAGTGGCTTGCTTTTTAACTTCCACAGTTATTTCAGCACTCTCTGGTTTGATGTGTGCTGCTCTCTCATCCTTTACCTACCAAAGTATGGATTAATGGGATTTGAAGTCTAGCAGGAAGACACAAGTACAGTTTGATCACTTGCATATCACAGTATTTCAACTGTTTCCACTCTGTATTAAACCCAATAACTACTTCTGAGCTAAGGGTTTGTCTCTGGGTTTGTCCTGATTTCTGGACGCCAGGAGATTAAGAGGTATGGTCAGGAATAAGAGGTAGGATCAATATTGCGCCTCTCTCAGAATGGTCTATATAGGAGTTGTGTAACACAAATTGAAGCTTCCTTCTGCTGTTTTCTTGTTCTAGAGAAGGAAATCTTATTCCACTTAAAATGTTTTTATTTGCTATCTTGGATCTCAGTAGTTCTGCTGTCTGCTGCGAAGGTTAAGGAGAGCAAAGAAAATGAAAGACCAGAAGGAATAGTTCGAGTTTTTATTGGGAAGACTAGTGGTTATACAACTTTTTATTTTAATATATAAATAAATATTCCATTCCAAATCAGGAACCCAGCTAACAAGAAGCGCTAATGTGCTTATATGTACAGGGTGAGAAAGGATGAGTTTACTACTTTGCATAACTAAATATCTCAAGGTCATAATTAACCATTATCTTTTCTGCAGTATTTTTCCTCCTCTTTATTCACTCCCTTTATTTCCCAGTACTATTTTAGACTTAATAGACAACTGCTGTACAGTCTTCTTCTTCCAAAATATGTCAATAAAGCGGTTCTAATCCTGTTAATAAACCTTATGTTTCTAATCACTACTTGAAATATTACTTAAGTATATTCTTTGTATGAGCTGTTTTGATTCAGTGCTTTTGGATTTTGGAAGATATACCTCTTTGCCTCAACCTATTATAAAGCTTTTTTTCTGTGTGTAATTTGTCCTTGCCCACATACTTTACTCCTGTTATCCTTTATTTCTGACTGATCACCCGCCTGCGGTGCAAATACTGCCCATCGTGGTGTAAGCAGATGCAGATTTGGAAGTTTCCTCTCTTACACTTGGCCTCTTTCGAGGTTGTTGTGAGCTGTCTGGGCTAAACTCCATGCTTCCCAAAGGAACACGTATGCTAGGAAGGGTTTTTCCATTCTGTTTTCTTTCCAGCAATAAGTTTCCCTCTCTGCCTGCTCTTTCCTGCTAGAAAAAGCAAAGATCAAAAACAGGTGCTAGGAACAGCAGGGATAGGTAAGGAAGCAAGCTATTCTTTTTGCAAGGGATAACCCAGTAAAGCGAGTGCAATGCTATTCTTTTTTGGGGAAGGGAGAGGGGCTGTGCTCCTTGATTTCATCATTATCTATTTAGATTTTTTAAATCCATTTGATATGCAACTGGGAGAAGTTAATTCGCACTCTTCCTTACTGCTCATGCCTGTTGCTGGAAGACAGCGGTCGAGCAGAGAGAAGGGAGCAGAAGCTGGGATCTCCTGGCAGGCTGGTGAGTTGGGGCAACGATGGAAAGGCAACAGTGCAGCGCGCTAGCAAACAGGCCCTGATGCCTCCCGTGTGTTACCACTGCGGTGTTAACCTAGGCGTTGCATATGATCATTTTGTTATTAATATATTTTGTTATAAAATGTTAAAAATAAGCAGGTAACAAGAAAGCTTCATCCCAAGAGCATGTGCTTATTTCACCTGGGTGCTCCTAGCCAACTAGCAGTATGCCTTCGAACAGAGAACATTTTCCCTTTCCTTCCCCTTTGTTTCCTTTTCACTAGTGAAATATTCTAGATTTAGCAATAATGTCCTACATTAGCTAGTACTCCTTCTACATATTGCCACATTTCAGGTTATCTTAAGGTACCAAATTTATAATAGCTCCAAAAGATACTGCTTTTTACTAACCATTTTATGACCGTTTTGTAAATTGACTTGGAACTTTTCAGAAGGAAATGTAGAAAAATTGTACTGAGGCAATGACTTTTGTTTAAGATATTTCAATAGCTTAAAAAAAAACAACTTCAAAACAGCTGTCTGCCTATGCAGCAATTAACCTGTTTCTGCAAGGAAGGCCACACACAAATTTTGCAGGTTTTTTTTTTTTTTTTTGCTTGAGAAATGACTTGTCAACAAGCCAGTTAAGGTGTCTCAATTTAAAAGGGAGGGGGGAAAAAAGGAAAAGTCGAGTGATTTAGTGACTGGCGAGAGTTGCCACTGGCGCGAGCTCCATCCCCGGGGACGTGACCTTTTTAATCCTCTTTAGTTAATGTATTGGTGATCTTTACTTAGGCAGAGTAAACAGTGCTGTTGGGCACAAAGGGGAGGTCGCGCTCCCGGCATTACGCCTGACCCCGGGTCGCGGCCTTTGTTCCCCTCTCAATGGGAATTGCTCTCCCAGGGCCTCCGAAAAATGGAGAACTAATTTGGGCGCGTGCGGGCGGCAAGTGGCAGCCGCGGCGGCGCAGGTTGGCTGCGCCGCAGCCTCCAAGTAGGTAGCAGGGCCTGGGGCGAGGGGCAGCCCATCAGCTCTTTGCTCGCTGGGGCCTGGGTTGCTTCGTCCTTTCCCAGGGAAAATGTCTTCCTCGGGAAATTCAATTGTTCTGTTTTCAGCCTCCAACATTATTATTGTACCATTTCCCTGAGCTTTTCTAAAGGAAGAAACTTGAGATCAGTGAAAATTGCTTATTTATTTTTTTCTCTCGTGTGGAAGAAAGATTCCACACGGTAACTGCAGAATTAAAGCCAGGCCTATAAGGCCATCGTCAGCCTCAAAATCCACATCTTTTTTCAGCTCGGGAGACTTCCCCAGCTGAAATTTCATCCCCCATCCCTCCTTCCTCCATAACTTTCCTTTGTATTGCTTCACTTTGTGTGCACATGCAGAAAGGGGAAAATGTCAGCCCGTGCTCTACCTAACCAGGGCGAAGCTGAGTAAGGGGCATGAAGCCAAAGCGAACTAGGGTTCCCTGCACCAACACCAGTTTTATATACCAGTGCTGGGTTTTGCCCTAAAAAGCTGGCAAAATGGCAGGATGGGTTTTAGTTGCTGTGGCCAGTGGACGTGGATAATTTATGTCAGCTACTGCATGTTTATACGGAAAGCTTGCTATAGAAAAACTGCCACATTTCTCTGAGGGATGTTTATTATTTTTCATCTCAGAGCGCTGTTCTTTGTGCAGCAGGGAAATGTGCAAAGTAAAATGACAGATCGTAAAATAATTACTCAGACTGTAAACACATCTTCTGCAAAAGTACAGCTTTATCACATTTTTTCCTTCTATCAAAAATAAATAATAATTTTTAAAAAGCCCCCAACTGCTGGCAACCAAGTTGTCCAGAACACCACAGGGTTTGCCGGACACGATCACTGGCTTGGGGTATGATTCTGCAAACGCTGCCCCGAGTCCTTCTCTGGACCCATTCTGGATGGCCACAGTGAGGCACGGGGCCATTCCCTGCTTTTCAGCCTGCCCATCTGTGGTCACCCCTTGTGCTGGCCACCTGGGTGGCGTGGGAGGCGCAAGGCTGTGCGTGACGATGGCCAGTGCATGGGAGCATCCCCTGCTCCCCACTCTTGTGTCTAAAACATAGCTATATTCTGCTGCGGATATGCTCTGTGCACTCTTTTCCTCTCCTTCTCCAAAGTTTAATTTCTTTTATTTGATTTGCCAAGTTTCTTTTGCTTCAAATAAAATATTACATCTCTTTCCTCCCCACTCCCCTTTTTTTTTCTGACCTTGTTGTGCTATTTAAACAAACACTTCCATCCATCTACTCTTAGGGTTTAAAATGGAGGTTCTGTAATTCAGCAAAATAAGTGATTTAAACAAAAGCAGTGGCAAAACAGTTCAGGCATCTTTCCCTCCTAATGAAAACTTGCATTCAAAGCTCAGCCAAACGGTCAGCACAGAGTTAGAGTGTAAGCAGCAAGTAACCCTGAATACAAGCAATACTGAAACCAACCCTTCTGCTTTCTTTATTCGTTGTTTTAAATTCCCTCAGTACACCAGCATTACATTTGAAGGGAAGCCAGGTGGGAAAGGTATACACCTTATATCCATTTGAAGTGATAAAGTTATTTTTATAGGACAATATTTTAACATGCATATATTTCTTCCTTGTGCTAGTACGTTAAAATTAAAACACTGACTAATGAAAATATAAGATCCGTCGCCTTTCACTGAGTGTTTTTCAATACTAATATTTCTTTTCTGCTAGTTGCTGGATTTCAAAGACTAAAGCATGTGTCAATGCAATGTTGGTTAAGTTCATTTTCTTTTTTCTTTTTGCCATAAAGTATTGATACAGTTGTGATTTGTTTGGAGTCAGAGTGTTGTAGGAGAATTTTAAAATGAGAAAAACTGCTTGGGGAAAAAAATGGTGAGGAAAACATCTAGCCAACAGTAAATATGTAAAATGTTTGCATTTTCTGAAAACAAGTATTGGAACCTTAAGTACAGTTAGTGTCTACTTGAAATGAAAACTATTTTTTTTTCTGAGTGTATGCTAGGTTATCATCACACTGTATGCTGAAATAATTTTAAGAGATAGCAGTAGAAATAATTCTTCTGAAAGCTTCATCTTGAATGGGGCTTTTTAGAGGTTTTCTGCTTTGTGTGTACTTCATCTTTTAAAAAACTCTCAAGCTATTTATGTTAAATGTTTTTGTTTGCTCGTTTGTTTTACTGTTTAAAAAATAAGTTTTTGTCTGGCAACATTTATATAAAATGAATGGACAGGGAATAGTCTATTTTATTGTGTGACTTCGATTTCTCAGTGTTACGGCTGCCGGTGATTTCTCTGGGTAATATACTTTGTAGCAGTGTTTTTTGTCCTTTCAGCCCTTTTTTCATTTCCTAGACAAAGACATTACAAAAATTAGGAATTTCTGTATTATTTTTCTAGATTTGCTTTATCACAGTTTTTTCCAAGTGTGATCCCCCTGCAGTGAATCTAAACAAGACCCAGTCATATTAAACAGTGATCTCTGTTAAGAAACTACTATACATCTGTTATTCTATCTTTAATTTTTATTTTTTGGTCCTTTCTGTCACCCAGCTGATTTTCTTGGTACTTTGGACAGTAATTTACTACATTTTTGTTTATGTAAGAAGAGAAAGAAAAGGTTAAAGGAAAAAAAATATTGTGTAGAACATGGGTTTGGAGAGGCTTCAGATTTGCTGTGGAAATTACTGAGTCTATTCATTACTTTTCTGAAGAGAAACATTTTTCTAAATAGTGGACTGCCAAATATTTAGCCCTCCAGTAACTCAGCATTGGTCAGTTGAATTAAATGCTAATTTGCTCATTTTATTGTAAGGTAAAATCTTTTCTGCCTCTTCCCTCTGAATACTTGAATAAAAAGAAAGACACTTAAAACAGTTTCAAAATGGTGCATCAGTACAGATGGCTACATATTGTACATTTATAAAATTAATATTAGGGTGAGCAGAAAATGCAAAACAGGCTATTTGTTCTTTTTTTACACCTGTAAAAATATAAACATCGCTTTTCTGTGGTGCTGCATTGCTATTTTTCTGTAGTAACGAGAGTACCGTCCTGACGTTTTCTGCAGTCATTAACTACTTTGGAAAGAAAAACGTAGCAGAGGCACAACATGGTGTTTCCTGAAAGGGAAAGGCACACAAAAAAGCTCCTGCAATATTGCAGTTCAAGCACAAAGTGGATCTTTTCAATTTGATCACATTTCTTGCGATCTTAAGGTTTTGACCATTTGCTGGCCATCAAAAGATGAGCATTACAATAATGGATCCGAGAGTCCTTTAAAAATCTGCCTCTCTGCGTACGGCATAACCCTTTGCATAGATGTGTGCAAGTATTAAGGCAAAACTATGCTTTGCAAATCGGTGCAATGAATCTTGAAGTATTTGTTTTGCTCTCCTCTCTGTGCTGAAGACTTGCAGCACTGCCAGCTGAGCGCTGAGCAAAAGCAGGGAGCAAACCTTTGGCTATCGGGACAAATGGGAATGGGAAAAAAAAACTGTGTTCATGTGCAGTGCTGCACTGGATGAAATATCTCATCTTTAAGACAGTTTTCCTAATTCTGGCAATTCTTCACAATAAACGAGGTCCTAAATTCAGGTAGTTACTGACTGGTTAGCTGTATGTGATCCATGCATGTAGTGAAGAGTTGCTACAATAACAATCCAGGGATAAAAATAATACTGGTGTAGGACTGTTGTTAGAATTTTTGAAGGGTTCTTATGCTGTGTTTTGGAAGTATTAACAGTGTTTAAGTGCTGGGTTTACTTGGCTGACAAGGGAAAAAAAAAATAGTCTTAAAACCATGCCTTCTATGATTTGCCTGTTAAAATTCAAACCTAACTTATTGTTAGTAATTTTTAGGCAACCCTATTAAAATATTAGGATTTATACTAAGCAGTAATGTAAAAACTGAATATTAGCACTATGGCCTTTCACTAGGGCAATTCATACTCTAAGGTAACATGAAGCTTTAAGCACATAACATGCCTGCGTATGTCTGGATGGGTCTACACCCAGCACCCGTGGGTGCACATAGAGAAGAAAAATCATGGCATTTGGTTAAAACAGTTGTTGAGGGGAGGAAAAGTTGTTTGTTTTTCCTGCAGCCATACGATGGAAGTAATGTAGGCTCTAGATGACAACTTTGATTTTGGCATTTGCCTTAAAAAGTTTCTGAGAAGCAGGTATCTCTATAAGTGCGTCAGAGAAAGTGCTCGGCTCCCAGCCCCAGACTCACCGCCCTGCTGCCAGGACACAAAAGGTGTCCCTGTCCTTTTTTTATTATTATTTCTTTTTTCACAGTCGCCTTATTAAGGTGCTCGTGTGCAATAGCAAACATATTGTGCCATTTTCTTGAAATTTATTTGGCGGACCAAGAGAAATCCATCGCATACCATTTCTGGGAATATAAATTGAAGAGACGACCTTTTAACATTTCACTGTTTTTACCATCCATCTAAAATCTCCAGTGAAATGGAATTATGCCCTAGCAAAAATGGTTAATTTCAAAACTTGAAGTTTTCATGGATTAGTCATTAATATCCACTGGGAATTCTCAGTATACAGAAAGGGAAATGCTGTTAAACAACTGAAAAAAAAAAAAAGTTTACTGAGTGAGTCTGGAAGTGTTTTTTCAATAGTTTCTTTTCTGTTTTGGCAATGCCAAAGTTGTCATTCATTTTGTACATTATCACTATATATAGCAGAGTAAAAAACCTCACTGAATAGCAGCGTTCATATTAGCAATGTCAGGTTGCAACAGATTTCATTAAAATAACCTTTATTAAATTGTGACATACATTTCACCTGCATGGAGGCAGATTACCCTTTTTAAAGTAAAATGAAAAAATATATAAAAAGATTATTTGCAGTAAACTTACAGTTTATTGACAGTACCACAGTAGCAAGCTTTTTAAAACTACTTTACATGGTATGTAATGTGAAGGTAATGTAATGTAAATTTTTATTCAAACCTAAATAGCTCAATTTGGAGTGCTCTATGCTCAGTTGAGGCCTTCTTGCTAAATCTGCTTTGAATTCCCCAGCTGTAACTCCATCACTGCAGCTGGTGTTAGTGGACTTACTTTGAACTACTCTTGGTATAAATAAGTTCGTAACGCTATGTGTTGTTCATATTATCTGTTTGGGAGTAGGATAGGAGTCCATTTGAATTTTGTAAAATCCTTCATTTGTATTCTGCCATTTTAGTCAAATATGCAATGTGTGCACATATATAAATAGTGTCTAAATGTATCTCTGTCTGGGAATACATATTTCTGGGCAAAGGAAATATAGGATCACATATGTGTGTGACATTTTGTTTACTAGAACTGAAAAATAGCAGAATACTGTTAAAGCTGAATATGTAAATTTACACATCCCTACAAAATGTAAGAATTTGATAATGAGTGCAACTGTGACAACTCTAGTAAGTATTCCGTCACAGAGGAAAAAAGCAAATGATTCATTGCATGGCAGCTCATAGAACACACATTTTATGACGTTTTTAATTGACAGTGATGTTTACCTGTGACTGATGTAGAGAATGGAAAAGCCCATATTACTTATGCAAATAAATACACTATTGCATTCAATGGGAAAATTATTTTCTTGAAATAGTATTTCACAGTAGCAACAATGTGTCAATATTGTTTATCTTATGTTTTTTTTCAAGAATAGGCATTTAAATATGCTAATATTTGCACTAGTACATTTAAATACCACTTCACCTACAAATATTACAGTTCACAAATTTCAATAATATTTTAGATAGCCAGCCTAGATATATGAATCTAAAATGCATATGTGCCACATATTTTTAAGTGTCTTAAGTATATGTTTAATTGAACTGTAAAATTAAAATTGTCTATAAAATATAGACATAATACTAATAGTTCATAATTAGATAATGTACCTATGAATGTTATATTTATAACATTCAGATTAAATATCTATATGTAATTATAACTCAGCTGTGCATCTTTCACCATAATGGACATCCCCCCCTTTTTTTTTCCCCTAAAATTTATGCACATTTTTAGCCTTTACTAAAGTTTAATATTAAAAATATTAAGCAATTTATTTCTATGTCATTTTTGTTACCATTAGAATTTACTTTGTTCAGAATTTTAGCACCCTATTGTAATTAAAAAAAATGAAAACTCCTTAACACAGAACTTAGTCACTGGACAACTCTTGTCTATTATAAAAGCCTGTAAGTAATTTACAATATAAAGATATTTTAATCTCCTTTTTGAAGACTTAAGGTTTAAGTTTTCATTATGGATTTCATCCTGGATGTTTCCTTACCTCTTGCAGCTTAGCATGCTCTGAAAATCAGTATTTTATTATTTACCATATATTGGCTACTTTATATTTTTGCAATTCTTTGTAATTTGTAATTTTGCTTTTTAATCCAGCAGTTATTTCTACGGGGTTTTAACAATCATCCAATTTTAAGCAGATCTGCCCATTTAGATAAATGGTAGGCTCTGTCTTAAAATCCAGTAGCTTATTTTAGCTCTGTATTTCCAGTGATCCCGGGATAACAGTATTGCCAGAACAGAATATTTATAGCAGGAGAACTAGAAATGCCCGTCACTGCTGAAGGCATAGAAATATCAGCTGCTAAAAATCTTTCAACATTTCCGGGTTGTAAACCCTGCATGTAAGACAGGGCTCAGTGCTGCGAGTGCTTGCTCCCCCTCTCCCAGTCCATCTAGACATCCTGCTGCCAAAGCGAGGTGCTGCTTTATCCGCAGTGGTGATGGAGCGCCCGGGTGCCGGGGCAGCGCGGCGCGGCCCGGCCC
>VWPW01013614.1:36566-116740 GCA_013389825.1 Crypturellus undulatus | reverse complement strand
GCGGCGCGGCCGAGACGGGCTGACAGCAACGCCGCCCGGCGCCGGCATTTCTGATTTTTTTTATCCCCCCCCCTCCCTTTTTTATTTTTTTTTATTTTTTTTTTCTCTTATTTCGGCCTCCCTGTTTGGCCGCCCCTCCCTTGGGCAGGCCGTGTAAAACGGGCCAGCTTCGTTTTCCGAGCAGACAAAGGTCGATCGCAGCTTTTATTTCTGAATGCAAATGTTGCAGGACTTGTGCCAGCCTTGCCTTCATTGAATGCGATATAGCTGCTTCCTCCAATGCCATCACCGCCCCACCTTCATTTTTGTTATCTTTTGTTTTTTAATAGAAGGAGGCCCATGGAAGGCAGCAAACAAAGTTGGGTGCTGCGAGTTTTTATGCATTTCCTTAATATTTCAGCGCGTCGGAAGCAGGTTATTAACCGCCGGCGTGCAACGCAGCAGCGGTGCGGCTGGTGATGCGTGCGCAGGGCTCTGTGCTGCTGGCGTGCGCACACACGAGTGTGCATGCACGCGCCTTGGGAGCCGTGCTTTCCTAAGGAAGCCGTGTGATCATCTTCGTTTTTTAACATCTCTTCACCACTGCATCTTCCTGGTCGTCCCTGCAAGGCGAACTTGGACAGAAATACTTTCAGGTTCGCTATTAAAATTTTTGAGCATCCAGAACTGTTCAGGATTAGTTTATAATGCCCATTTTTATCATGTGTCTTATAAATTTTACTTTTGAGAGCCTTTAGAGGCTCGCAAGTGCCGTATTTTCGTATTCTCTTGTTCTCTTCTAAGTGCGCGCACGGGTGCATGCTCACACACGCACCCGCTCTCTATCTCCTGCCCTTCACGTATTAATGAAGGAATTTATTTCAGTATCATACTTCAATATTAGACTAATGCCATGTTGGTGGAAGCAGCATATGCGTGTAGCACATAGATGCTCCGAGTTAGGTGCAACGTGATAGACGTTTACACACCTAAGATTTTTTAGTGCTGTGAAATGGCCAGACCTTCAGACCTTTATACAGACAAGTGCATGTGCAAATTCAAGTATCTGGAAGTAAGTATGTTTTAAAGATACTTTACTAGAAAACTGTGCCTTTCATTTATATTTTGTAAAGCAAAATGCTTTCTTCTACACTGAATAAATCGGACGTGTATGTAAAATATCTTATTTTTTTATATATTGTTGAATTTAAATAAATAATAGAACAAATCCACACAATATTTTTCCCACAACCTCCTCAAAATAATTAGAAAATACCTAGTGATTTGTACAAAAGCACTTTTAAATTCGGGCCATTGACAGTATTGTATCAAAACCATCCCCAGAATGGCATTGCATTTGAACTCTTTTATGACAACATAAACTGAAAAACAACTCATAACTTTAAGTAGTAAAGCAGTATTTATTGGCCAGTCAAGCTCAGAGTAAGTAGAAAATGTTTTGGTGAATTGTGGAGTTTAAGAAAGGAATTCAGGAAAGTATGGTGATGGCTAAAATTAATTTCTTTGGAGCTCTTTTTAGAGGCCTGTAGTAGCTGTACAGCACAGTGCAAATAAAATCATAGTTGGTGTTTTTAACTAGTACCAGTTCTTATAAAATCAGATACTGTTAAAGACCCCCTCACTGAGAAATTTCAGACTGCTTGATGTTATTATACCTAATGATGCTGTTTACCTTAAGAGGATTTTTTTTCCCCTCTGGTTGGAATACTGTTAGAGTTGTTTTGTTGCTGAAGACTAGGATTTAAAGGAAGATAAAACAGTTTTTGGTTTGTTAGCTTGTTAGTTTGCGGTGGCTTGTTGGAAATGTTGGTTGTGCAAGTAAGAGCAGCAGAATTGCCTTATTTCACAGTGAGGATTTCTTTGAGCATGCTGTAAATGAACATAAAGATGCATAAAGAGTGCATAAAGATCACGTGTGTGTTAATTGAAGAAGAGGGATTAAAATCAGTTCATTAGATTGGCGAATTCCATTTTTTAAATTTCAGTTTATTTCTGTCTGCAACTAGAAATATGACTGCTCATAGAAATGCTCAGCCCCTCAGATGAATGCCTTCAGGAATTAGACACACGAACTAAAGCATTTGCATTTTGAAAGTGTTTTGTGTTGGGCTGCCAAATATTTTTTTTACATAATATTAGGTGTATGGAATGAAGCACTGAATGTATAGATGATACTTAATTAAAGCGTTTTTTAAAATAGGTGACTCGGATGAAGTGCTCCATTTTTTCAGATAAAAATTTAGCGAAGCATTGTGCAAACAAACTAAGATACAGGAAACTGTTTTTTACTCCACCCCCCCGACACTTATTCTTCAGAATGATTCGGTTCTTATTTAAGGTGTTGCTGGTAAATGAGCTTTCTGTTCTTGAGCTCCCACCTCTCGTGATTAAGAATGTATCTTTCAACAAATGATACTAAGACAGAGAAAGCTGGGAGCTCAGGAGAGAAAGGCACGGAAGTTCTAGGCCCGTGAAAGTCCTCAGCTGGAGAGCACTGCTACACAAAAGTGCGAGAGCGGCGTGCACTAAAACGAGATGAGCGCAGCACGCAGCATTTGAACGAGCAGACAGCTTGTGGCATGGTGGTTGCTTTCAGAGATAATAAATTGGACGTCTGGCCAATCCATGCTTGGGGTTTTGAAAATTAACTGGAATTTTGCCTGGGTGAACACGGCAAGATTTGGGCAAAGGAGAGGGAACGAGGGGGTAGGTGGAGTGAAGGCAGGCAGAGGACATGGAGCAGGAGTTACCCCTTGCAAGTTGGAGTTACCGTGCCGAGACTGTGCCTCCTGTGCGTGTAGGCGACATCCTCACAGCGGATCCTGCTTGGCGTGGCTGTGTTGGTGCAGCACTGCCTTCTCCGAGCGCATGCCAAGTATTCATAAACATCGTGCAGACGCTAAAGAGAAATAAAAGGAGTGCCAGGAATGCCTCGTTTTATCCAGATTTATTTTTTGGAGTTTTTTTGTTTGTTTGTTTTTGTGTTTTTTTTTTTTTTTTTTCGGTAAGTCACATTCGCTAAATGTGGCAGCAACAGAATTATTTCACAGTAATCAGCCTTCGTTCCGTGCGGCACATATTCCCGGGCTATAACAAACCTCCCCAGGATCTGGGAGATAGTAAAGCGGTACTGGGAATCCCTTGTGCACATGGGTGCATAGGGCACGGGCAGGCCAGGGATCGTGCCACCTTCTCTCAGGAAAATGGGAATGTGCCCCGGTTAGACATTTTCCCTCCTAAATGCATGAGTCGCTTGCAGCTTGAAACAGGTGCAGGTGATCAGCGCTTCCCCTTGCCCTCCTGCCATGCGGTTGCCTTTGTGGAGCTATATGATATATGCTTAACAATGCCCTACTGTGGTACAGTTATAATTTGAAATTGTAGAGTATATTTGGCTGAACGGAGAGAGAGAAAAAAAAAAAAAAGAAAAGCCCAGAGCAGTGAGGAATAGGACTGCGTGGCTTTGTTTCTCATACAGGGCGGACTGTGCAGTCGCGAAGGAATGTGTGGTGCGCGTGTCCGTGTAGCGCGCGAGCTTGTGCGCAGCGTCGGGCCCGTGCGAGGACACGTACTTGTTCACCCAGCCTGCCTGCAGCCCGCCAGGCTCATGGCTGCAGCCAGGAGACCGAGTTGCTCTGAGCCACCGGAATCGCGATCCCAGCGGATGTAAAATGGCGGGCGGGCTCTGCAAGCGCACGCACGCTTCCACCGCTTCCAGGTCTGTACCATGACCATACGCAAGCGTTCAGGCTGCGCACCTCTCCGCTGGCTTGTGCGTTTCGGTCTGCACCTGGTGGAAAATGGGCTACGCTCGGCAGCTTTGGATGTGCTTTGCATGGAGCCCTCTGAACCCTGATACCCCTCCGCATTGGGTGCCTGCGTGTCGTGAGGCTCACTGGCCACGCTGGCCAGTAACGTAGCATCAGGGAGCAAAGCAGGTGGTGATTTTCGTGAAAACAGTGCGGAAATTTGTCCTCGGCTATTCCTGCCCTCACTCGGCAGGCTTAAAAACTCCTAACGACCTGGCAGTGCTGTTAGGATTTCTTGAAAATTCGACACGCAACCTCTAAAACAGAATGTGATCCTGCTTCTGATGCCTCGCTTTCTTTATTTGATGCACGTAGGAACGGGTAAAATGCCCAGAATCAGGCCCGTTGCAGCCAATCTTTTAAAAACATATCCCTTCGGATATGAGTTCCCATTTTGCACTCTCTGTAAAAATGGGATTTTTTTTCACAAATTAGTGTGTAGGCACACGCTCTTCCCTCTTGTATACATTGCAAATTGCAGTGCCATCCCCCTCGAAACAAAGGATCTGATCCAGAGGCCTATGGAGGCAATGGAGTTTTTCCCATTGATTTCAAATGGGCTTCAGATTAATTTATATACATTTTCAATAATGACCTGGCTGCTGGAGTGGTTTTTTGGCTCTTCCATGAAACTTTTCAAAACTCTTATAAAAATTGCCCGGGATTGACTCTCTGAAAATGCAGGTCAAGGCACGGATCGTGTTAAAAGAAGTTGGGGGGGGAGGGGGGGGAAGACTGACAAGGAGCTTCATTTTACTGGTCCTCCAAAGGGAGTTTTTGAGTTTTATGAATGAGCTAAGGGTGCGTGTTAGGAAGTTGCAGGATTTATTAGCTTCTGCATTTTTTTATTTAAATTAGGACAGTCCTTTTTTCAGAAGAAGTCTATAGATTTAAGACAGCAGTGTACACTTTATTTATTTTTATGCACGTAAGCTTAAATTTACCTCAACCATCATGTTCTATTGTCTGCTCTGGGCTTCCGAGTGATTTGCCCTCTTAAACTTGTTAAAACACAGATAGAATTCTAAGTAAATTGCTTCAGATGCAGATTGCAGTTTTTGCAAAGAGGGAGGAAGATGAACCGAGGAAAGAGGAATTTGTTATTATAATAACCAATATACCTTTATTAAATATTAATTAAGCCATAATTTTCTATAGCCCTTGATTGATCATGTTTGAATTGCTGACTGATACTTGGGAATGCTTTAAATTTGGTGTATACTTAGCATGTTGCCCATGACTTCAGATACCTGCATACAGATATGTTTATTATGGCATTCGTTCAGCTGCTGAAATTCTTTTGTCCTTATAAATGGACGTTTCCAGAAGCGAGTCCATCTTCAATTTTAGTATTAAGAAAGTTTACATGCTTTTAGAACTATGAGCGTACATATATTTAGAATGCAATATTAGAAAAAAATATTTGAAAATGGCCTCATTTCTGTATTTTTTTTCCTTTTTTATCTCTCCTTGTTATAGGTAATTTCAGAAATCGAAAAAAAATAAACCAGAACAGAATTCTGTCTGTAAAAAGCCAGAAAAAAAAGCAGCACCATCATGGCTACCTAAAAGCTGGCAGGGGGAGCAGGCAGGGACATTCAGTAGCTTAGAAAATACATAATAGGGTTTTTGTTATCATCGTTGTTGTTCTATGATATCATAGGCCGAGATATTTCACACTGAAGTTAATTTATCTTTTCTCTTGGGTGGAGCATAGGAGTTTGGGGCTTTTGTGAAGGTGGTATTGATACTGATATTTCAGCATAATTTATATTAGCTTACAGTAACTGTGATATAAAGAATTTTTATCCAGCAAGAAGATAAAACTGAACTCTTCAAATATTATTTTATCTGCAGGATGTAACAAACAAAAAATGTTACACATGCTTACAGCATTTTAGGTGGACAGTTACTTGCTTCAGTTCAGGAAGTACTGATGAATTTAAATCTTTGACATAGTTTTTTAAATGCGTGGGCAGTCTTTTGGGAATTATTTGTGCTTTTTATTGGAATTCCGTATGCCAAAGGCTAGGTAAGCCGTTTGACTGACTCCAGGAGATTTTGGTCATTGTATTTCTTTTGCTACCCATGCACAAAGAACTCTGGTGTATTTACGTCTACATTTGTATATCCAAATAGTACAATTAAGTAAAGATCTTATTCTTGAATAAATCATTGTTTTATTTCTTTTTTTTTCAAAATTATTTTTATGCCTATCAGCAAGCCCTTTCTTTAAAAAGGAGAATTCTCTTTAATATTTTTGTAACCTTTGGCAGATGAGATTACTTGTCTAAAAAGCAAAAAATTAAAACAAGTGGTGTCCAGTGCAGAGTCAGTGAAAAGTCCACAGATATCGGAGTGTTTTGGGTTATACTCTTAAAGCAAAGTTACGGTGATTTAAAAACCTAGTGCAGGAAGCCTGAACTTGAATGACCCTTAAAGTACCTTCACAGAGTGCTCAGTTCTGCATGAAGGCACCGACTCACGCCGAGTGCTGTTCTGCCTTCTCGTGTAGCCCAGTGTGAAGCGAGGAGTGCCAGAGTGCTGCTCGCCTGTTCGAAGGGACGCAGCGCCTGTGCTCTCCCTGCTGTGGCAGACATTTGTGCAATCCCAGGTGCCCGAGAAGCAGGAGCTGATGCTGTTAGTCCCAAATGGTGGAACCTGCCTGAGAAGCCCAATGGGCCTGGGCTTGCACACTCTCTAGGGCTCTGTCAGGGTACTTTGCTTTGATTTTAATATAATTTCTGAAAATTTGGACTTTTTGTTGCTTGGTGTTATGAGTAATTTACATTTTTTTAATCTATTTTTATTAGTAGCCATTTTATTTTTTTTAAATAAAGTTTTCCAGCTCAGGCTGTTACAAAAAATAGTTAGCTAGTGGGTTTTTTTTTTTTAATGCAAGGTTATATGTTCCTCATTCTATAATTATTAGAGAAGGAGGAATTAACATGATCACATGGAAATTTTGTTTCTTGAATGGCGATTTACATTGATGGATTGAAGGTTTATGGTGCAGATTTACATTTAAATTACATATTACGTGACATTTACATTTTAAATGATGCTAAAGCAATTATTTCTACTGTCTCCTTGGTGCCTTCTGACTTTGTCTATAAAATTATTTCATTTAAAGTAAAACCCACTGCAATATGTGTATGTTCTGTGTATGACATGAATGTACTTCTGTATGCATGCACACCTACTTGGTGTATGTCAGTGATGATGTACATACAATATTCACATGTACACATTTAAGACGTTATTTAGTACTTATTTATGCTTTCTTATGCAGGGGGATGATTCCTGTTTAACAAGTTAGTGGTGAGATCCATATTGCTTGCTCCGCAAATCCTTTCAGGAGTCAAGTACGGTATTGCTTAAGTCAAGGAGGTAAGAAAGAGCTCTTAGCCACAGCTCGCCTGTATTAATACTTCAGCAGGCCCTAATTTCTGGACAGTTGCATGTCTAAGAAACTTTTACTTTGAAAAAGTGAAAGTACTAAGTACCTTTCTCAGTGACTTATATTGAAGCAATTCCCGATGTTACAAAGAGCAGAAAAATTGTGTGCTATCTGAACTTTTGCTTTGATTGAGACTTAACCTGAATGTAGGCCTTGGGCTTGTTGTCCACAGAGAGAACTGCACTCTATTCAGAGTGGCTTAACTTCCTCCATTTGCTCGTGGAAACACTAGACATATTTTCCTAAAATACTCAGGCCTGTGACGAAGCGTGCCGGTGCACTGCCCAGTGAATTCTTAAGCCTGGTCTTTTAGTGATAATTGAACTGTGAGACTTTTTATTTGTTCTTCTGCTGTTGACAATTTTAAAACTAGTATACGCAGTTAAGCCATAGGCCTGACTTTTCATAGGTCTAGGAAAGCTTGTTAGTTCTTCTTTACTGAACCTTCCATTGATCTGTATTTTTGATTAGCCTGTGTTTTGTGAGGAACGCTCAGATGACAACAAAAGTCACAAAACTTAGACTCTGCAGGGATTTGATACTCACTCTGCCCGCCCCGTTCTCCATGGGAATTTCAGTCCATGACCACATGTGTTCAGTTCAGCAGGCACCAAGAGTTCAGAGGCTTGCAACAGTTATTTTAACAGTACTGGAGTTGTAGTGTTTCTGTGCCAGCCCTGAACCTTGCGGGGGTGCACAACAGCCATGCCCAGCTCTCTGTGCAACGAAATACTTGTCTTCCCAAAATAATGTGTTCCCAACGTTATGTGCTGGCTGGTCAGAACTGACTATGAGGTGTGGACTACGGTGTAACAGACTGAGGAATTAGGTCTTGTTGAAGTACTAGAGCATGTGGATTGTGGTGCCCTTGTCTGGAAAATGGGTAAGAAACAGGGAAATGGTTTTGCACCAAGTCAGGGATGTCAGAGTCTTTTCTGTGTTCCTTGTAAATTGGAGATAGCTCTGACTGTGCACAGCATTACTTCTGGGAGAAATAGTTGGTGGCCAACTAAACCAAGTGCAAAGTGTATCTATAGTAAGCTAGAAAGGAAAAGCTGTGACCTGTTTTGCAGTGCAGCACTTAGAGATTTCAAGGGGTTAAATATTGGACAAAGCTGTGTCCTGTGGCCTGGATTTCTGCTGCAGCTGCTGTGCTAGGCCTGGACTTCCTTGAACAGGGACCTTCCTGCACAGCTGTAAAAAGGAGACTCTTCTGCCTCCCCAAATTCAGTGTCGCTCCTTACCAGGGGGAGGTTATTTGCTGCCATGAGGTGTTTCTTTCATCACCAACATCCTGAAAATTAACTGTTGTGTTTTATGCATTCATAAGTAATGAGTGAGATTACAGTGTGTGCAGCATCTGCTTAGAAGCCCCCAAATCAAAGTCGAAGTGTGATCGGAAGAGCTCAGCAGAAAGATGCAAGGAAATTGCTGGGTTTAGGATGCTGCTGTACGAATAATAAAAAAGTGCAGTATGTTGATAAGAAAGTGAGGGGAAATCAATTCAATCATTGACTTAAAAAAAACAACATCGAAACAAAAAAAACAACAAAAAAAGCCTATACGTTTACAGAATACTAAGCAGTGATGATGGAAGATAAAACTTACAAATTTTATATGCTTCCTGTGGACCAGTAGCCCAGGACAGTGGCATATTCCAACCTTTTGTTTGCTGGCTGTTTTTCCTTGATAATTCTATCCTTTTTATCCTGTTACCTGTCCGAGTGAGGTTAATTGCAGGATTTTCTTGTTATTTCTTATTTTACCCATCCTGTTTAGCACTGGAGCGTGGGCGCTGTGCAGCAAATGGCAGCCCAGGCGAGCAGGCTCTCCCCTTCTCCGGGGGAGCCTTACACGGGCACGTGGCGACAGTGCAGGGTCTGGCCCTGCTGTAATTGCTGTCATAAAGGTGATTTTCTTTTCCCCTCCATTTCTCTTAGGTATTGACAGTCAGATCCTGCAGGTGTTTATGCACAGCGACTGCTTGCACACTAGGAGTTCGTTTGATCAGGTTCACAAGCAAAAGTCATTGTGTTTACGGTGCTGCTCTGTCCCCCTCCTGCCGCTGCTTCCCCTCCCATCGGCAGCAACAAGGATTGTTTGAGAAATGGGCCTTGCAACCCAAAGGGAAAATACGGCAGGCCTGGAGTTTGCCCTCGTTTTCTGACATGTACCCCTGGAATTCTGTGCCGTTTGAGAGCCTGATCATTAGCAATGCTGAAGGTCTTCAAGGGCCCTGAGTGTGCTCACATCTGCGTGTCCTCGCCTGCGTCGGCGACACTTGAGTGCAGTGTCTTTAATGCAAGTTGCAGTAACTGTTTTAGCTTGTGCACCATCCTTAAAGAATGACTTTAATTAGAAGTCACTTTTAAAATATACATTTTGAATGTATATTTTATGAATAAATTACTGTTATTGTTTATTCTTAGCTTAGGCAAAAAATTCAGTGTTTTGCAATTCAGTGGGACTTTGCAAAGAGTAATATCACAAAGGAATTTATAATAGTGTGATATATGTTACAATATGAAACCTCTCCCCCAAAAAACTGGGCAGTGAAGATATAAAAACAACCAAGGACAAAAAAACAATTTAGGGACAGAGAAAGAAACTCCGAGAAGGCCTGTCTTTCTGTTACTTTAAGGCTGTGTATTTTATTTAATACTTAAGATGTACTTTTTTATTATTAATAGATGGTAAAATCCTTTTGACACCAAGTTTGAAAAAACAGAAGCTCTATGTCTACAAGTGTCACACAGCTTCATTTTTCAGTAGTTTTTTGTGCTTGTGTTTATATATCAAATTTATATGTTGATGCTGAAATGAAATACTCTTTCTTGTAAATTATACTTTCAAAAGGGGGAAATACATATTTCCAATCAGATATATAATGAGAAAGCCGTGGCCCTGGGCCTCCTTGGGGTGAAAGACAAAGTCCAAAGACTGCTGTAATTGCAGAATCAGGCCCTGAGTAATTGTCCGTCTGGTAGCATTGCATTAGTGCAAACGCTGCAGGAGCGATACTTTTTAGCAGGCTTCTGTTTTGTCAAAAGGTGAGAGAGGTGCCTATAAATTACCTTGATTGATTGTGTTGTAGCTAGCGATTTTTTTTTTTGAGTTACTACAGAAGTCAGCATGCTTTGTATTTTTCTTACATCTTAATAGCATGCGATGCTGTAACATTTATTATACCTTTGTTTAATTTGTCTCATCCGTGACAGAGTCTCTTCTAAGGAGCTCAAGCTTTAGATTAAAATGTAGTTCTCAGGCAGATAGAAACTGCAGTAAAAGTAGTTGTACTACTAGTTCATCCTATGATTAATAGCAAGACTTGCTTAGAAGTTAGTCTTTGATTTCCTCTGTTTAATTGTAGCCCTAAGTGAAATGGGCTTTTGATTTATAGAAAATGCAAAATTGGGTACAGAAAGTTTTAAATTACAGTAACAGTAAAAAATTTCCCACAATAATCATCCCATATTGTTTCAATTCAAAAGAGCTAAGGCTTGATTTGTGTGGGAAAGAACCCATAGCAGCCAAGTTCCACGTTTGAAACTGGGGAAAGGGGAGGATCAATTACCCTCTTTTGAGGGTATAAAAATATGCCTGATCTTCACTGTGTAATACTTTTATCATTTAATGAATGGTATGCCTCTGTATTCCCTTCAGAAGGGTGCATGCTGATTAATTACTTTAGAATAACTATTTCCTTGCACAGATAGTATGGAAAAGTAAGTAGGAAAGTTGTGTTGGCACATGCAAGAACAATGGTGAAAAAGGCAGCAGCATTAGTAAAAGCAATGGCTTGTAATTATAATTGAAAACTTAATCTCTCCTGCTTTTTTGATAATATTTGCGTTGTTACACAGAATGGCATAGGATACTATTAAAGCTTTAATAACAGTAGTTTAATGATTGCAGCTTTAATAGCAGTAGTTTAATTCCTAAACAGCTTTTTGGAAATTTTGTATGGCTGATCTCTCTGTTGCTTCACTGTGTTTATGGTGACGTTTTTTCATCAGATCACAATCATTATGTGTGTTTACAACACTAAATCTACATGTTGAAATTCTAGATAGTAAAAATATATTTAGGATAATTGAAGGTGCTTTGGGGAAAATTACTTAGCTTTAACAGGGTAAGACCACATTCTGCTCTGTTTTCAGGGCTAAATGCTGAAAACCACTATTGCAACACATGCAGGTTTACATCTTTATTCCTGAGAAGTGAGCTTCAGGCTTACATATGTACTTTTATGTGCACCAAAATCCATTTAAAAATATTTTGAAAATAATAATACAGTTATTATTCTCTTGGCCAACTTGCTGATTTTTAAAATCCGGCTTCACCGTCTCTCCTCACATGCAGATTTTATTTGGAACATACGGAGTTTACAGTCTGAATATGCTGCCTTATAAAATGTTGCTTCTACTTGATTTGGCATGACCAAAATTGGAAATTTAAACATAAAATACATTGTTGATCCATCTGTAAGTTTTTGGGTTTTTTTTTCCTAATTGTACTTCACTTGGATAATTTATTGTACGAGCGTTTTAAAGTCAGGTAAGCTCTGCTTTTGTGCTATAATCTGACAGTTTAATCAAGATACAAATTTAGAAACAAATCAGCACTGTCTTTTATATAGTGCCTCTAAATCCATGGTAATTGGTACCAGACCTTGGCAAAAGGAAACATCGCCGTTTCATGCTACCAATACCATCGGGTGCTGCTCCACAGCTGCATCGTATCAGAAGAGAAGATGCAAGAAAAATCAAAAGGATCCCCACATGCATTTTTTTCTGTAGCATACCTTTTCCAGAATATGAGGTTGGTGGAAAATTCCCTTGCATTCAGTGTGCTAGCCAGCTGTAATAAATAGTGCCATATGTTGTACATACTTTAACCCTTACCTTTTGATAGCACTGGACAATCTTTTTTTAAGCCAGCTTTCTTTATTTTGTAGTTGTGGAACATTAAGAAGAAACAAAAAAAATCTGAAAAGCTTCTACTTAATAAAATCAGAACAGGAAGAGTAGAACTGAAGTGCTTCTGGTTTATGTGTATTATGTCGATGTCAGCTATTTAGCTTAGAACTTTCTAAAAGGGCCTATTTTTCATATTTCTGTAACGTCAGAGCATAGCCTACAATATTAGCTACAGTACAGTTTGCATTGCTCTTCCCTCCGTTTCCCGAGCGTTCGTGTTGAGATGGAGCCTATATGAGCTATAGACTGAAACTGTACGTGCTCGCAGCACAGATGGAGTATTCTGTCATTAGAAGTGTTTGTTGCCTGTTGGAACATACAGCATATTTCTGCCGTGGCATCAACAGTTTCTTAGAACTGAGGTCAAAATAAACAGGTTGCAGTTGAATGCAATAACAGCCTGGGAAACAAAATTCCCTACTTGAGCATAAGTGTATTTCTAGATATGTGGGTATAAATATATTTTTATAGCAAGGTCTCATCTTGGCTTATACCAGCACATGTGGGTTAGCATGAATTTGCAGGAGCACAGTAAGTTTTCTATGGACATTGGTATACATATGCAGTATTGACAGTATTATAAATAATAAGCTGAATTTTAATGCAATAATCTTGTTTTCCTCCTCCCCGCTCTCCCCACAGGAAGTATTTGGTGCATTTTACTAGAATGTTTATCATACTGCACGTTTTAAAAGTGCATATTTTAGTCAGTATTTAGTCTTCTCTGCAGACACGTGTGTCAGGAATTGCACTGATGCAGGCAGTCTCTTTGAAGTTGATCGGATTCTTTCCATGAGGAAAGTTTGGGCGCAGGCAGGCAAGCTCTGGCACACCTTCCCGCAGTGTTTTAAGCTCTTGCTGCCCCAAACGCCCTGCCCCACCTTTTTGCTTCCTCAGCAGAATTGGCAGGGGGAAATATGTGCCTGCACCTTCATTGCAAAACTCGGAGGGGAGCTTGGTGCCTTCGCTCCCGCTCACTGGTTTGGCACAGCGCGGTGGTCTGGTGTAGCAGACCCTGGAGCGGGGACTTGTTAGTCTCAGGATGGCAAGATTCAGCAGCACCATTGCTTGGAGCATCAGTGAGGATTCACAGGGTCAGTCCTTGCCTGGCTCCAGCCCCACGTGGAATTCTAGCCACGGGGCGAGACAAAGAATTTCAGATTTCAATGAAGCCAGGATTTCACTGATAATGTCCAGATTTATTTATTTTTTTTTTTATCTAACAAGAGAAATGGGCATATAAATAGAATGTATTTTCTGGGAATGGGGCTGTAAATAGATGTATTTTTTTTCATCACTCCTACAGGTTTACTTATATTTGGCATATCACGGTTCATTTTATTTAATGTAGCTACCTCTTCTGTGTCTGCTGAGCTACAAACGCATGCAGGCGTAGCAAGCTGCCAGAAGTTAGAAAATGGTCTCATAGGTGTTTGTTTTTGGGGGGCAGAGGTGTTAAATGTAGTTAGTGCTGTAGTAGCTGAGAAACAAAAAAGGTTATTTTTTCTTTTGGGCAGAGGAGCACTATAGAGCTGCACGTACAGAGCTAAGATGGGCACATGAAGCGGCTGTAGTGGAAAGAGAAGGTGTGAGAGAGGACTAAGAAGATCGGTAATCTGAAAAGACGGGTTTAATTCTTTAGAAGAAGAACTAAAGCAGCAAGCACGCCCCAGTTTGTCTGTTGCCACCGGTGTGCCGCTGGGTCCTTACGCTTCTCGCGCTGCTCCGCTCCCTCACCTCAGCCTCCTCCTCGTGCAGGCGCCTCACGCCGCCGCCACAGGCGCCACGGGCAGGTCGCTCCAGGAGCAGACAGCTCCTGGGGGCTCCTCTTTAGGTCCTCGTTACGTTTCCTCTGATCCCCTTGCTCTTTTCCACACCCCCTCTAACCACACGCGTCCCCCTTAAGTCTAGGCAGGCGTTTTTTTCCCCCAAACCTTTACGGCAGCAGGTCCTGTGCCCCTCTCTCCATCTTAATCCACGGTCTCTCTGCAGCGCACAAGTGGTGTCAGCCTGAGCTCTCGGCCTACTGCAAATGCAGCCAGGAACCCCCTTCACCGCCTTTTCTAACTGGCTCTGCAAACCCACCACAGATGGTCTGCACCTCATACATAAAACAGATTTTTTTTCCTTCTGAGGCAGGTTTCTGTGAATGTAAGAGGCAGAAATGCTGGCAAGCTTGGACCTGTGTTTTTATATATTTTTTTAAAGTCAGCCTTGTGGGACTTGTTTGCCATAGCTCAGGACTTCTTAATAGCTTGAGGAGCTCAGTAATGTCTTGGAGCCTGTTTTGTCCACTTGATCTTTTCTTAGGGGAAATTATATATGTTAGCAAAATGAAGTTAGGGAGCAGCTGAACAAGAAAAAGAAATGAAGCAAAAATGCTTGTTCTGATGAAAATCAGTTGCTCTAAGGAGGTGGTCTTCTAATAAAAGTATAGCAGCTTTGTGCTAACTGTGTTTGGAAGTACTTTGGGGTGGTCTGCTATGACTACGTATTTCTTTCTTTGAGTGTTTTTTTTCAGTGCATCCCACTCTGCATTATTTTTAGAATAATAAACTAAAATGTACCCAGGGCTTTGTGCAGGAGCAAAAGAAAGAAGGGAACCAGCATTCTCAAATGTCAAATGGAGGAAGTTTTAGGTACCTCAACATTCCTGCTTCCTTGGTATATTGCCACGTGCACTTTTAGACTGGGAGTGTTACTCTAGTCATAAAAATCAGGAAAACTTGGACAGGTAGACATTTAGAGAAGGTCTGTTTCTTAGGTCTTGCTGCACACATGCTCTGATTTTCTGATAAGCCTAGAAGCTCCATCCACAGGACTGGTCGTGATCTCAGCAATGCGGCAACGCGCTTCGGGAGCTGCAAACCTAGGACACAGGTTTCTGCACATAGGCGCAGAAAAATATTTGACATACATTTATACTAGTAGTTTTAGCAACTGGTTTTACTCTACAAAAAAGCCTACGTCCGGGTTAGAAATAGGGTTCTTATTTCTCAAGAAGATCAAGCTAGACATGGCCTGAACAAAATTTTGTTCATGATAGGGAAAAAACTGATGAGTATTTTGTTCCTCCCAGTTTTGTGTATTGACACTCTTGGCGGGGTCACTCATGAGACAAGTAACAGTTACAGTCCAGAATCAGCTTATGGATTTCAGAGCATTTGTTAAAATACTTTGGGGTTCAGCTACGTAAAAGAATAGTTGTATCTCGGAGAAAAAAACATATTGCTGTCTTTGATCATTCTTTTGCAGAGTGAGTAGTGTCAGAGAAAGGCCTCTAAAGAGTGAATAGAGGAAATCTTCTGAGAAGAGTTTAACTGCAGAAAGCATGCCAGCCAGGCAGTGGAGATAAGCTACACAGAATCATCATAGGACTATTCAGGTTGCTTAGGTCTAACCTCTGGTCCAACTTGCAGCTCAAAGCAGGGGCATCTGTGAGGTTCGTCCTGGCTGCTCAGCACTTCACCTGGTCGCATGTAGAAACTTCCAAGCACAGAGAGTCACATCATCTCCGGGCAGCCTGTGCCACTGCTGGTCTACTGACCATATAGTGCAGAAGTCTGTCTTCAGATCCAGTTCAGTCCCCTCTTATTTCGATTTGTGTCCACTGTCTCTCATCTTCCTGCACGGCAGGGCTGTGAGCAGCCTGGCTTTGACCTCCTAGTGACCTGCTTGCGGGTCCTGGCAGGCTGCTGTTGGGCCTCCCTGAAGCCTTCCTTTTCCTGGCTCAGCTGGCCAGGTACCCTTAGCCTCTCCTCATGGCACCAGTGAGTGCTGCAGCCCTGCATCCTCATGGCCCTTCTGCTGAATCTGTGCGCCTTGCTCTAAGGCTCAGCAAGCCGAGGGACACACGGGTGGGCACTGCTGGAGCTCCGCTGCGGAGCTCCTGCCCTTCATCCTGTAGCCAGGAGTGCGTGATGGGCGCGTGCAAGCAGTGCTGCTCTCCTAAAACTCATCTAAAGTAAAAAGGTGTTTTTGCTGGCCATCAGCTGGAAGCCCTGCCAGAAATCTGATCTTAGTGGCCAGCATGGCCTTGGCCTTCACAGTAGTTTCTGAGTTAATGGGACAGCGTTGCTATTTCCAGGTATTTATTTAGAAAAATATTAACCTGGCCTTCAAAATTTATGACATTCTTTAAATTCTGTGAGATGGTAAAATAAATTCTGTGCAGTTTCTTTTAATTTGCTGTGTGTTTTTTCAGCTCCAGGATAGACATTTTAGGCTTATATCCTTGAAGATGAGAGTTTAAGGTATAATTAATCTTAAAAAGTGTTAAGGTATTGTGATTGTATAGCTGCAGGAGCCAAAGCTTTAAGAACAATAACAAATACAGAAATTATGATTTGATTGTAAATTAAGCAACCTCATGAAAAAGGGTCTGTAGTTTTTCTGTTTAGTGTCACTTTTTTTTTTTTTTTTTAAATAATGAACCATGTCTGTAAAGTTTAAAACAGTATTTGGGTTAGCTGCTGTTATGTGCTCATCTGCTTGGGACAATAATTAAAATGTACATTAATACTTCAAGGCACAAGTTTATGGAAGTAAGAAAGATACAGAGATTAATATTAAATTACCTAGGCACAGCCTAAATTGTTTGGTGGAGGGCATCAGTATATGTGCTTCTATAGAGAATTGTGTGTTTGTGTGCATTCTACATAGCGGAAGATAAGTTTTAGTAAAATTTCATGTATGTAATTTCATTAACTACTTGTGTGGGTTTTTCATATATTTAACTTCTCCTCATCAAGCTTTATGTATTTCTCACAAGCACGTCTTACAGTGATTACCCTAAAGATTAAATTGTCAAGATATTCAGATGTTACTCAATGTGTTTTTTGGTTGTCTGCAAGTATATGTATGAGCAGGAGTTACTGTCTCTGCAAGATTTGCATCATCTAGGATGACTTGTTTCCCCATATGTGCTGCACGTGGGGAAGGTTCTCCTGCAGCACAGCAGGCGTGACCCTCCCTCAAGCTGCAGGGTGGATATTTACCTAGATCTAGGCAGCCTTTGTGGAGAAAGAGGCCCTGCTCTAGCGGAAAAGCACCATCGTTCTTTAGCTGTTAGCAAGGACATTACCTGGGAGTCGTGATGTTGATTCCATCTCTGGCATCATGAAGAGTGAGCAGTGTCCCTACTAAATCGCCAGTCTGAATTTGTGGACTACTGTACATATGCAAAGTGAGGCACTACCACTGTCTGCAACATGGTTAGTCTTTATACTGCAAAATATATAAAAAAAAAAAAGGTAAAAAAAAAGCTGTTATGTTGCTGGCTGTGCAGGACAGTCCAGATCAGGTCCACTATTATTTTGCAGACTACGTGACTTGGAAATTAAATAGCAGGTGTCTGTCCTTTTTGCTCTGCTGAAATGCATGCAGCATACAGTTCAAAACAATACTGCTGCCCTACTTTACAATGTAGATAACTTCTTTTATAGTTTGTCTCACTCTATGGAGAGCAATTTGGAATGTATATGTATGCATGCTGCTTGATCTGCTGCATTTTTCTCAGTGTTACAGTTGCAGTCCTCTAACAAAGATGGTCCTTCTGTGCAGTGTGATCATGGAGCTTGTGGATTATGATAGAGAAATATCTAGCACTGTGCTGAAAGGGTCACAAAAAGGATAATTTTTGTATGGAATTTTGTATGTAGTTTTGCCCTTGCATAGCTAATGCACTGATTATGTGTTGTGCTTTCCTGCCTGCACTCTGATACAGGACCTAATTTTAAAAGGTGGATGTTTCTGTAAAACTTTAACTCTTAGACCTGTACACATGTCCAGATCTCCTTATGTGTTTGGGATCTAAAAGTAGTGTTGGAGCATTCTTTCTTACAACTAACACTGATGATCCTGCCCAAGTTAAAAAGCAGGAAAAATAAAAACCTTTCGGATATTTGCTGCTTCAGTGGATATATATTTCTGTGTATATGCACGGTGAAAGATTATTCTTTTAACTGTTTTTCAGAATATTAGCCTGGATGTAGTCTCCGTGTAAGGAGAAAAGGAGTGTGAAATGTACAGCTGCTAAACTACCGTTTTGAACAAACAAACAAACAAAAGGTCTTCCTCATCTGAACTGTCATTCAAACCACAGGATGAAAGCAGCCGAAGAAAAGTTGTTAATGATCTTGTCTGCAGGACTCTTAGAAAATTCTTCGGAAACTCTGGGTAAGCCAAAAAAAAACACCCCAAAACCAAAAAAAGCCTCTTAGTTGTAGAGTAGAAGCTGACACAAACAGAGAAGGTTGTGTAGGTGCATTGACTTGTCTGCTGAAATGTCTCTAGCAGCAGTTTCGTACGAGAGCAGCATCTCAGTGTTAATACTTCTGCACCTAATGAAAAGGAAACAACAGTAAGAGCAAGATTATTACCAGAATTAAATACATACATTTGAAGAAAAAGTTGATTTACTATTCAGAATGAAAATGTCTACTTATGCCCTGTTTGTTTTGTGGTAATGCATGTCAAAGGACAGAAATGTTCAACTATGAAAAATAGGTTTTAGTTCAAGTATGAAAAGTATGAATCGCTAAATAATGTAGTGCTTTCTGACTTGCTTAGTTCCTGAGAAGTAGCTGATTTTTTTGCATTGCACACAGTTAATGCAGTTGCTTTGTTCTTAATATCTTCATTTTGTATTCAGTAGTGATACCCGTTATTTTACATTTGCTGAATGAAATGTTTCCTGTGTATTTCCTTATTGCTCTGTCACTTTAGTACAGCTAAGTGGGATGTCATCATGATACCTTTTCTGACTGTAGTCTTAGTATTTCTTACACAGACCATTTTCAAAAGGGTAGCAATACATTCTCAGATACATGTCTGTTTCTCCTGTTTCTGTTTCAAGTCAGATTTATATAACAAAAATTAATGCCTTAAGACCTTGTTGTTTAAATATATGTGGGTACAGAACTTAGTACTGCAGGTGTTCTCATCTGTGGTAATATAAACTCTCTTTTATGACAAATAAAGGAATTCTCACTTTATATCCTTAGGAATTTGGCCAGGGTTTACGAATGATTTGTCTTTCATTTGTTTATAGTCAGATAAGCTTTTAATTAAGAGAGTCATGGACATAAGCATCCTTCCCGCCCTCCTATCTTAACTTTCTTGTTAACATCAAAGGGAATGTTTGTGGTAGAAAACATTGCAGTAGGTAATAAGTGTTTGTGGGAGAATCAATAGTATGCGTATCCATATATATATTTTTTAATCTAGTTATCCCCTATCTGTGTAGAGAGAAATCATACCTACATTTTTTGTAGTCATTCCAAATGCTGTTGATTAAAATAATAGCTGTGCAGTAGTAGCACATTCTGTACACACCCCAGACCACTAGAGATAGCAAAGAAAATATGCAAAGACTTATATAACCAATCTTTTATTTTTAGAAGTGTCTAGTGTAAACTTATCTTTTGCTTATAAATCTGTTGCACTACTCTGTAGCCTCTACAGTCCAACCGTGATTTAAATGAAGAACAGATTCGAAGCGGAGAGTGGGAATCCTAACACACTGCGATATCTCTTCATTTAAAATGCACCCTTGTGTATGAACACACAAAATGTTCTGCATTTATCGTGTCTGAGAGCAAAGCCGTGTCCATAATGGACCTTTTGATTTAGTGGGTTGTGTGTCACTTGGGTTGGTACTTGCACAGTTGAGATCAGCTGAGATAAGGGTGCTCAGGTGCTCCTGGTGTGAAGAAAGAGGGTTGCAAGCAGGGTAGTTTTTAGCCGGACCCTTTGACTCTGTGATTTGATGCTCCCGGCTTTGAACCAAAATTTAGTGTCTTGGCTATGAAGCCCATGTTTTACTTTTGCTTGGGGTTGTGAATGTGTATGCAAAGGTACTGGGTGGGTTGTGAGTTTCTGGACTTGAAAATGTTTTTGTAGTGTAGTGACCTCTGCTGATTTTTTTTTTTTCTTGGATTATGTCTTGAGTTACAAGGCAGTGATGTTAAGCAGCTGAAGTTTGTGTGTCCCTATATTTTGCACTAAATTTAAAATATAATAACACACCATAAGCATTGTTACAAAACTGGAAAGAGGGGAAAAATATGAGGCTATTTAAGGTATCGTTGTTCTTACTAAGAAGATAGTGAGTTATTGCTACCTCTGATATACATAAATTTAGTAATGCATAAATCTTTAAGATTACCCTGCAGAATAAATTGCAAGATCAGAGACTAAATTTTGGTCTCTTAAAACTTCATCCTCGTATATTTATAGGATATTTGTAAGATATAAGATCTGCCCCAAGAACTCTTTTGGCATGAAGTCTTGTGCTTACCCTCCACAGGCTGTTGTTCATTCATTGAAGAAAAAAATGAAGCTAACACTAAAATCAGATAATGCCCAATGATGTTGTCATAAATAATTAAGTACAATTATTGTAGGCAAAACCACCTGCAATATATAGGACAAGTACTAACTTGCGGAGTAGTGGAGTAACATTTTCTCTCCTTTTTTTATTATTTTGTGTCACAGCGCTCTCAGTAATATCCAGTTTATGTCCAAAATACTACCCAGGACATCTTGGCCTAACGCTTATCATTCAATACTTCTACTGTTTGCTCGTTTCTATGGTTCTTCTTTTATGTATTCATTCACAAGAGGCTTTTTGGAACAAACCTCAAAAGCTTTTCAATGCCAAATAAATCTTCCTTCAAATATGCTTACTCTGGATATTCTCAGGGGTAGGAGGAAACATTCTCCTGTGTTTCAGGTTTCCTGGGTAGGTGCAGTCTACTTTCTGGGTAAACATACATCTGCATCGCTCCGCGTATAAATAGAAAGGGAAATCAGTAAGTCAAGTCTCACCTATTGTGATGTGAGAACTGAAGCATTTTGAAAACAGCTGCAGACACAGCTACAAATTAACTTTACATGTTCTAATATCTCAGTTTCTGGCCCAGGGAACAAACATGATGTTCTTAAATGCTCTAACCAGCCAGAAGGGAATGACTGACCCTCTACTTGTTACATTTCTAAAAAATTAATTTAGAAGTGTATAGACGAAGAAAGATGTTTGGTTGTGGGTTTTCTTTTTCCCCTCAGCTGGAGTTTTCTTTATAATTCCTCAAGAAAATGAATAATTCGGGATCTTCATACCAAGAGCTTTAGACTCATCTGTGAAATGCAGATTCCCTTGTACACAAGGGATCTTAACTCAGCTGGTGAGAAATGCGTATGGAAAACGGACAGTGCAGTGCTCCAATATTAATTCCCTCTTGCAAGCCTATCATTCAAGTCTAGGCTTCTCTCCAGTCCACAGGAAATGACTGATAATCCTACTTTTTTTTCAGAGAAGGAATGTGCTGGAATATAAATCAGAAGGTAACATAAAGATAAGTCTTATCCTCAAGTTAGTTAATTCATTTGAAAGGTATTGCCTTCTCTATCCAACACAAGTGATAGCAGTAAAGCAGGGAAAGTTATTATGGGAGAGACTGGTTGCTTTTTATTTCCGTTGTTTTTAGTTCCTTAAAATATTGCCAAAAGATCAGTATTTGGGATGAATTTAACGGTGATAGGGCAACCTCAAATAGCTCTGTCTGAGAACATGGCAATCTTAGCTTTGGCATCTTACAAATTTTGAGGACTTTAAACTCTAACTGCAACCTTTTTCTCTTTTGTGGGAAATTTTATAAAGGTCATCTTAGTATAAACCCTTATTCATATACTAGGTTGACTGATTTAACCTCCAACTGAGAGGTGATTATAAAATGAATATTGCGCTGTATAATTCAAACTTTTATTTGGCAGGTTTCAAAAAGGGCCATGTGCAAAAATAAATATTGCAGCGGTCTTCGGGTTGTATTGCTTCTCTCTATACATTACGCTGTGAAAGAAGTCCTGTGAGAAGAAGTGGCTCAGCTACTCCTAAAATGTAAAAAATAGAATTTATCTCGAAGATTCAGGGAACAAAGAAAGGAGGTGTGAGGAACAGAATGGCCAGGTAAATTCCTCAATTAATAAGGAAAACTGCAGAAAGGCAGTGATGTTACTTTTGAGTATTTTGTATTAGTCATATCCTTTCTTTTATCTTTTTTAAAATTTATACAGATTACCAAACTGGATACCAAATACTTTCATAACCTCTCAGTATTACCTTAGCACTTTCAACAACTTCCTTGTATTAGTAATCAGTGAAATAGAATTATTAAGAAGACTGTCTTGCATCTATGAACTGTTATTACTGCAAGCTACTTGCACATGCAAACTGGAAGCTAGAGATGGGCCAATTTTAACAGGAGGATCTGGGGCACCTCTGCCATATACCTAAATATCCTTGGTGTTCTTGCCAGGTGAAGTGCATCAGAATTCTTCATTTTTTCTTCATAACTACAATTAAGTTACTTGTAATTACATTGCCAACAATTAGGATAGCTTAGCTGCCTCAAAACTGTTAAATATATCCTGACACAAAATCAAAATTTTCCCTTAACTGAAATATTACTAAAAATGTTGCCATTGAAGAAAACAGAGTGAACAAAGCAAAATCATAGTCATCATGTACTCCAGATATATTATCCAGTACGGAATTTTGAAGTATCTTGATGATGGGGCTGAATGTTTTTATTTACTCCAGCAGGTTAAGCACTATATGTAAGAAGATGATTAGCAATGTGTGGCTGTTCCTGACAGGTACCACACTCTAGATCAAATTACTTACGTGACTGCTAATATAAATATTTTATACCGTGTATGTAGTTGATGGCAGAGCATCTTCAAACAACTTTTGGAGAAATGTCTGTGAAAAGCCTTTTCTGGTAAATTAAACCCACCCTAGAGCATGAATAAATTGATCTTCGTAAGTGCCTGCTGTCCTGTCTGCTAACAAGTAACTACAGCTGTAAGGACAGTTATTCTGGCCTTACCTCTGTGACAAGGGCAGCTCCTCTGATAATAGTTGGCCCAATGTAGGATGTGGATCTTGTATCTCAGAATTACCTCTATTTTACTGTATGGGGACATGGAGTAATACGTTATTGCCAAATCGTCAGGCCAAGGGACTGCACTACTTTATTTTCTGAGTTCTTTTAGAAAGTAGCGCGTGTAAAACCACACACTAATGTTGGTGTCATTACTGCAGGGCAGGGGAATTTTCTCAAGCTCAATTAAAACTCGCTGTTGGATTTGGCTGCTTTCTAAGGAGGTGAAACCCCCGCGCATCCAGCGCTGCTGTCACGCCGAGGGGCCACTCGCCCAGATGGCTGCGCTGCAGCCACCGTGACGTGTGATCAAGGATCTTCCCTTTGCTATTACCCACTGTACTGATGCCTGCCTCAGGGAAACTGACTCAGAAAAAGATACTGAGAAGTTAGGCTTTAATTTTTCCTATGCTTTGGAGCTTTGATGGAGAAGATCTCCCTTCAGCAGGCCTGGGAAGAGCCTTTTTTGGATATGAAGAATGTTTTTTGATGTGCTTTTAAGAAGCAGTGCCTAGATGCTGGGTAGAGGCCTACTTGGGTTGAGCTTGTTCCTGTTCTTGTCTCACATCTTTAGAGTCGCGGCAGTGCCATCCTCATGTGTCCTAGTGGAGTCTGGAGCAGGTCGGGAGCCTGGGAGCAGCCTGGGGGAAGGTGTGTGTTGAGGGCACTGGAGCCCTTCTGCAGGAGATGTCTGGTGTCCCATGATTACATCTAAATATATGACCTACATTATATGCGTATGACTTCTTTTAATGAACTCTTTCTTTAATGGGAAAGAGCTGTTCCTGATATGGGTAAGTTTTTGGTGAAAAGCGAATATAAGGGTATGTTATTTCTAATGCAAATGTGGAACCCTCATGGTCACAGGCATGCAGACTGCTCTAAATTCATAGGTTTGTGCAGCATTACTGCTCCAACTGCAAATACTGGTTGCAGCATAATAACATAAAGAAAATGCAGGGTGTCATTTTCCCGTTTTTTAGATGTGATTTAGCAACTAGGGATGGAATTAATCACTGCCATTTGACTACTCAGCTCTCTGTGGAAAAGCTCCACAAATCCTAAGTGAGTTCAGGGCTAATAAAACAGCTGATGTAAACAGAAGGTGCATCTCTAAAACAGCTTTCATGGAAACAGTTATCCAACCTTTCTGTTCTTCTTAAATTTCAAGTACCTTGAGGATTAATAGACAATGAAATAGTGTCCACAAAATCCCAATCGAGTAAACTGTCCCCAGTAAGCAATTATTTACAAATATGAGCATGAAAGAATAAATGACTTGAGGCATTTATGAGATACAATTGTAATATTTTCATGATATATTTTTCTCAGACTCTGGAGTGAGGCCCTGGGACTGACATAAGTTGCACTGAGTATTCACTGGGTTTCAAACTCATGCTGCTTGGATGCTGTTGTGAAAAGATGGACAGTGCAGCCATCAGGACAAATATATATGTGAGCAAGGAGTTAAAATTGGTGGTGCCTCTGAAGTTTCTCTTGATTGATCTCACCGTTCCTGCTGCAGGTCTGCTGTGTGTTGCAGTTAGCTTATGGAGCAAAGAATGAAAGATTGGCATGTATTCCACTTGGTAGTAAGGATTTTTGATTTTGCTATATTTTTTAACCCTGGAGTTTTCTTGTGTTCACTTTTTTGTTTGTTTGTTTTTGTTTTGGTAATGAATAAGTAAATAAATCTGACTGTAAGATTCCTCTGCCTCTAAACTGCAGTAAAGATGTAAGCATGAACCTCCTAAATTTTTTTTCCCTCAAGAGGAAATGTCTGATTTTTAGTTTGTCTTTGATCAGGTCATCAATGCAATTATGCTCTTTCAAACAATTGAGCCTGTAGTTGATTATAGTGCAAGACTGGAACCTTTCTGTTACTGTATTTTTAGCAACAGTTACTTTAGGATTTAACATTACAGCTGCAAAAGGAAAGGGCTGCACTGGTCCCAAATCTTAGCCCTTAAAATTTACTCTCTGTCATTCATGCTTCCAAGAGAGCTCTTGGAGGACCGAGTTCCTGCATCCTTGCTCTCCTGAGAAAGGAGGAGTTGGATATGAGGCTTTGCTTGTTGGGTGGCTGGGTGGTTTCGCTGTGGCTAGGAGTTTTGCTGTGTGAGCCATTTAGAAGTGCTGCGTATCACGCCGGCTGAGGGACACCGTCCCCATGCAACATGGATGTGTTGGCCCAGGAGCACCCTGAGGCAGTGCCTGGGGCAGGTGCCGGTCCTGGACACAGTTCAGGAGGGCTTCTCTGGGGGAAGGAGGAGGCATTTCGCACTTGTGAAACAGCTCAGCCCCACAGGAGGGAGTGCAGCAGAGCTCCTTAGAGGATGAGTTAATGGAGAACGGGTTGACTCCTACAGAGTTGAGGAGCTGTGCTAAAGGAAAGAAAAGGATGCTGTGACATGATTTGTTAGGCTTAAGCAAAGCTTCCAAAAATTTTCAGGCAAGCATGATTATCTACAGTTGGGACTGGCTACCTGTTGCTGTCACTTCTTCTTAGGAAACTGCCTGTTAGCAAATGCAGTTTTCTAAGCATGGTCATCAAAGTCTGCAAAATAGAACATAGTATTTTACTAAAGGTGGGGAGTGGTGCAGAGAAGTATTTCAGAAGATTTGGAGATGTTTGCGAAGCTTGTCAGAATAACCTCCTGTCAGTATGGCTATGGTAGCACAGTTTGCCAGTTTGAAAAATTGGAAATGTTATTCTGGTTGCATCAGAGTGAAATATCCATGTATCATATGTATTAAATCTCTGCAAATACCAGGATTGAAGTTGGCGGTAAAAATATGGAGTCCTCATGTGTTATTTACCTAGCATATGTTGTGCATGGGAACATGGTTAGCATCAGGCAGGCCAAGAGAAAGCCACAGCAAGAAAAAAAATGTGATTAACAGGCAAACAAAGTAGCACCTAGAAACCAGCACACTGATCCCCTGCAAGGAACCAGACCACTAGGAATGCTGAACTTCCAGACCAAAGAGACCTCATGCATATGTGCAAGGAAGGATTGAGTCTGTGTATAAACCTGGCAAAAGGAGCGGCGAAAGGATAGCTTCTTGTACATGTTTGCAAGACAAGAATGGAAGAAAACTGAATGAAAAAAAGAAAATTGCCCGGAAAAAATAGCCAAATTCCGAAACTGCTCGCTGGGGAAATTTTTTGAGGTAACAGAGGGATAGTTTTCTTTAAATCCCTAAAGCAAAAAGCAGACGAGAGAGGAGATACTTGCAGCACGGAGCTGGAATTCTGGCATGCACATGTAACTTTAGAGACATGAAAGGTCTCCTAATTAGAGACAGGATCATTTGTGGGACATGTGATTCCAGTTTATAGGAGGAATTGCTGAGAAAAAGACATCTAACCCTAAAGGAATGAATCACAGAACAAGAGCAGCCGAACTGTACGGGGCAGGGCGCAAAGCGAGGACAGCCGCTCCGTGAGGCGGGACAGGGCTGCATGCAGCCTCTCTGGTGGAAACACAGCCGTGCATCATTACAGAGAGTTTCCCAAAGTATGGGGGAAAATCCACTGCAAGACTTTGACTAATTCCTGGGTTTTTTTGTTTTTGTTTTGTTTTTTTGTAGCATGTTCACTACAAAAAATGGTCACCCTCGATGTTTGACACTACTGTTTGCATTAATTATATTTGCTTTGCACTGTTGGATCGTGGTAGGAGCCTAATGCATTATGCTACATTAGTAGCAATGTACACCAAAAAGCAGAGGGCAAGGCAAACACAACTAGGTCTTCGTGAGGAGGCTGTGGCCTGGGCGGTGGTGAAGTGGAGGCTCTCAGTGATGCTCGGAGGCATTGCAGCACTTGGGCTCTCTAGGGATGGAGTCCTGAGAGTGCTGCACAGCACGGGGATGGCTGATTCCTCGTAGGCACCCACCGATCTGGTGGCGTCAAACTGCTCCTGGCAGGCTTGCGAGTAGAGGCCAGAGTGGAGGCTGCATTTGGGCGAGCACCTCTGGTGTAGTGAATCCACAAGGGCTCCCATGAAAGGCGCGACAGCAACCATGAAAAAGGAAAGTTGTGCTGACCGGCCTGCAGTCTGGGAAGAGGAGGACATAGGAAGGTAGTGTTTGAAAGAAGCACCGGGAAGTGGGTGACCTGAATGTTACCCCCATTTGTTGTGCTTCCGTACAAGGCTCTCTAAAGAAAAGCCAATTATATTTTAGAAGAATAGAGGCTTCTCATGTTGTTATTCATCATGTGGTACGTGAAACGCTAACAACAACCAGAAACTGTGAGTTAACCTTGTCCTTTCATCACGTATGATCATCTCATCACTGGGCTGGTGACTGCTCAAAGCAGCCTGAAAATGGTCGAGCCCCAGACAACTAAACTTTTATACATTAGTACAAAAGGAGCAAAGAAGATGAGAGGGAAAAATGATTGCCTCGAGGGATACAGCTTAGTGGTTTGGCTAGTTCTACTTAGAAAGTCACTTGTGGCTTTTATAACGAGGAACTTCAGGTTTGAATTTTCAGAGTTATTAACTGTACATTTGTTTGTTTTTTATTAACTTTCTATACTGTGCACAACATTTTTGGGAGTATAGAGTCAAGCGATCCATTCATCCAGCTTAGCTCTGAGTAGATGAGCTTTCTTTTCCTTAAAACTTTGAAGAGCTTTGAGTCTCAGAGTTCCTTAATTATTTCATTGTATGCCTGTCAGTTTTTGGTAGCACAGCTCATGTCTTCTAGCCCGTTTCCCTCGTGAGAGCATGTGTTTCTGGCTAACGTAGGATGGACACGTAGTTCTGCTTTGTTCTGCTTGTTGACTGGCGAGAATTAGAAATGTCTCTTTATATGTACAGACACAATTCAGCCACTTCAGTCTGCAGGGGGATCACTGGAAGTTGCCAATCGCCTAGCTAGTGGAGCATTGTATGATTTTTAAGTTATTAGATTATGCTTCAACTAGCTGCTAAAAACCTTGACTGTAAAAGTTATTAAATATAATTGCATCTGTAAAGGTATTGTTTATAAAAAAAGACTTTCATTAGCAGCTATCTTTAGGAATCATTGATTCCTTGATTTAGACAGTTGTATCTAACTACTATTTTATTTCAGGCAGTGTTTTGAATGTTACTTAAGCCTAGAAATATGTCTAAGAATAAATAAACTGCAATACCTGTGTCTTTACTCAGGAGAAAATAAAAACAACTGTGCATAAAACTGAAAAGTTAATGGGAAAATGCTGAACCATCTTAAAGATCTGGCCAAATAATAAATATTTTGCAGAAACATATTACATTTGCAAAAACACCCACTATTTGCCAGCTGAAATATTCATTGAATAAAATGGAAAGATGCCCATTAATTTCAGTTAAAGCTGTTGAAGTCATGTGTTGGTCTGCATACTTCAGAAACTGTCTACTATGGTTCAGTTTGGTAAGGAATTTGTTTATTATTTTAAGACCTGAAAAAGTTACTGAACTTCCTATTTTCATATCTTTAATATTTGAAATAAGTCATGCTTGTAACAACATATGTACAATCTTTAGAGAGATTGTAAAATTTCTCCAAATTCTTCCGAGGCAGTCAGATGTTAACAAATTAATCAATTGTGGTATAGTGCAGAATACCACATGCTGTTCTGTATCCTTGGAGATGAACTGGACATTTGCAGATTTGGTTTTAGGGCAGAAGAGCTGTCAGAGGCTGGCTAAGGCTCTAGAATGTAAAGCCCCATAAAATACCGGCAAAATGAGGAACTTTACTCCCGTGACCAGATGTAAGGAAGGGCTACTTTCAAGAGACTATGTACTGTTGAAGAAGTTGATAGTACCGTTGCCTCTTCTCCAGTCGTCTCTCACATCCATCGTCACTGATCTTTTTGTTATAGCAATTTAATACACAAAAATTGCCTCTTTCTACGAACGGCATCCTGATGGAATTAGGCATAGTATGTAGGTGTGGCAGTAGTGTTTTCAGAAGCATTAAAACACTTTGGTAGTGTTGCAATATGACATAAAAACACATGATAGAAAAGTCTATTAAGTCCATAAATAACCAGGGAACTTGAAGGGTTGCTGGCTCTGGAGCAGTTGGAGTCAGAACTGTTAAGACTCAAAAAATATTTTATATTCCCTTAGCTGACCCAGAGCATTAACTTTCGTAAAATGTTTCACGCCTGTTGTGCTCCACGGAAGCTAAGGAGGACAGTGGCACTTCCCTCCCACTGTTCTAGTGGTTAAACAACCTCTTATCCTACCAAGGCATGATGGAGCTCCACTACAGGAATGTTACTACCAAATTCTTTAAAAAGGAAAGAGAATTTGTGCAATATTTGTCTTGGTAATTAGATGTTGAAAGGAGTATTTCCAGTGAGAACATCCATGAACACAGAAATATTATTGCAAGTATTTATATCAGGAATATCCATTGCTATGAAAACAAAAATAAAACAGCAAGGCCTGTTTGCTGACAGAACTAAGATATCCCAAATATGTGCAAGAATCATGTAGTATTTGTGGGTATTCAGGAAAAGTGATAATTTGGAAGCAGGCATAATTTGGAAGCAGTTTTCCCATTGGGAAAACTGGTGGAAATGTGTTTAACTGCTCCCCTGAAACAGCAAGCTTTAAGTCTAGGTCTTGGTGGGGACTGTGGTAAGACACTGAACTATACTTAACCACTGATCTTCCTTTTCTATACATAGGCATTTTCTACTTTTAAAATTATTAAAGGTATTAACAAAATCAGAATGTGTTTAATTATTTACCTTTCATTTTGAGAATCTCAGTATGAAAAAATATGTGATTTTATAATCTCAGGCATTTTTGGGACCTCATGTGATTTTGGTTCATAGTTTGAAATTCTCTTTCTATGGAAATGGGCTGAACCATCCATCAGTTTTGGATTTCTTCCACAGACTTAGGCAACTAGGGGAGATCATCTAGATTGATTCTGTTCACGATGTTGGCCCTGACATTTTACATCCTATCCCATATGAATGGGAATAGTATTTCAGGGATGACTAATGTCAAGATTCCCAAATGTAACAATAATAAATTCTTTTGTATCAAGAGAAGCCCTAAATTACTGAAATGCAAACAACTATCACACGTGTGCGCACATGGTTAACCTCCTAGTGACATGCATTTAGCCGCAAACCCCCCAGACAGAGGGGCAGCCCTCAACACGATTATGCTTTAACTTCCTACAACCCATCGGCCTTGTCTGTGTGAGGCTGAACTGCAGCTGCACGACCTCCTTCGGTATTCTGTTTCCCTTCTAGATACTGTTGGGGCATTTGACAGATAGGCTTGAGTTGAGACAGAGTCAAATACCGAAATGAGCATCATGCGTAGTTAAATGCCCACTGGATATAAGCCTCCTTCTTTACCCTCTGTACATCCTGAGCAGGAATTAACAACAAAAAAAAAAAGGTAATCAGGTCCTGGCAAAGAGAATACCAACTTTTTCTCTCCTAAAGACCTGAAAAACAAACAAGATGACCTTTGAAGATTTGCAGAGGAGGCTACGGTGTCTCCTGGTTACATGTGTTAAAAGCTGACATGACTCAGGCACCTGATTCCCAATTATACCTCATTTGCGGGAGGATACCAGGGTAATCATGCAGCCTGTTCTCTGACCAGCTTCTTCAACCAGAGCCACTTGGTTCCGATGCTCAAACCAGAGTGTTCATAGTCATCTTGGTAATTTTGACGAAAAGTGGAAGTTTAGTTTGTGGCCAGTTAGTTATTGTCCAGTTGTCAGCATCAAATAACTTCTTGTGTGACAGCTGCCAACAACCTCCTCAGCAGGAACCAGCAGATCTGCCTCTTCCTTCTCTTTGCCAGGAATGGACATAGTTTCATTCTCTGATGATCCTGAGAACAACTGAAATACAAATAATAAACATAATCTCTCAACAAAACAAAACCCCCAAACCTACTGCTTGCTGTGTAGTTTGAGGGTTAACCTAAATCAGTTGTAATCAGAAGAGCAAGGACAAGTGAAGCTCAAAATTTCAGCTTTTTTTTCTGAGCTCTAGCACATGTACTAAAAGAAAAGGATGTCGCAGTATTTGACTACTGTGGGGACAGAGGGTCTGGTCTATAATTGTTTGCTGCTTTTAAAATGTTCTGTTCATCGGATATTTGGTGGGAGGCTGTCAGTGAAAACAGACCCTTTCCTGTATTGGGAATGCCAGGTGCCGTACTTTAGCAATACTCAGATTATGAGTTTATTTCTGGCTCTCTGGATCTTTGATCCTGCCACTGAATCCGCGGGGGTGCAAAAATCCACCCACACAGATCCGATTTGCAGATCCTGGCTTTAATTACTTATGGTTTGGGTTGGACAAATTACTGCTCTCCTTGCAATAGCTACAGTTATTACCAGCAATGTAAAACTATTTAAAAAATAGAAATCTACATTATGAATGCATGTATTATAAATATTTTTAAGATGTTGCCTTTATTAATGTGTTTTGAGGCTTAACTGGAATTGTCATTGCTCAGTCTTGCACTGTGCTGCTTTTCATCTGGCCCTGACAGCCTGGATTCATAGCAATTAATTAAAAAAAAAAAAAAGAGCTCATAATGTTTCTAATCTAAAAGCAGGTCTAGAACTAAAAGAAGACCTTAGCTTAACACACCTTGCAGTAGGATCCCAGTACTTTGTTCAGTTGAAAGTGGACTGGTGTATTTCTTCAGTATAAAGCAGCCCCCTTTTTTGTCTTTGGGCCCTATTCATAAGACTAATCCATCTCAGGTTATATGATTTTCATCTGCATATAAATAGGAAATGAATAAATTATGAAGAAAGCACTTCTAAGCAAGAACTTTGAGTAAGAATGGGAAAATAAGAATCATGAAAGGTTTTTGAAGTAAGAATCATGAAATAACAGTAAAATTTGAATGTTGTAATAAAAATCATACATGTCAGTACCAATACTGAGCTGAGAAATGCCAAGCAGAACCAGTCTAAATAGAATAAGGCGAGTTCAGGAATGTCATACATGTTTTTCCTAAGGCTTTTTTTTTTTTTATCTTTTTCACTTAAACCTTTCCTGGATTTCTAAGCATAGATTTATACAAGCAAACATGTGGCCATAATGCCCGCGGGTTTTGAATTCTTGAATGTTGCTTTGAATTTGGAATCTTATCTCTGTTTTTGTTCCTTAATAGACCTGGGTCGAAGAAATGTGCTGTGTTCAAATGGTCAGTCTTAGGGTATGGCAAACTGTGTGATTTCAATTGTTGCGTGTTCTCATTTGAAAGTGAACTGAAAATTAGCAAAACTTTCAGGTTATACCTGCTTAAAATACTGTAAAACTTGAGTTTTCTTCAAAATTGGAATTAGCCTGCTTTTAATTAAGTGCAGTCCACTCTCAGAAAAAAAATATCCCTAATTCTCAACCAACGTGTCAAGTTTATGACTGGCAGCCCACCCTTGTAACAGCTGGCCCTGCTTTGCGCTCCACTAAAAATCAAGTAGTTGGCCTCCTTGGAGGCAGGGCAGGAGGCTGCTGTCTGTCGCACCTCCCACAACCTGCTGCAAGCCTCTCTGGGCGGGAGGACCAGGGCTTTAGCTGAGGGTTTCGGCTCGCGTGGTGGGTGCTCTGTCCCCAGCTGGGCCGCGGGCCTCCTGCATGACCCTTCACGGAGCGACAGAGCTTTCTGTGTGACACTCCCACCACCTCAGAGTGCCCTCGGGTCTTGCAGAAGATTTCCTTGTTGATGTTTATTGAGAGCTCTGACATCTCCAGGTGTAAAACTGTAGAAATAGGAAGTATAGTCCCTGTGGCCTGTAATACCTGAGAAATCATGCGTGAGCTGTAGAGTCTGTCTAACGAGATAGGAGCAAAACTTTTCATTTTCAGCAAGTGTGCTAGATGCAGACTGCAATCCAAGTCTCTGTGTCCATCAATATTTGTTTTTCTCATTTTATTATTGAGAAAAATATACAGTAATGAAAATGTACTAGTGTAGAAAAAAATCTTATCAATGCAAATCCTACCAGTGATCTATCTGAAAATTTAAAACCTCACAAAGCACTGTATATTTGTCTTTTATAGAAAATAGTATATTCAGCTTTAATACATAACATGTATATTTTTTATACAACATATGGCGTTAGCATTTTGCCAGATTATCAGATATTATCAAAGAGATTTTCTTTTGTTCAATTCAGCTAGCGCATATTCGCAGATCATCATAGTATTTAGCTAGTACTTGGTACTCTGTTGCAACCTGTGTTGGAAATAGCTCCTTCCTAAGCATGAAATATGTCTTGAATGAGTCCTCACTCTCTCATGATGGAAAGTAAAAGTAGGTTAAATCAAAGTACCTATTGAAGGCTCTTAGTGATGAGAAGTCAGTTATACCATGGGGAATAATTTTGCCCTTAATGTATGCTGTATATATTTATTTCTCTACAGAATTACCAAATCCAACGATGGGTTATATAATTATTAGAAAACTTATCTTGAAAGACTGTGAGCCAAGATTTGAAAATGACCAGTCCTTTTGAAAATGTCAGCGTTGAGGGAACCAAACTTCAGACCTTGAAAAAAGAGGCCTTCTAGAGGTTTAGAAATGTTCAGCTCTTCATAGAAATTTTATTCATATATTGTGTCTCAATTTGGGATTAAAAAATTATAAAATGGTCACTTTTATCATTTGACCTACTTTATATCATTTTCTTGTTATAGAATTAAGCATATACTAGCCCTTTAACTGAAAGTAGTGGCTTCAATTTTTTAATAGTTTTGCACATAAAAAAAAATCTACATGTATTTTATATGGGAATGTGGAAATGTTATACAAACAAGAAATTTGTTTCATCTTTCAAGCTACAAATAGATGATGGCTTTTGAAAACCTGCACATTTCCTCTGCAAATTAATCTTCCCCTCTCTTTTGCCAGTATCTTTCAAGTTCCATCAGCTTTCATCTAGAAAGCTAATGATAAAGCATCAGAATTGCACCCTTTTAAAAGAACAAAAGAGCAATGCACTTATTTTAATGAAATCAAATCTGTCCACGTGTGGTTTATTATTATTTACCTAAATGCTTGTTCATTGGCATGTGGATAATTTCTTTAATACTTCATATTACGTTCTGCAGCAGCCGTCTGGCATCATTAGATACACACCCACAAGTGTTTTAAAGACTTTTTCCACACAGCCATAAAATTGCACCTTCCTCATTGAATGTAAAATCAAGTACACCTGTAATAACAAAGCAGGGAGTACTATGCATCCCTTCCTGGATCTGTAGCTGCATTGCAGTATAGCTGTGGTGGTTTGCCTTCCCAGACTCAGTGAAATTAAAGGTCATGTCCTAATGTTATGTCTTCCTGTTTAAAATTAATCGCTTGTAAATGTTTATCTCAACTAGAAGTGAGAGTGTGGTCTACATTTGTGCTCTCCAGTTCCCATTTTGAGGAACTGTGCAGAAAAACAGCTGCAAATCCTTTCATGTCCTTCTTTTGCTATTAAACATTTACATCTTTGATTTCAGTTCTTTGCGGGGTTTCTTCCAAAGCTTACAGTAGTGCTGTCTAGATTTATAGTGGATTGCATTGTTTTTTGCATGGAAAAAAAAATACTGAGAATTCATGTACGATGTCATACAATATATAGTTTCTTTGTGTTCTGCCAATATGTATTTCAGTTTAAAATGTCTTGAGGCTGGTTGGGGCTATTTCTATAGAGAGATGACCAAAATATACAGTATATTGGCTTCCATTTTGCTGTTTTTGGATAGTCAGGGCTGCTTTCCATTTCCTGCAATGTTCCAATATAACTAAATCACATATACTCTGTAATGGAGGCTTCTGAGACCTGGGGCTTCTGTAAAATGTAAAAGAGCAAAGTACTATTTATACAGTGTAATATTTTGATTTGCTAATGAGCTGTGAGGTGGGTATTATCGTGAACTACCGTGCAGTCAAAGAAGATTCTTAAAACATGCGTCGAGTTACTCCAGCTCTGAATCGCTGCGGATAGTGTAGTGCTCAGTTGCTAATTAGACTAGGGTTGTGCTAATTCTCATAAGCAGTGCAAGTGACTGACGTTCTGCAGCATCTAAAAAGCAGTGAGTGTCGGAGCAGCTGACCAGCTCCATGGTGAAGCTGGCAGGCAGCTGCAGAGAACAGTGAGCCGTTTGGAGGAACCGATTTGCAAGATTAACCCGTACTGATTGATACGGCCTGGTTCCGAGGGGAAGGAGGAAATAAGGCATGTACCCTTGAATTAGGCTAATCATATTCCAATCCTAAAAGGATTAAGAGAGAAATGTTTAACTGAAAAAAAAATCCCATGGATAATATTTCATAAATTATTTACTTTGGGTAGTCTTTGCATTGTGTATTTCCTATAATAGCACAAAGCACTCACTAACCATTCTTCTTCTTCTCCCATGAGTCAGTCCCCCATGTTTAAAATGCTGGTGGTTTATTCCAAAACTGATTTTTCCCTACTTGTGTAACTGATAAATGTAACCTCCAAGGCAAAATCCTGTGAAGTATTTCTTGATAGAACATGCCAGAGCAGCGTAAGCATATTCCAAAGGTTAAAATTATTTTTGATTAATTTTTGCTAGCATGTTTTCTTCATGGCTATTTCAGACTAATATTTTCGTTAGCACAGCTCTTCTCTGAAAATCTGCAAAGTGAAAATGACAGTATGGTATAAAGAGTCGTACTGAACCAGGTTTGCCTGTTGTACATCTCATAACCTTCAGACCTCCAGTCAGGTTCCACCCTTCTCAGTGGTGGCCAGTGACAGGACAAGGGGTAATGGGTACCAAATGAAACACAGGAAGTTCCGTCTCCATATGAGGAAGAACTTCTTTACTGTGAGGGTGACAGAGCCCTGGAACAGGCTGCCCAGAGAGGCTGTGGAGTCTCCTTCTCTGGAGATCTTCAAGACCCGCTTGGATGCAGTCCTGTGCCGCGTGCTGTAGGTGTCCCTGCTGGAGCAGGGGCCTTGGACTAGATGATCTCTAGAGGTGCCTTGCAACCTCAACTACTCTGTGATTCTGTGATTCTTATTCCTTCAGTCAGATCCTAAAAGTTAAATTAGGCTTTTAAAAATCGTAGTAGTAGTAGTAGTTGTATCAACCAGTAATAAATAAGCTGTGTCTCTTTGATAGCATTCCCATAGCTTTTTAGAGCTTTTAAAGCTTTATACATTTCAAGCATTAAAGGCATCGTTAATTAAACGCAGAGCAGTACTGTCGTTCTGTTACATGAGGTGGAAACAAACAGCTGTGGTAAGATCCATCCTACACATATTACAGGCCAGGGGCTAGCTAAGGTGTGGCGTTTTCTCAGGATGGTCACGCTGTGACTTGCTGCAGATGCCATCTGCCCTCTCAGCACGCAGTGCTGGGGCCCTCCTCGGAACAAGCTCCTCAGATGATCTCTCGACACGAGATCGCCTGTGGAGTGTCGGTGGAGGGGCAGATGGGGCACATGACGGGAGCTTGGACTAGTCAAGTTTGGCAGAGGGCAGTGCTGTAGGGTAAGACAGTCAACATGGGTCAGAGTTTCTAAACAAATGGAGCTCCCTGTTGATATCTTCATCCATCCCGGCACAGATCTCAGTGCGGCACTTTCAGAATTGATAGGCATGCACTGGGGGCTGCAAAGGGTGTGTTTTTACAAGTCATAAGGCAAATAAAAGTATTTTGTTTTGTCTGTGTGCTTCAGCCAGCCAGTGATAATTTCTTGCAGGCTACATAACTAAAAGCTTTGATTTTGCTTCATCAAGTTGATGTCATGGTGGTTTAAATTAGACCTGGAAGTCTTGACAGTGCCTTAGCTAATAAAGCTTCATCGTGAAGTAAGAAAGAGAAAACTTGTCATGTGATTGAAAAAAGGGAAGGTGTAGAGTAACTCAAAACTCCCATTTATATTCCCTCTGACCCTGCTGCTTTTTCTATTTCTGAGAAAAAAAAATAAAAAAGGTCTCTGACCTCTGTGAAGGCATGAGGAAATTTGAAAGCAATATTGCATGGCATCGGCAGTTGACTCAACTGTAGTCCACATGTTTTAACGCTATGACATTGCAAACTGCTCATCTTTTATTATACTGAGTACAGATCTACTGCTTGCTTTGAAGATGTAACTTCTCTTGGATCACATTGGTAGTAGAATCAAGCTTGCTACAAATCCGTGTTGTAGATTAGGTCGTTTGCTTATATTTCAATTACAGTATTGTTTTCTCTTCTACTTTCTCTTCTACCTTTATTCTGCTAAAGCTGTACAGATGGATTTTTGAGTACTGGAGACTGTGAAAGGACATGGGGCATTAAAAATAGAAGCTCTGGGTCTTTTTTCATAGTCAAACTAATTCTCATATCCCCAGTATTTTATGCTACCCAAAGAAGAGGATATTGTTTACCGCACTTGAAATAACACAAAACCTCTTCCCTCAGCATGAAACTGGAGTTTCTTCAGTGAAACTGGAGACAAAGTTCAACTTCCTGTCAGTAGGAATTTGAAAGAAACTCACGATGCTGCTTCTGTCAAATAAAAAATCTATGAGTCCATGCATATATGACGTGTACAATCCAAGCTCGGTCTGATCCTCCCTTCTGTCTTCAATATAATTAGTTCTTGTGTTATTTTCTTCAAGGCACCTGGAAGTGGTTTGTCACTGAAAGCAATTGTAACAGGGATTTGCGGAAACATCTTCTCCCCATCCCAGGAAAGTTGGTGGGGTGGCCTAGAAAACAAAATTTTGCCCTTTGAAGAAAACTGCTCTACCTCATTGCTGCAAAGGACTTTTGCAGTTGGGGCTCACTCGTAGAGCATTTGCCCCATCAGTTCAGCAAAACATTGAGGAAGAAGAGGAGGAACTTTGAGCGTTAGGAAGAAGCAGTCATACCATGTCTATTTCAGTTACCACTGTGTCTTAAAACAGAAGTACAGTGAAATTTAAATTATGCTTGAAGAGATATAGGATCTTCAACAACAAAGCTGATAGATCTTTTCTAGACTAGATTTTTTAGCAGAGAATATAAGCAAGCTTGTTGTTCATGCCCCTCTGGAGAAATCGTGTATTCTGGACATGTCTGAGCAAAGGAGTGGGGATGAGAAGCATCTTCATAGGAATCTCCACTCTGTCGTTTTGCAGAATATGATTCGGAAAACTAGAGCACCTTCACTTATGTGTATTTTGAGATCTATATTTCGCATTTATCAGTTTAACCAAGAAGAAGTACATAAGGATAGTTCAGCCTGTGTCTGTGTGGTTCTCTGAAGAGGTAAAAGGTCATGTGGTAGTGGCAGTTCGTCCCTCCATCTTGCTGCAGGCAAAATGCACTTCTGTCACTTTTCAGAAGACATTTATCTTCCTGCTCTGCTTCTCCTCGGCATCCTGTCCACCTACCTAATGCTTCATGAATATCTGGACCAGAAGGTAGAGCAAAGAGTTTTCAAAGCAGGTGCAATGAAACTTCAGGATAAGGTAACTTTGGATACATCTGATCAACAACACCGCCGCACTTCTCACTGTCGTAGCAGTTGCATAGTTCAAAGAGAAACCGTGTTGTTTTTGGAGGAAGAGTCCCATCAAACTATAACTCACGCGCTTACTTCCTCCAGAGAAAAATGTAAAGGGGTGACTCTATTTCTTCTTTACTAATACTAATACTTTTAGTTTGTATCAGAGCTTAGGGAAAGCAAGGACCGTGTTCTGTTGCTGTGGATAGAATAGGGTGATTCCTTCAATTTGGAAGGTGAAGAAAGTGTAATGTATGGTAATCTCTAAATATTTGCACTACTGATACAGTATAACCTGAAGAAGGGCTGAGCAAAGCAGAGTTTGAAATGGAAGAATTTGAAGGAAGTGGTATCTCTCCAAAGTGAGTTTTCCCGTGGCTTCTCCACTGCAGGGTGGTAGAACCCCTCTTGTACTCGAGGCTATTTTTTATACACAGCTTAGTGAACCTGAACAGAAATGTAAAGCAGAACTCCATGGTGAAGCTTCTGCGTTGCTTTGGTTTGTATGAGGGGAGAAGCGCATAGGTAGATACAGCTTTCAGGTATCCACAGGGCAGCAGAAGGAAATTTCGTGTTTTGTGTCTGTGAGATCTCTGCAGCCGTAAAGAGCCTTAGGGCTTTGTTCTTACACTCCTCAGCTTATTCTGTAGCACCTTGACAAGATAAGAGCCTTTATTTGATCCTCCAGTTTAGACTCCCTGCAGTTACTTGGTGCATGGAGTTTCCGTTATATATACCTCTTTCGTCTGTAACCTTAAAGAGTTTGCTTTCTTGCAATTAGGTGTTTGCTGCTAATGGCAGAATTTGTCTACGGGAAAGAATATAGTTTTGGACTCCGTGGGGTGCTATTGATGTGTAAAACATCTAATATCCTCCAAATGGTGTCTAGAACCATTTCACAGTATGTCTAGCCTTGAGACTGGAAAACAGTTAGTGATTTGGGATGCTCAACTTATCTTCAAAGGGATCTACAATCATTGAAAATTGCTGTTATGCTGTTCAAGAGAATATGTCTTTTAAAAAAATCACATTGCACCAAATTTTGGAAATTTTGGGCTTGCGTCAATATTCATGAGAGATCCAAATTCACTGACATTTAACGAAAGAATACTTTCATGGAAAGCACTTCGCATGCAGAGTAAATGCTTTTTAAAATGCATTCAAAATGTACGTGCACATTTTAAAGTTAAAGCTACCAGTAAGGCAAAACCTGGCAAACAGAAGAGGTCGAAAGTAGCAGCTAATATGTCAGTCTTCTGCTGGAGCTGGGTTTGAATTAGACTTACAGGTTGTGGGAGTTTTGAATACATAACGCAGCACTACATGCTGCGATCAGCACCTAGCGATAAAGAGAGGTGGAGGCCTGCAGCAGCAGGGGATTTGCAAGCTCGGGCTGCCTGGGGGCCCGTGTCAGTGCCTGATCAGTAAGGTTGCTTGTTCTTCATGAGCACCAACACTCATACAGCTGTTTATGAAGGCAGAAAAACCAAAATAGCATAGCCAACCACTAAGTGTAAGGTAGAACATGCACTTTTAATGATGCAGTCACAGTAAGTTTCAATGTTGTTGAAAAACAGATCGTAAGGTTTTGCAGTTTTTTAAGCATGAACCCCAAATCAACAGAGCCTGTCGGCAGTGCCTGCTTATGTAGGGAGATAGATGCAAACAGTCTAGAAATCGTTGTGATACCCATGGGGTGATGGGACTAGCCCGATGACTGCTAGTGATGAAGGGTTTGGGTCCTGCTCCAGGTGTGTGAACTGAGTACCCTATTGCACTGACTAGCAGGATTTGGAAGCAGCAGATTTTTATACATGCAGGAACCAAACCTTCTGCCTATATAAACTGGCACAACACCATTCAGCGGAGTGTAAGTTTATACCGGTTTGCATGGCAGATAACACGGCCTCAGTAATAAACATCAAATGGCTTCTCATTCTCCCTCTTACTGAAGTTCAGAGGTAGCCAGTGGTGGGAAAGTCTCAGTAGTTTAATTTTGCTAATAATGTGATAGTCCCAATAAGCAGGAGTGAGGTGCCAGTATGTCATAGCAGAGATGCTATGCTCAAGCTTGTGTGCTTTGCTGGTGCCACTGAGGATGGGGAGAAGGCAGAACCACCTGTGAGTGGCAAAGAGAAGGAGTGGGCAGTAAGGAAGTATTACATCCAGCAAAAAAGAGAGCACTGCCAATTTTCTTGAGAGCAGCTCGGTTCAAAACGTTAAAAAGACTGCTTAAAGGAACAGTGAAAATATTTTCTGTCATTTTCTATGGAATGACATGATTTGTTCACTGTTTCTTGTTTATCTGCTCTGCATGATATGTCACATTTATCGGTAAAGCAGACTATAGGGGATAACAGTACTTAAATTTACTTTATGACATTTTAACTTTTGCTGTGTTTATTCTGCATATTGTGACTGAATTTATATATACTCACCCAGCTTTTTTTTCTGTCCTTACAGCATGTCTGTCTCAGACTCCTCTTAAAAAATGAAGTATTAATCTGGCAAGATGAAATCAAGATGCACAAAGAAAAGATATTAGACACTATTCTGCAAAGTGTTCAGGTATTTGTAATTTCATTATTTATACCAGTAATTGAAGAATGATTTGAAGAATGACTGTGCTTTATGCACCTAGGGACTTAAAAGGAGAATGTTCTTGTTAACTCATACAGGGTGATGATAAATTGATATTAACGAAAAAGTCACAGCAATTAAAGCTGTTTAGCCAAAATCCACATACAGCATGGAGGTGAAGTTGTCATTAAAAGGATGCTGTGTAAGAGTTTTAGATTCAGAAAATTTCTAGATTATAAAGATAATTGATTTATTTTAAATATTATATACAGTGAAAAGTAGTGAAGTTGCTTTTAAAGAGGCATCTGTTTAGACTGTGTTACATTTTTAAAGCAAGCAAGGCAATTGCGTGATTGCTTGTCAAAGTTCATTGTGAGCAGGTGATGACAGGCAAGCTATAGGTGTGAAAACATACAGCTTAACTGCAGTAAGGCATTACATTTATTTTTGTATTTTGATAATGTAGAGAGATTGTACATTATTACTGTGTACATTTACTGTAAATTTATAACTATGATTAAGTTAGTTAAACAGATTGGACTGCTCACAGGCTTAAAGGTAAGTAAGTCAGTTGTTTTTTGCAGGCTGTATCAGTACAAGTGCGTTCAGAGAGAACATTTTACTAGTTGAGAACCATTGTATTTTTGCAAGCTATTGTTAATGGTTAAGTAGATTAAACAAAACCACAAAAAGTTACCTCCTAAAGATGTAAATTTGACGTATATGTCACTCATACATGAAAAATCACTCATTAAATGCTACACCATATGTGGCTGTCTGAAGAGCACATATGAATAAACAGCAGTCATTCTGAATATTTTTTTTAATTCCTGAATTACACAGTGTATCAGTTTTCAGACGTTTATTCAAGTTTGTGTTTTATTATGTGTACATTCCAGTGGTTTTGGCAGTGTGTTTGGAGACGGTATATTGATGTTCCCTTTCAGATTCTGCTACCAAACTGCTTGTTTGCTTTGTGTAGATTACTTCCTCAGAGTAAGCCTCAGACAACTCGTATACAGAGTTGAGAGTAAATCCCAGAGCACCAGCTTGTGTTACACATAGCACAGATAAAAGGCATGGGACCAGAGAATGATGGTGGAGCATTAGTAGCACTTTTCATTTCACTTTTTCATCTTCCCTGGCTGTTCTTTGTAACACGGGCCCTGCAGTGCAAGTGGTTGCTAGCAGCACTGTCCTAGATTATAATGTGAGTAGTGAAAACTTCCTTGCCTTCCAAGCGTTTTTGAGTTGATCTGATTCTCAGTCTTTCTTTGGAGTGACACTTGTCTCTGTAAGAACAGGAATTTGGTGTTAAAATCTAATAGAGATTTAGAAAAGATTTCTCTTCAACTTTGAAGAATGATACTATTCCCCATATGAACAACAGTTGTATCTAAATAATTTAAATTTTTAAACTTTTTTTAAAAAAAACATATTTGAGATTAAAACTATTGAACCAGTCACTTAGGCAGTTCCTTGAGAAGAGTTAGCACTCTGAGAAGTGAGCCTTACAGATTTTATTGACACTAGATAGGAAGAGTATTGCCTGAGAACATTCTCAGGCAAATAAAACTCTTAATTCAATACCCAAAGGTGAAAAATTGGTGGTCAAATCAAACATCCAGTGGTTTAGACTTGGATTACTAACTTCACTTAATCTCATAGTTTTGGTAAGGATAGGCTTAACTTTAAATTTCAGCTTGTGATCATTCCAGCACATCTAATTCCCTCCTTGTAGGCTATGCATAATCCAAACTATGTATAATTTGAATATCTGTGAGTAGCAAGCTATGTTAGGAAAGATTTTTTTTTCTTTTTAGAGGAAAAAAATATACTTAATACCCACTGTAAATCTTTCTTATATGTAACAGTATCTCAATACACTATTTTCTAAATTAATTACAATGATATAAGAAAGCTGCTTACAAGTGTTGCTGTGTTCAAGAGATTGAAATTTTTGTTCATTTTGGTGTTCAGAAAAGTAGTACTCCTGTTCCACAAACTTTCTGTAATTTTGGGACCTGAACAACTTGTGATCACTATATTACAATCAGTATTTTTTAAAAGAAAATGGCATTTTAAAAGTAACTTTTCTTATCTGAGAACTTTATTAAATGTAGTCCTCATTCTAAATCACTCCGCACTGACAGAGGGTGCTATACAGGAAAGCTTTCACATTGACAGTTCCTGAACATGTCTGAAATTTTGTTGTCCTAGAAAATGTTCCAAAATATATTTTTTGGGGGGGGAGGGGTGGGACTTTTTCTCTCTTGATGGGAAGTGGGACATTCATGGGATCTAAAAAGAAAGTTGTAGCATATATTGAACAGTATGATGCAGCATGGGGAGGGAAGAGAATTTCAGATGTGTATGAAGCCCGTCTTATGGTGACTCATAACTGACAACAAAACACCCAAGAAGAAATGTGAGCCAGGATGAGATGAAATGAGACAAGCCATGAAAGAAGAGGTAGATTTATGAGTTACCAGCCTACGGATGGAAAGGGAAGATATATGAGTGGAGAATGAGATCATAGAGCCGAGGTATGTTAAGGGAAAAGCAGGCGGTTCAAAGGACAGATCCCAGTGGGCTCTTACGGATAGTAGGAGGATTGATTTAAGCTGTAGGAAAATGAATGTTAAAAATGATACAAAGGTGGGTTGGATTCCAGCCCGCAGAGGGGTTTAATGTTTTTACCCCCCGCTGCATTTCAAAAACAACGAAATGAGAGTTAGGGTGACCCTCAACCTCAAACAATACTTAGAAAACGTGCCCCTTGATGATAATCCCACCTAGCTCAACTCTCGGAAACATGCTTTCAATTTTGATAATGAAAGGCAATTTCCAACATTTTAAGGAAACTGCTGCATTGCCTAAAATGAAAACTGGAGGCAGAATTCTCACTGAAATCTGAACAATACAGTAGTTTTCTTAAAATGTTTAAAATTTGCCTTTCATTCCTGAAACTGAAACCATGTTTCTGAGTAAGTTTGTCCTTTCTTCTACACTGCAGCCAAATCATTTCTTATGGATTATAAGTGGTAGAACTGATTGCCAAGGCTATTAGAATGAAATTTCAGTTGGCACCATTATAATCCATTTCAAGATTCAGTATTTTAAAATTTCAACTTTCAGGCTGCTCAAAAGGTATTAAATGGTATATATAGATCTATGATGCCTCTGTGCTTATGTAGTCCCCTTCTTCCCCCCCACCTAACACCTTTAAATTTTGTACTCATATCATCTCTAGGTGAACAGGAGATTCTTTTCAGAGAAGCTCATTTCACAAATGTCTGTTTTTTAGCTAGGTCTGTAGACTGGATTGGCATTCTTGTGAGAAAATTTTTCTGATAGAATTTATTCCTATGTATGATTCTGTTAGGAGTAAATCGCAATATGGAAGAAACAGAAGAGTTGCACAGATTCAGACGTTTTGTCTTGTTTGTCTTGTTTGCACTCAGAGGGCATCAGGGCTGTTGGTCAGAATGCCTTAAAAGCCATTAGACTTAGTAAGTGCCAGGTAGAACTTTAGATAATCAATAAAGCGGTTTTACTTCTGCTGAATATTATTAACTTGTTTAAAATTGAGTTTTGAACATAAAAGTGGACTACATTAAAAATTCATTTAAAATATATTATTCCAAAACTGTATCTGGAGCCAGTTAGTTCTGGGTGGAAGGATTTGATAGCTTGCTTTCCTAGAACAGGAAAATGACAAAATGCTGAAACCATTTTTGATCAGTTATAGCCAGTCAGCTCAGACAGGATTTGGTTCAGGTTTAGTCTTTCATTTTTTAGAGTTTGTTGAACTGTTCCAGGTCATTCAGTGACAGCACTTTGCAATGATGGAAAGTTAACATTATGGATGCCCCTTTTGGAAAGACTGGAACATAAAAGCCAAAGAATGACCCCAGTAGCTTAGAGCAGTCATTCATGCATCAAAGGGATGGACTGGCCATCCGCTCACCACCACCCCTTGTTCAGCAATGCCTAAAGACATATGTTAGAAGAAGGAAATTATGTTTATTTCTACTAAGTGCTCCTTTTCTGTGCAGACAGAGGTGTTCTGAATCAGACAGGGATTCTCTGTCTTTTGTCACCCCGGTGGATTTCTCTCTTGTGAACTTGTGCAGGATTCATGCCCTGTGAGCTTTGAGCATCCGTATTATTCTTGGTCAAGGAGTTCCACGACTTAAGGTGCGTGCTGTGAAGGGCTCCTTCCTTAGTTCACTTTGGAATTGCCTCCTGCTAGTGAATGGGATGGAGGATACGTCAGGGAATCTTACAGCAAGGCTGATAAGGGTGAATTGGGATTCACGTTTCGGAGTGTGATTCATCTTTGAAAGGAGTTATCTCTGGTTGGTACACTGAGTGCAACTAAGCAATCCAGGACAAAGCAAGCATATAAGCAGGAAACAAAATAACTACAAATCTAAAAGGTCTTTACTTAAAGATAGATTACTTCTGTGCAGCTATATCAGATATAAGCACGAGCAGAAAATCTCATGATAGGCATCAGTTAAAGGAAGCATGTAAGCATATGTTTACATCCACTGCCATGTTTCAGCCCAAGTATGTGCCAGAAGATTTTACTGAATCTGGGTCTTTTTCTTGAAGGATTTCTATATTCATAAAATTAAATTCTGCTGGAACATATCTTGTACGTTAAAATTTTGCTTAAAACATTTTCTTGGAAAACACCATGGGCTTTCAAATGTGTTAACATTTGATACGTTTCCTTCTTTTTGTGAGGAGCACTGTTTATTTATCCAAATGGTTGGGATTTCATTGAGATTATTTTCAGCTTCCCAGTGATAGAAGTGGGAAGTTGAGAGGGGATGTGTGTCACAAAATCTGTCATTTAAAAAACTTACAAAGAACATTCATCAGTCTTTTCTATATTGAGATACAAGATCTCCATGGAAGGAGTTAAAAACACTTAAATACTGATTTAATAAAGAAGATCTGACAGACTTTGAGAGCTAAATTGTCAAATTTATCACATTCTATAACACATAGGCTGTTTTATAAACATACCTTTAATGAATTCAGTTAGGACTTTGTCAGAAGTCATAAGGTATGTTTAAGGTGAGGCTCTTCTTAAGCTCTACTGGACATAATAAGACATACGTAGCGTATTAGGTACAGTCCTATAGTCTGTATGCAACGTTGATGCTTAGATGAGAGGATGAAAAGAGTGGGCAGCAGATTTATCCGTCCTTCAGGGGGCAAAGGGCAGAATTGGACGTGGGGAAGTCACAACTGTCCCAACTGCTCTTTGCTTGCAGACCCTGGAGCACTTAATAGCATCTCTGTTTAATAAGAACTGCTTGCTGTGTTTGTCAAACACACAGAGCTTCAACTGGAAAGTAGTGTGAAGAGGAAAGTATTAAAATTGCTATTTGCTCATCAGGTTTTGCAGACTGCAAAACAAAAACGAACAACCAGACCGGGGAGTTTTTCCTTACTTGATTTCATTTTGAGAATGTTTTATAGTGCAAATAGATTGTGAAGATTAAATCCAGTAAAGCTGAACTGTCTTAAATGTCAAAACTTCTATTAGGCAAATTATTGGAGTAAATGTAACATGACGTCACACAACATAACATTAAATAAGTGTTTTAATAGGAGTCAGTTGTAACTGAGGACAAGTTGTCTGCATTTTTGCTCTTGTATATCCTGAAATTTTTTGAAGCTTGGAAGAAATGACATACTGGGTTCTGAACTGAAGGTTCAGGACCAAAATGTCAGAAATTCCCAAATGTTGTTTAAACAGCAGAATAAAAAAATGGAATTTCAAAAATGCTCAGTACTAGTGGCACAAAACTATTCTAAATATCTAATCATAAGAATGGAAACAGAACCTAGTTGATGCTCAGCTCTTTTGAAAATCTGACGTCAATGGTGGGCTTCTAGCCCTGGAAAATAAGCTCTTAACTACAATTATGTTTCCCCAGGTAATAAGAAAACTATGATTCAGTGTACAAAATCAGCATGGATCATCAAGACACCATTAAAAGACATCATAAAAGCGTTGTAATGAGATTGGTGTGGCCAGATTTGTTGTCTGAATACGACCACTGATGGTTGCATTTTTAGATGAAGTAGAAAATCAGTTTATTTCTAAATCAGATTGACAGAATACCATTAGTGATAAAAAAAAAGTCAAATACACACTTTTAAAAATGGTGGGTTTATGAATCTTTCGGTGTACTTGTATGTTGTGTATATCTGATCATAGTTAGTACAATAGATGTATCTTAACATAGAATAGTTGAGTAATTCTGTTTTCCTTCTTGAAGCTGCTTACTGTATTTCAGGTAGGTTAAATCTGAGTGTTTTCCTGATAATTGATGTTCAGCTTTCCCGTTATGTCTTATTTGAAAATTATCCAAGTTAAAATAAAAACTGTCTATAGAGAGGTACACAATGTGGTTTAGTTGTTCAGCCTAATGTGTGAAGAGTGAGAGAGAAGGCAGGGTAAGACTATGCAAGGCAAAATTCAAGGCTAATTTAGCTTTTTCTTTAACTGGAAAAGAAAAAAAAAATTCCAAGAACGGCCTGTATTTGTACATCGTCAAAATCCTAATCGATTTGCTGATATTACTGACAGACATTGCAAAACATTTCAAGGCACCAGGCAACAATTTGCAGTAATTCTGTTTTCCTTCGTGAAGATAGTTAAGCCACCCAACAGCTGTGGGGCAAACATTAGTGCTGTGCTACCCTGTCCTGGGAGATCAGCGGCAACACAGCTGATTTGACCAAGCAACAGCAGTAACTGCGTGGCAGAACTGGGGCTAAAATGAAATCTCATCCACCCATTAATGGTGAAGTTATATACTGTATGGTTAAGGAAGGTGAAGGCATATTGATCATATGTAAAACCTCTCATTCAGTGTGATATACAAATATAGAAGGTTGTCATGAGTGGATAAAAAGATACAGCTGTGCTAAACTGCACACACACAGAAATAGGGATAATCCTCATCTCAGGACTGTTCAGTCTAACTATGTGAAATAGATAAAAGTCTGCCATAAATTTCTTCTAAACGAAAATACAAAGTAAAAGCGCTATCCAAATTGAGAGAGGTTTAAGTGTGCATCTGGAATGTTTTTCTGGAATCCAAGCTCTGTGTTGGCTACCAAGGGCACCTTTCAGCCAAAGGCCTACCCTAACAGCATGTTCAAAATGTGGTGTACATTGCATTATTTCAAACTTACTAAAACCTCATATGTTTTGTACAGTATCCTTCTTCTCTATAAATAAATAATAGCTGCCCTTTGTCCCCTGGAAGCCCAGTAAAGGCCCTGGCAGGACATCACAGAGCCTCTCTGTGTAACTTGCCAGTTATTTGTGGAACTCTGCCGCGGTGTCACTGAGAAGCAGAGTTGGAGGTGACAGTTCAGGTTTTGCATCCTCCTTCCGGAAGCCATTTCAATTATGCAGCTAGTTATGTATCTTACTGTGCATTTATAGCTTAAGGAATCACTTGCCGATGAAAATAGTCCTGGACACAGCAGAGATGGACAGCAAAGGTACAGCTCTACTATTGCTTTTAGATACTGAAATTTAAATGTATGTTTACTGGGTTTCCGTTTTAACAAAAATATTGAAAAGACTAAATGTAAAGATGACCTAATTCAGTAAAGATGCAGTATACAATAGTAAAATATTTATATGAACTGTCAAAAACCCTCTTAAGTAGGTATGGTTATCAAAATTGTATATTAAAAGAAGTTCTAAATGTAGATAATTAAACTTCTTTCTGCATAAATGGCCAAAACAAAAAGTTAAAGAATATATAGAAAGTAGATATATTGCTCTCACTGAGGCGTATTTCTGAATGTTCCCCTATTTTTTGCTATGCAGGAGCAAGCATGCAGGAACAACAGAAGAAATTGGGTATCGGACTTTTGGGAGGTTGGGTATCGGACTTTTTAGGGGGCAGCGGGTAATTATCAGGTCTCAAATAAGCTGTTTAAACTGAGGAGATGTAAAGTTGTCAGGACTGAGTGTCCCGTCTCACATGTCATTGGGTTAGCTTTTGCAAGATAGACTGGTTTTCAAACTTTTTTGAGTTTGTGGCTGCTTAAAAACAATCCCCAAATAGAGTGGCTCTTTAGATCCTCCCAGGGCTCTTGAAACTGCAGCCAGCGTGTAGGAACTCGCTTTCCAAGCCAGCTGTCACAGAGATCATCTCTGTCCTTCGTTGTCCCCAGAAGACAGGTCGCAAACTGCAGACCTCCCAGCCGCTGCGGTGGGCTGGGGAAAACCTACTCCCTCGGACAGGAGACCGGACAGATGTGTCTCCCATATACACACAAGCATACACACAAGCAACTCATTGCACTCATTGCAAGGACTTCCATTTTGCTCTTTTTTTTTTTTTTTTCCTTTTTTTTTTCTTTTACTGACTTGTCTAAGGTGACTTCTACCTGGTAGGCTTTTCTGAGATGTGCAGGACCACCCACAAGCATGGTTTTTGTCATTATGTCTCATCTTTAGGCCATTTTTACATTGTATTACTGGTGAAAAGTACAAGTGCACTGAGTATACCACATGCATTGCACTTTTTCAGGGGAGGAGTACAGTTCATGAGAATTCAGAAGTTCAGATAAAAATACAAGTTTTATTTGCAGGGCACTGCTACAATGTTGCTTCACAGAAGATGTGGTAAACATTGCTGAATAGTCCCAAAACTCAGTGTAGTGATCTGGAAAATGTAAAGTTTTAGATGAGAGTAATATGTAGCATTGTAAAAAATATGTAGTAAGAAACAAAAATGATCTTTTTCTAAACAGATTTTTCCTGCAGTTAAGATAGTTTGTGATTTTGAAAGTTATACCTATCTTAGTGGTACATCTCTTACTTCGTTATTAAATCTACATATTTCATCTACAACCTCAGAGTGATATATGAAAAAAATGCATCTACCCTGAAGGTTTATTCTAATAAAGATAAGGTAGCAAAAATCAGATCTGAAATTAAAAGACTCCTGTAAACCCTGCGATTTTTTCGCTATTTTGCTGTTGACTTAATGAATGCCCAGTGCAAAATTACAATTGCAAAGTTGTTGTCATTGGAAGGGAACCTTGGGCATGTTTCACGAATGGTTTGCTTTCTTTGCTTATTTGTGATTAAGCAAACACTGTATTTCTGGGAAAGTGAAATAAAATTCTAAAGGTAACTGTCTGCACAAAGACAGAAGCTCATCTTCATGAAAACTGACTTTTCGTGACTTCCCTCCTAGTTTCTGCTGTTGGAGTTAGGGTTTGCAGTTTGCAGCATGGGGAGCCCTGAGGTAGGTGGCCACAGTTACATGGGTAGATTCAGTGAAAATTAATAGTGTCAGTGGACTTCAGAGATGATAAATTCCACTATTATCCTACAATTGTATGTTGAATGTTACCTGTATTATCCTCTCAGGATAAGAACCTGCAGTTCTAGAGAAGAAGCACGTGGTGTGAGATGAAGAAAAAATGAAAACATATTTAAATAGAATGTCTCCAAGTCAGTTTGGGGAGAGATTAAACTGGCTGGAATTCAGCCCAAGTCTTCTCTAGGTGCCTGAACTGATGAAGAATTAACAAAAGTGGGAGAGCTAAAGGGATATACTTAGCTTGCCATTTTCCCCCCAGCTGGTGAAATCTGGTATAGCATTTCTAGTATATCCAAATAGTGTGCCTTGTTTTGTTTTGCTATTAGTTACTTAACAAAAATATTAATTCCAAGGCTTCCTTTCTTTTCCTGCTGATGTTGGAGGAGGTTTTCTTCAAGAGTGGTGTAACTGGCTGACTTTTAAAATAGGAAAAAATGTTGTGAAATATGGCATATAAATAAACAAAACAAGAAAGGCTCTTTATGTGTTTGTTCCATCCTAACTTCTCTCACTGATGATAATCTCAGTGATTATTTATAACTGCATGAAAACAGTGTCTGTTTGCACGAATACCAAAAAGACACATCTGATTTAGTTGTGCATATCTAGAAAGGGAAATACATAGAATATTTTTCATTTTTCTTGTTAATTCTTGATTGAAATCCATTAAATATTGTTAGTCTTTAACTAGAACAGACAAAAAAGACAGTCACCAAAAACACTTCCTTAATTCATATTTTAGAGGATAAATGCACAAAGCCTACTGCTGTATTTTATGGATATATGTGTGCATAGATAAATGTACATTGATTGTAGTGAATAGCAATATAGCAAAACTGTATTCAGAGTAAAACAGAGAGAAATCCCTAGTGGCATTGCAATCCACAGACTGCAGTTGCAGTCAGAGAAGACCTGTTTAATTTGTGAAATTAGCACTTGCTGTCTGTAGACGTGTGAAATACAGTGCATTGCATTTGTAGGCTAAGGAAGGAATTGGTACCTGATGTGCTGTAGGATAGCTACAGCATGTGAAAGAGAAACCCAGGAAATAATGAGCTTTGAGAGTTTGGGGGAAAAGCAAGTGGTGTTCTGTACTAATCAGGCTGGTACTGTGTTCTCAGTACTGGAGAAAGAAAAGTTTTCTTTCCTTGTAGCAAAAGCAGACCCATCTGTGGTGATGGGCTTGCTGGAGGAAGTTAACTATTCATTTTCTTTTTAATTTACGGTATTTTATTTAAAATAATGGAGTAATATTTGAAATGCAGATTTACATAAATACTTATGTCTCCACTGTAGAACAAGATCTATGAAGAAAACAGATTAAATTTTGGTCTGTTCAACTTGACATTGTGTCTTTAAGAAAACATATTTGGGGGCTTAGTTTGTATTGATAATCATAAAAATGATTTTGGAGAGGGAAGGAAAGTATCTGAAACAGTTTCTGGAAAATATCATTAGGAAGAATAAACATTATGTCTTTCTTAAAAATAAAATCATAGTAAGCATCCTGCAGAGAATTTTGCTGTTTATAGCCAACCCATAATATAATAGTTTATAGGCATCTCTCAGAATCCAGGCAAGGAATACATATTCTTTTTCCTGAATGGGGGTAAGTGCAGTTATGTGCACACCATCTTATGATGATTCTTGAATTCATGTTGCGCATTTCCAGTGCAGTGCTTTGAGGAATAACTGTAATAGTTTTAATGTATTTCAAGCTCTGCAAGCAGAACATTTCTTCTGAATAACTATAACTATAGCAGCTGCTGTTCTATTAGTAGTACTTTACATCATCAGAAATGCAGAAATACGAGAAACAGAAATTTGGTATAATGCTGTTTAAAACTTTTTCATCAAAATGATAAGCTGTAACAGAACTTTTTTAATGGACCATACCTTGTGTACGATGAAAGAACATGTGACTAGTACAGCAAGTATTACTGTAGCTGATGATACTCTAGAGAGCTGTGGCTACCTACCAAAACAACTTATCTACCAAACATACCAAGTGTGAGCTAATTTCACATCATTACTTGGAATCAGTAAGTTATGAAATTTTCAAAACAGTAAAACACAAATCAGATCTCATCATAGGTGTGGTTTCCTTCTTAATTAAAAGATGTCATGCCAATGACATTTACACGGTTCTTCGGTGTTAGATTTGCTGCCACTTGTGTCAGCGATAGATCTTTGTTCAACTCTCACACACGAAGAACAAGAAAACACATTTCTGCATAATTTTCTGAAGAGATATAAAGTAAAAATTCAATCACAGAATAAGGAAGGTATCATGCCCTGAATATTGCTTACCTATATAGAAAACATGATTTTCCAGTGTAGATTTTGGCACTAGGTCTTGCCTTGAAGCAGGCTCTTTTTCTTAACTAATTCACAGACCTGAAGAAAGACGATTGCTATACTCTGTCTTACCTAACATGTGATTCTAGCTTCCTGTAGCTCAGCTACATTTGTGACAGATTCTAACAAAAGGAAGATGGTGCCTTTTTGTGTTTGGCACTGGGATGCGTGGAGTGATTCCAACCATGACAAATGTTTTCTCTAAGATTGAATTGTGCAGCTCAGCCTAGTATTAAATGCACCAACCAGTTATGATAAAACCTTTGAATGGTCCTGCAAGGAAATTCGGGGTGGTTCTAGAGAACAGTTACAGATTATTTTTCACCAGGTAATTTCTCACATACAGCACAACATGACTTCAAATACATTTGCTAGATCATGGGGTAACCAAGTAACCAAGTAACCAATCAAGCTGATTGAGAAAAATAGATGTGTATGTGTAAAGTATGTAAGTGTTGCAGCGATCATCTGAGTATTTTACTCTTTTTATACAATCTGCTGTTGCTGTGCAAAAGATTCATGACTTGCATGAAAAACAATGGATTAGATTATTAATGTATAAACTCAAATCCACATAGTAGTAGATTGGTAAGTTGTTTTGGTGGCTTGCGTGCTCCCAAGTTTTCAGCTACATTATTGCTGATATTAAAGTGTTCCAACTAGCATGAAAGGGGCAGTGAGCCATGCTATTAATAAGTGCAAATGTGGCAGTCTTCCACAAAAGACAGGTTTTGAAGTAGTCACAATGAAGATCTGAAACTCAGAAATGGAAAGCTTTTCAATTTGCTTCAAGCAAACTTACCATTTGAGCAACTTGCGATTGAAAACAGAACCATTACAAAAAAAAAAGTGAAGTGAGTTTAAGGCTTCTTCCTGAGTAAAAGCTGAACTCTGAATGCTGAGGATAATAAACTTTTGTATAGGAAACCTAATTTTAAAACTACCACCACTTATTACCATTTTTTATGGAATCCTGTGGTACTGGCTTCTCTTGATTTGAGATGTTGTCATTGTTGGGATCTTCAGGCATGCCAATATTGAAGTTAGACAGTACTTACATTCCTGTAGGCACAAAGGATAGAAGTAATTTTGGATACAATTCTTTATTTCAGGTCCACTGATAAGGTGCAAAGTGGAGTCTGCTTGCTGTTGTCTGTGTGAGATAGGACATCACAGCTAGCAAGGGAGACTAAGAAGTAATGGGATGCCAGACAGGAGTGTTTTGGGTAAGTCGTCTGTGTCTGTTGAGAAACTGAAAAATGATTTTTCACTTGGAACAGAGATTTGTTACTGTTCCTTTGTAGTTAAGACGTGCTTTAGGAAGCAGTGGTTAAAAATTAGTCGTTGTTTCATATTTTGGAAAATGTTCATGCTTTGAGAAGGCAAGGGAATAAAAACCAGCACGTTCCTGGAGGGGCTGTTTAGTTAGTTAGGATATGCTGATATAGACTAAACTTTTGGAAAGCTCTGCAGTCCATCAGCGTTGTGTTCTAGTTTTGGTTGAGTGTAGCACACTGCTCTTTGTAACTGTGCAGCTTCCGCATTCCTCCAGATTTAATTGTTTGCATGTTGCAGCTACATCCTTCTCAGTAAGCTTACATTGAGCAGCATGTCAGAACAAAAGATTCTCATATTTGGACTCCATTGAATAACATGACCAGGAGGAGACTCAGTGCATTCAAAACTGTGTACTAATTATTATCCAGCACAATCTAAATAAAACAAGTCTCTCAATGCACACCTAATCTATGTATATTCATTATTTAAATACGTGTAACAAGCTTCTCTGTCCTTATGAATCCCATTGCAAGCTTGGTTTTAATGTGATAAACATTTGACTTTTGATACTATTCATTCTTAAACATATTCATACTCTACTTCTCATGTTGGCATACATATGCATTCCTCTAGCTCAAGGATTATTTAATTGTTGTAATATAGTGAAAAATGTAGCTTGACTGTATTGAAGTCTGCTAGTGTATTTAAATGGAATTGAGAGATCACAGACTTCCCATTCATACCAGTAGCTAAGTCAGTTCTAATCTGTGTTTTTACATACTTGCATCTGTGTTTCACAGTATAACTCTTTAGGTGATTACAAAAAAATGTGTAATTCCGTTGTGTCACTTGGAACTAGGGTGCTGGTATGGTAAATTCAGATCTGTTCTCATATGACTGTGTAGACATCACCTAAAGATAAGTTGAGTATGCATTTAGGAAGCAATTCCTGAAGAGAAGAGAAATACTGCCGTCGTTTGGGCTTCTCTTCCTTTTTTTTTTTTTTTTTTTTTTTTTTAATGGGTCCCAAATATGATAATCTTATTGAGGAAAAAAGTATTTCCTTACTGTAATATCTGAGCATGAGATACTCTCATTCCTAAGGTAAAATGGTCCTGACTAGGAATTATTTGGATAAATTCTTCATTATTTTTCCCACTTTGTAGAACTAATGTACAAGTTAATCTGATGATGTACATTGACCTAGCAGGTCAATGCTGTGAAATACAGATTTGTTTCTGGAAGTTGTGCACTCTTAAGAATATAGGTGTAATATGAGAAGTGGTACAATACTGAATGGATTGGTCTGTTATAATTGGAAAGGCACATTAATGACAGGCAGGAGAATTAAGGCTGATTTTCATGGTTTGTCTTTTATATGTAGTGCTCAGGGAATAATCGTCAGGACTAAAAAAAGTCTCAGCAGTTGTCCTTTTGGTGTTCTGTTTGGCAAGTCATCTTTCACTCTCCCTGGCAGCCTTCTTTCTCTGTATAGTCTTTTCTAGGTGATGAGCTGCTTCTATTAGAGACATATAACAATGACTAGCAGATGCACGGCTCTGCATCCGATTTCCCTATAACTCTTACCTCATTCCTTGGATATTTGCTGTCTGTTCCAAACAGTAACTTATACAGAGCTCCCTTTACAGAGCTCCAGATTTAGTCCTTCATTTTCTGGTGATGGTGCAGCCATCTTTTCTAGGGTAAAGCATGCAAGCTTTTGGTTCCTCTTCACCTGTTTATCCTTCCTATAGGGGGTATTTTGTAAAAATCCTGTGTTCTAGGTCAGGTTTTCCTTTCTCTCCTGTTTTTTTCACCCTCATTTTCCAGAATTTTTAATAGCCTCTTGTCTTGAGAACTGGCACTTTTTTGCTGTTCACCATCCTGGCTGAGTCAAGTAAAAAGTAGAAACTTGTCATTAACCATTTTGTCTTTTTTGTAAAAGCAGTAAAGACTGTCTGCTGTTGTACCTGCTAAGGCACAGGAGTGTTCACCGCTGAGCATCGTTGATGTTCTGGTCATTATGCTCCTAAGACAGTTTTCTCTGACATAATGTATGCTTGGTGTGCACATGCTGTATATGCATTAGCAAATAGCTTAGAGCCGTGAAAGAGTTTTGGTGTTGTGCTTCTTGGAACAGTTGGAGGTCCCAAAGTATCTACGGTACTTTGGGATGTGACAAGAAGAGCAGAGGCTAACTAAAAGGAAAGATTCCCAGAATTATGGCGTATTTCTCGTGGTTCACACATCAGAAAAAGACATCTAGCATGCCATCGTTTTCACAGAGGAGGAGGTAAAGCCCCATACACTTTTCGCTTGTGTAAATGCAGAGTCTAAGATATTGCTGTAACCCCAGCCTTACTGAAGTAGAACACAGTTCTATTTCTGAACTTTTGATCTAAGATATTAGCATTTTATTGACATGATATCCTTCTGACTCCTTCACATGAGCATTGAATGACCACTGCATCAGAAAGGGTCATAGTTGGGTTAAATAACATTGCGTATTTGCAAATGAGCAATTAAGTTAGTTAGGAAAATGCCTATTCTCCCAGGGCTACTGACATTGATACTTCTTTACAGAATTTATCACCTAATAATTAATTCCTTTTGTCTGCAATTAATTCCTCTTGTCAGATCTGCAGTACAGCTTTGCTGTGGCAGCCTCTTGCATGACCTGTTCAAGCATGGGCTCTGGCAGAGTGACTGCAGACTTACGCAAGTCAGATTTTTCTCCCAATTACTGTGGATCTGCCTTGGTTGTTTTCACAGCCCTTCTCTCCCTCACTCTGTTTTTTTTTTTTTTTTTTTTTTTACACGGTTCCTTCAGTACTGATTTCTTCAGGCTCCTGGCACAAGTTCCTGCAGTCTCAGTGCAAAGTATGTGCCATTTGCAGCAACTGGTTTCTGCCTCAGTGGGATTTTCCAAGCCTCTGAAAACATTTACTTTCTTCCCTACACCTCCTCAGTCATATCTCCAAATCAGAACAATGTCTGCACAAAAAATTGGCTTGACATAAGTCTCATTACATAAGTGACCACAGAGGAGAGTGGTCTAACATCAGAGCTTAAAGTAAAGCTGGTTTGCAAGTGATAGTGCCTTTAAATTGCAGTTATCAAAAGGGAATCCAAAAGCAAAAAATAAAATAAAATAAAATAAAATAAAATAAAATAAAATAAAATATTCCTGTAAATGAAGAATTACAATAATTTTTTAAAAAGCATGAATTAATGGTTACTGTAAGGTTCTTTTTGGACTACAGAATGAACAAGGAAGGGAACAAAACGTCTGAGTTCCCTGTGTTAAGGCAGCTACTTTCTCTGCCCTTTTTCTTTCCTCTGTTTAATTCCCAATACCCCAGAGATGCAGTTTCCTCCCTTTGCAGGGACTGTGACCTTAAAAATAGCAGCCTCCAAAATAAACACTGCAATAAACCACTTCAGTTGTTCCACATACATAGTAAATAACCAAAGCTGTGTCCATGGTACAGCTGAAATTAATATTTTTTTTTGAGCTGGAAATTGGTCTTTTGTATTTTGTATTCATGCCAAATGTCAAATAAGTTTGTTAAAACTTTTGACACCATTCATCAATAATTTGATGATCAACATAAGAAAGCAGTCACCCCAGATCAGTTTCAGCATCATTCGTAGGCCGTTGTCATCATGTGCTCTTATCGTGTGGATAGACATCATTGCTGCATGGGATCAGCTGCAAGAACTGATAGTTTATCGAACAGGAAACTGTTTCTTACACATTTACCTCTAGTTTTAAAACACCATCTCTGATCCAGTTGCCTGAAGGAATGAGAGGAGGAGTTGGTGCTGCCTGGACTCCCGTTCTGGACTGAAGCCACAGCAGGAATCTAGTCCAAAGGGAGCATGAGGCTCTCGCTGCTGCAGCTCCACCACTGCCTCCACTTCCGTCTGCAACTGGATCAGAGTTCACTGTTTATACTAAAGCCTTTTCTATGAAAAGAATTTATCATTAAACAGATTTGAAGGGGAAAAATCCCAACCCCCAACTTATTACATGAAAGGAAGGCTCACGTCCACACATGAAAGCCTTTCCCAGCTCACTGTTGTTAAAGCTAGACTTTTCGGTCAGGAGCCCTCCAGTGGTATATAACCAAAGAGAACCGAAACATGGAGTAAAGAACATTCCCCACTGACAATGGCCTATTGTAGAGGAGTGTTTCGAGAGCCTGGCAAATGCGCTGTTGTCTTTACGCCATTTCATGAAAAAAAAAAACAACAAAAAACAGTCTGGTCTTGTTTATGAATACTGTTTCATGGGCATAAGTGTCTATGGACATTAAACATTACAAAAAAAGTTAAAAAAAAAACAATAAGGATTCAAGCATAGCAGGCTGTTGCGTTTTTCAAATGCATTTCAAATCCTTCTCCCTCAAACATGAAGTTGCGCTTGCTCCGACTGTTACAAAACATAAGTATTCCTTGTCTTGTCCAAGGCCTGGGTTCATATTGCAGAAGTTAATTTTCTACCTTATCCCACAGGACTATAACAACTAAACTGGTGTGATGTAGAAAATGTTTAGGTCCTGGAATACTTCCTTCTGGATATAGTCTAAGCTACTTTCATTTATTTGGAAATATGTGTGTTGCAGTATTTTGAACTTTCTGAACAGAACTTGATTGAAGAAAATGATTTTTTTTTATTAATGCAAACAACTAAATTACTTTAGCTTTAAGGGAGAAAAGTATAACTAGAAAATGATCAGGAGGAAATAGCAAAAGTGTATTTTGTGTACTTTTTCATCTAAGGTATAGCAAGGTTTTGGAAGATCTTTTTTGTGCATCATGTTAACGTAATCCAGTGGGAACTCATTTTGAAATTAAATATGCCAAAACATTTATGATTTACAGGGAGGGAAAAAATAAAAACCTTAAAAAATAATCTTGTATTTGATCTATTTGTCGCTATGATAATATTGACAAAAGACAAAAGAATGGCCTTCATTTAGCTTATTATTGTTGGCTTGCTTTAATGCTTTCTTTTTAAGGGCATACTCCCATTTAGATGTGAGATTAACTCTTTCACTGTTGCAAAGGAATGAAGGACTGAATCTCTAAACATAAAACAGTTGTAAAGTGTGACTCTAAACTAGGTAATCTGTATGTGATTCCTGCTCAAGAAACATGTAATGCATCAGAAGGAACTTTTAAAAGTAAAAACCATATGGCAAAGTTTATGCAGAATCTATGTTACAAAATCTCTTTGAAAAGCAGTCTCCCATCTAAAATCCAAAATGTGTTGTTAATTATGCACTTACAAAAGTACTTCAGAAAATAAATACTTTATGAGGAAAAAAAATGAATATTAAAAATCTCACAGACACAAAGTGCGCATGTGTGAAATAAGAGTCTGTCTTCACTGCAGTGCTAAGTGGAGGCCGAACTCATTTCTTACTGGTAAAAAACTTGAGTCATACACAAAAACAAAAAATGTTCTTGTAGAGTGCTTTTCACCTGATAAACAAAGCTAGTCCTTTGGGAGCCTGTTTTGAAGAACAAGTGCTACTGATGCTTTGATAGGTATTGCAATAGAAAAATGATGTCGAGAGACTTCCAGCTTGCCATACCATGGTCATGCTAACCCAGGCACGCTGTACCACTAAAGAAACCGTTCTGGTGGCCCGAGTGCCATTTGACGGTACAGTTACTGCTGCACAAAAAAAAAAGGTGAGACATGCCACAACACTGAAGCCCATGCTAGAACTGCATCTTCACAGTTCTTGGCCAGAGCAGCTTTGTGCCAGTGGTTGGGGCACTGGAAACCCCCACGGATGTGGTGGTACATCAGGAGATCAACTCTCAAGGTAGATGAACCAGTCTGTTGCAAAATCAGTCTGTTGCAGACACGGTGCTGCAGTGGGTAGGCTGCTGCTTATACTAGCCATGCTAGATAGTTCGACGCCTACTCGAGTAGCTGAGGACTCATTAAGGTTCCTCGAAGAACGTTTAACTAGCTCTGGGTAAGTACTGTCGCGCTGAGGATTGCAGAGGAGGCAAACCTGAAGTATTACTGTTGCCATCCCTGAATTTTTAAGAGAAAGTGCTAATTTGCACCATTTATTCCATTAACTTCCCATTGAATTAACTTTAATAATAAAACTAATTGTATTGTTACCACTGTGGCCTTTGTGGAAGCCATCAGGCCAGAAGACCTGATGTTCAGAATATCTGTTGGGATATTTAATTTCATCTCCCCTGACAATGTGTGACTGTTCTCTTTTGTACCTTTTCTGTTAACCATTAGTGATCTGTGTAACTTTGTAGAATAGATAGAAGTCACTCAGGACAGCACAAAGCACGTAGAAGACTCTATTTGATAAATGGATTTTGTCCATACTCACCTAACTGTAACAGACTCTTATTCAAATGTGTTTTGGTGCACTGATGAGATCTGTTTCTAATAGAGGAAAAGTAATACGCAGTTTACTGCTGATCAGTATGTAATATCATTTTCATTGATTTTCATCATTTCAAAATTAACTTGTTCAGCCTATTTCAAAGGCCTTTTCAGTGAAGCAACCACCACTTCTTCTGAAGATGAATGTGTTAATATTTATGCAGCTTTACATACAAGTATTGTCAAAATGATTTCGTTCTTAAGTTCTATCTAATTTTTGGTTTTCACAGTTTTGTATTACTTCAGTTTTAACACTCAGTAGTTTTAAGTAATTTTTATTTCACACTGATGCCAACATGCACTGGGAATTCAGAGAGCAAGCATTTTGCTCTATTATTTCCCCTCTGTTATATTTAAACCAAGCTGTTCAGTTTTTCTTTCTCAGAATTTCCCACCAGGCTGTGGTTATTCATATGGGCCAATCCAATTTCATGTCTCTGTAATTAGACTCAACTTAAAGATTGCTTCTTATACTACAAGGGACTGATCCTGCAAGGAGATACCTTGTTTGACTTATCCATGTAGTCTTGTTTAAAAGACCATTTGCTCAGATGTGCTGGATCTGGTGTCCCTTGGCACTTTATGAACCTTTCATCACTACCTCACATCAGATTTTAACTGATCCCTAGGCTGTAGTAGATATAGCACTCTTAGCATTTAAGACTGTATCATTGCAACACTTCCATTATGTTATGGTTATTTCAATGGAGTCCCAATAGAAGAAAAAAGCTTTTTGATTGGTGTGCCATGGGGAAGGAAGTTATGGACATAGAAGGTATCAAAAGTGACGCTTACAACAAGTAGTCAAACTTGTGCTTGGAGTTGCGGAACAGGAGTACCGCTTTCATGCAGAATTCATTTGGGGTGTGTAGAAGGAGTTTTTCATTTCTTTCTTTTTTTCATTTCCTCAGCTTCTTTTTCTGTTGTATTATTTTATATCTTTGGCGCTGGGGAATAGATGTCTTTGTGCAGGAACCTGCAGTATTTAAAATATAGCGGGGTATTGCTTTATTAAAACAATTCTTTCTGTTGTCACAGCAACTCAGATGATTACATAAATGGTGAAAAAGAATGTATGTAAAAAGATACATGAAGTCATAATGGTAAAACTTTTTAAAATAACAAGGAAGCACTCCAGGATTCATTGTAGTTGTAGTTCATTTTATTCCGCAGAATGTTTGCAGCTTTAGTATACCTCAGTTCACAATCAGGAACCTACAGTATTTGCATGTTTGCAGCTGTAGCAATTTGACTCTCTCTTGTCTATATACCCACTAAGTTCCTCTGTTAGGAAAAAAGACTTATGAAAGGTGGATTCAAAGTACTGAAAGTACTGAAGTACTGAAAACTAAGGTTATATGGCTCTCGACCACTGTTCACTATGCAGGGGGTATTCTTCCATGTTGATGGCATTTTCTTACTTGCGAGCTGCTCTTCACTGAGACCAAGAAACGGTGATTGCTCGAGGTGTTCTGCACCTACTAGCTAACTGCCACCAAATAGTGCTGACATCCACACTGTTGTGTCGCCTTCTTTTTCATTTCCTTCCCAGCTGTCAAAAGCAAGCTTAGCCCTGGCCAGTCTAGAAAAGGGGCTGGGATTTAGCCCAATACAACAGTGAGCGCATCTCTCTCTAGCCTTTATTGATGTATGTGTATAGTTACAAGACGAGCCATGTTATAAAGCACGGTGCAGTGCATCTGTGGGTACTTAAAGTGCATATGCCCAATGTTTGTATTCCAATTGAAGCTGAACAGTAGAGCATGTAGATTTTTGGTTTTTTACATGTCAGCAGGTGAAATTCAGTGTATCCATTTCCCAGGAGCTCGTGCTAACAACTTTTTTTTCATTTTTGTCTTGCTCCACGCAAATTTGCAGCTGCTGGATTCTGCTTTGAGTTTCGAGTTCAGAGGAAGCCAGCCACTTGTTGTGAAATAGCGTAGAAACCACTGAACTTCACCTGGCTTTGCAAGGAAATCTCATGAAACCACGAGTTTCCCACACTTCAGTGTGAAGCCTTGTGTTAACTCAGAGCATTTTCCTCCCACCTCAGATTGTGCTTAGCTTAACTCCAAAGGATCATGACCCTTAGGGAACTTTTTGATGAACTTTGACCTGCTTTCAATTTTGTAACAAAACTTGGAACCAGACGTCTTTCCATGATTTGGGGGTGTTGTAACAAAAGCAAATGGCAGCTGTAATCAATGTAGCTTTTAAATCAGTGGGTTTAGAGCTGGTTTGTAACCTTTGAACATACAGTGTGCATGTTAAGCTTGGCAAGCATCCTGATTTTGGCAGCGTTGTTCAAGTTCAGAAAGAGCTGTCCCACCTGTTGTCCCTGCAGTCTGGAGGCACCAGCCCTGTTGGAGAGATACAGCCTGCTGCAAAATGAATGTTCTAAAGAAATAACATCTTCCACGAAAAACAGAGAGCTATGTAGTGCTGTGAGCCTCAGCCTTTGCTGGAGTGCTGAGGGGCTGTGTAGCAGCTGGACTATTCAGACATCTCCGTGAGGGCTGCGGGACCGTGGGACCTCGGCCACATGTTCACAGTGTAGCACAGATGTCTGTCCTGGGCAGCTCTCGCTCCACTGGGGTTACACACAGTGGTAGTATTTCTCCTCTTGTCGCTAAAATATACTCTGAGGTCTAGGTGACCCAAACAAACACCCTTTCACTTCCTATATTTGCTTGTAGGGGAAGCTTGGGCCCGTAACATGGGAATTATTCACGTGTAAAGACACAGGAGATACACAGGGGTGGTGGTAGATGTGTCACAGTCATGTAAACTGTAGGCTAAAATTTTAGCTTTTCTGAGAATATCTTGTTGTGTTTTTCTCAGGGCTCGGAGTTGCTTGCTTTCAACTCGAGCAAAAGGTTTTTCCTCTCTTTACTACCAGGAGATAAATTAGCAAAATAAGCTGTTAGATGATTTTTTCAGCTGTTTTCTTCCATAGGCTGCGTGTATGCTGAGCAAAGTTACCTAACTTTTGATTTTGAGCACCAGCTATTTCTGCTGGTCAGTATCTTTTGCCCATGTCTTGTAGTCTGGTTTGCTGAATGTCAGTAACAACGTCGCATGGAGTGTGAGCTTTTTAACAAGGGGCAAGTGGGAACCAAACTGCTTTGCTTTTGCCCTGTCTCTCCTGATGTCAGTATAACTATGCAGAGCCTGATTTCATGCCCAAACAGTTATTCCCTAGATATTTCACTTGTGTAAATTATATATTCTAAATCTTAAAGAACAGAAATATATTAATAATGATAATTTTTGTTGCATTTATTCGTATTATATCTCCCTTTTCCCTAGCCCAGCCTTCCTTCTTCTTTTGTTTTGTTAAATAAATACGAGCAAAATCTCCCCATCAAAATCAACAGTTCTGATTTATAGGAGAGTGACAAATACACAGTTTTTCTGTGTTAAAATTTATTGTGTTTTTTGTTTTCTTTCTCCTGAGACAATGGTGTAGAAATGTCTGACTCCTCTTTAAACCTGAAATTTGGCAGGTCCCTAAATCTTTAATGAGCAGCATGTGCTTTGCCGTTTTTCCTGAGAATTTGCATATCTGCTTCTTAAGAGGCATCAGTGCTAATAATTCTCTGAGCAGTCTGGTAGGTGCATAATTAAAAAAAAAATGAAAGAGAAAGTGCTTATTAATTCTTGGGGGTTTAGGCTTTCGTTAGCTACGATATTACTTTGCCCTGCTTTTTATGGTTCCTAGCTTATTATGTGTTAGATACCTAAACTTGGGTTAGATATCTGAACTAAAGGGTTGGGGTGAGATTCCTCCCTTCAAATGTCCAAGCGCTGTTTTTGGAGAAAGCGTCTTTAAGAGCCGAGCTGAAAATGGTCAAGTTCCTGGAGCTGTAATAGAAAACATTAGTGCCTGGACTCAGAGGGAAGAACGTGGTTAAGATTATAGCGACTGAGTCATTGTCGATGGGTGGTCCCAAATGCATGTGGCACACAGGGAATAGCACGAAGGGATAGGTGAAGAGCTGCGCTCACTGATGTAGAAGTCTGCAAAAAGGGAAACTGGACGGTATATAATCCTGATGGAGGTATAAAACACAGTCCGGTTGCCCCGTGGTGTGACTTTGTCTGAAATTTACTGCAAAGCCAGGTGGAGGGTTTGCTCCTGAGCTCCGTGCCCGCGTGCTGCAGGCTCCTCTTGGCCCCTGGAAGCGCTCGTCGTTGCTGGCCGCATTCCCGTTGTTCTGCGGAGCTCCTAATGAGGCAGATACAAAATGTCTGCCTCGCCCGCGCCGCCATTTTGTGGCCGATTGTTGGATAATGAAGGCTGTAAGAAACGGCAAATAAACAGCGTGGCGCGGAGGCGATTTCAAAAGGAATACGAAATCTGCATGTTTTATTTAGATGCTTAATTGTTGTCGACTGGCTGCATTTAAACAAGCAGTTTCCCGGCATCTGGAAGAAGCCCAGCTCCCGAATCGGAGGAGCTGACCTTGGGTAGATGCCATCAACTGTTCCCTCCTGCTGGCGCGGCAGCGCTGCTGGCAGGGCCTCCCGGGAGCTGCCGTCACGAGCCCCGGCTCACAGGCAGAACCTGCCCGCGTTGTGCCTAGCCCCTAGCTCAGGCCGTTCCTCCTGCACGTTTCTGCAGCCGCCTGTAGTGGCCAAGAACACATGTGGCATATATGCAATATTTAAACATAAGGACCTGGAAAATAGCTGTAATTAAGCCTCAGCCGTAGAGCAACCAGCACTAAAGTTATATGCAATATTTATGGAATTTTATACATAGTTTTGCTCAGAAAGGAGGAGTGGGGGAGCTCTAAGGAATAGTTTGCTTTCTGCACACTAAAAAATGCACTGTGATAATTAAAAGGATACTCGGAATTGCTACCATGGTCCTATGAGCAGGTCCTAACTGTGTGTGGAGAATGAAGTTAGTGTCATTTACTTGCTCCCTTTATAAAAGACTCCCTTTGTGTGTAGAATATGGGCAAGGGGGGATGGGAAAGGATGCTTTACATTCACAGTAGGATGCAGATTCAAAGCTATTTAAATTTCTGCCGTGTCTTTAATGATCCCAGTATCAGAACAGTACTTCTATTTTTAAAATGCAATCAATCAATCACTTTAATACAGCCTGCCCTTAGTGCCAAACACCTCAGAACATTGTGTGTGCAATAGTAAAAATAAAGCACATGAAACCAAAGAATCACTCTTCTTTCCTTTCTTTCTTGACAGATCCGTGTACTGCAAAGCTGCAAGCGAAGTCTGGGATTACGTAGCAGGGAGTAAGTTCTCCAAACGTGCCAGATGATTGCCATGTAAGGAGAGCTGGAATACGCGGAGTGAGGAGGGACAGAGCCATCACCATGCCTGACTGTAGACCTCTGCAGAAATACAGTATGTACTGGCCCATCTTGTGTTGTGCTGGGTTTTGCTGTTGGCTTTTGGGGAAAGAGCTGCCTGTAGATGCTAGACTTTCTTTGAAGAGGATTGCACTGAGAACTGTTGCTTTTTGTTTCCTTCACAAGAGAGCTCCAAGTGCCTGGAATTCCCTTTCAGAGAGCTGTCCACGTTGATCCATATTAGCAATTCAGGTTCAGTTTCTCATTCTGCCATGGTCCTTAAATGATTCACACAGAAGCACACAAATCTCTTTGTATGCATGTTCCTCACCTGCAAAATAAGGATTAATGCTTCCTTATTAGGGTTTTATAAATTTCTTTGAGGATCTTCCAATATGCTACAAACTGTTAGTTTACTCAGTTAGTATTACTCAGTTAGTGTTAGTTAGAGTGAACTACATCACTCAGTCATTTTAAGGATGTGCTAAATGTGACGTCTTTTAACATAACCTGAATCTAAAAATATCGTTCAACATCATATTCCAGTGAATAACTGACAATAGTGAAAGTGTACTACCTGTTTGTTCACTTTCTTGTAAGAGTAAGCTTACACCGCATGGATCAAAGACTACTGTCATTAAAGTCAACAAGAGACATTAATGTGTTTTCAGTTGCCCTGTTAATAGGTTGATGCACTATACTATCCTTTGTCTTTTTACTGGCACTAGATTCTTGTCAAGCCAAGAGTTTTATATATGAGTAGGCATCTGTCTGCAAAAGCCATTCCTAGTTTGTATCAGGTCTCTCTTAGGTACTCTTAGGTATCAAAACTAAGTTCGTTTATCTGCCAGGTTGTTGTTTGTCTTTGAAGACTAGTTAGAGACGAAAAAGCTGTTGAGATGCTTTATGCACTTCTCCTTGTATCACTGATCTGTGTTTTTTTTTTTTTTTTTTTTTAAGTAAATATCAGCAGTGTAGTATGCTTTGCATACCGAGCGTGGGGAGTTTTGTAAGTTAACTGCAAATATGCATTGTACCCTCTGCACCCAATGACTAATAAGGAAGACCCATGCATGCATATGGAATGAAGCGTATCTGGTGAGGTAATAGCAAGGCTGCTCAGTTTATGGATGCCATATTGTCTTTGGTACCAGCAGGGTGGTAGTTCTGATTGTACAGGTGAAGAAGGAGAAGTCCAAAAGCTTGCTATTTTTGGCAATGCAGACGTGGTAAGAGATTAGGCAAGGGTTCTGAGAACTGTGACGTGAGTGCCTAAATTCTATTAAAACGCTGCTTTAAGTACTTACAGACTTTTGAGGGCTTGTCTTTTACTCCATTCTAGCTTCAATGTCTGAGGATATCTAGCCTGGAGTCATTCTCGACCATAAATCATCTCATATAAAATTGTGAGAATTGTGAGTTCAGTCCAAAAGTTCCTGTTGTCCAGATAATAAGTAATGAGGGAAGACCTGGAAGAGGTTTTCCATGAGAGAAAAACAGTTTCCTCTCTGAACAGCAGTTACATAAGGAATAGTAACTCAGTGCAAAGCATGTTCTCGTAAGATAAAAATAGAGGCAAAGGAGCAAATGATCTGGACTCAGATCATTGGTTACAGAGATAAGACTTCTGATTTCTAGTCATTTCTCAGATTTGAGACACTGAGGAAAAAATGGTCCTCTATAAGGGAAAAGCTAACCTCTTTAACTCCTAATTATACCGCAAAGTTCCTTCCTAGGGACAACTGCCTTAAAAGTGTAATTCCAGTCAATTCTCTGTTGGTAGGGTTCCTTTTCCCTTATAGAGGACCACTTTTTCCTCAGTGTCTCAAATCTAAGTTCCTAAGTTCCATTAATCCCAAATAACCACTTGGAACTACAGGGAAACTTATGATAGACTTCTTAGCCTTAAGCATTCATAACCGTAACAGCATATTTTTTGCAATTTTTATGTATAAAGACATCCTTCCTAGGGACAGCTGCCTTACAAGCATAACATGAGTGTTCATGTCTAGACTGCTTTTAAAAGTGCTTCTGATAAGGCATATCTTAGGCAGAATCTTAAAGCATTTTATTTTAAGTAGCAAGAACGGAGAATTTTGTGTTTATCTCTGGTAGCAAAGGACAGGACTTGGTTCTCTAGATCCCTTCCCATTTTACGTTACATTTTAGTAATCAGCAAGCATATTCAGTTGTTGCTTCCCTGCAATGAGTTTGCATTGTTGATATCTGCAAAGCAGCCATATGGGGTTCCACACATAGTTGTTGCAAACACCGTTTGGTGGTGGAATGATCCAGAGCAAACACCTCTTTTGGCAGAGCTTTGTTGCCAACTATTTTTAGTTGAACTCTGGGCACCTACTCTTGCACGTCAAATGGCTGTCTGTGAGCCTCCAAGGGCAGCTTATAGACAGGCACTCAAAGAAGAAAGGAAAGGTTTAGCATATAGCATTTAGGGTTTTAAATGTGCGTTGTCCACATATATCTTCTGTGATACGCTGCCATCTTTTTAGTATAATATTCCAAACTTATTCTGTTGTGATTTAGAAGCTGAAAGAACAGCAGGACTTGGCACTGTCCTTACTTCTATCTCTGTGGCACATGGGAGGAGCACATATAAAACCTCAGAGGGCCATGCAGGCCAAAACACTCCAGTTTTAAAATAGCTAAAGTGATGTACTTTTATCAGCAGAGCATACACACCAACAATGAATCCAGTTACTGAATAGCTAAATAACTCTCCTTTTTGATCTCGACTGAGATCTTTGGCTTTCCAATAATTTTAAGTAGGTTTCTGCTACTAGGTACATCATTCCTAAATACCTGTGGTATAAATGAAAGTATTAATAGGCCTCTTAGTAGGAGATGTTGTTGCTGTATGTTTTGGAATTCATCTTATGTTGATCCATGCATTGCTTTCATCAGCAGGACGATCATGATGGAGCATAACACAGTTTGATTTTATTTGGAGCCTCTTCTGAAAAGGAAAAAAAATAGCTAGGAAGACCGCGGCATTCAAAAGGTTAAATTACCTTTGAATTTTTAGCAGTGTTGTTTATGCAAAGTATATCATACATTTACCACACAATTGTTTGAAGCTCAGAAAGCACATAAAATCTCATTTTCTTTCATGAAGATTCATATGTTTGTTTTGCCCCTGACTATTAGGATTTTTGAGTAAGAAAGAACTTTCTCCTCTGAATGTAGATTGCATGTTTTGGCAAGCATTTTGCAATCATTTGCTTGCATGGTGTTTGGAGGCTCAACAGGCTGCTGCAGATGAATAGTGGCTGGGAACATAAGCTAGTGCCAAATGAATGGCCAGCTTTCATTCCTTTCCCATACTTAATGTCAAAGGGTCAGGCTTGATCAAAACAGTTTTAAAAACAAAGTTTAAAAATTGCATTACCTATGTTTTCAGAACCAATAAGGCTTCAACGTGAGCTCTGTTAGACTTCATGTGGTGAGGACATTTTATTTGGGTATTTTCTTGTGTGATTGCTTGCTCTCTGGCATCACCTGACCCAAGTCATTTATTTAAAGTATTTTCAGTGGGAAAAAAGTAAAACCAGAGAAAGACCAATATTTTAAGATCATTATAATTGTTTGCTCTTGATGTTAGATATGTTTTCATACAATAGAAAGCATTTTTTGCTTCTATTTCAACATATCCCAGATATAGATCTACCCTAATATCCAGATATGGTATAAATTCTCAAAAAAAACCTGTGCATCATATATCAGTCTACCTGTCCAGAGGAATCATTTTTGGATAACAGACCATTTTTAGAGCCTGTGTATTATTAGATGAGAATATATAAATGAATTCTCTGTGCATTCTTGCAGGCTGTATTGAAGAATATGTGTTACATTCCCATCTTATCCTAGATTCTATGAAATACCTAGTTTACTAACTTTATCATTCATCATCCAGTGTGAATCGTTGACATCATGACAATCCTAGTCATCCTTTCTGCTTTAATGCTTTGTAATAGGTTATGTTTATATTAGAAAGACTGTAGTATTTTCCTCCATGAATTACTGAATAGGTGAGGGTTATAATTGTTAGATGATTAACTTAGATGATTCATTATTAATAGAATGTGCTGTATCCTCCTTAAATGAGTAGACTTATTTTCAACTCTCGATTTTGCAGTTGTTTTTCCAGTGACCAGGATTTGGAGGTGATTTGTTTTTAGCAGTTTAGAGTCCTGCTAGCAAAAATTAGTAGAGATCCGCAACCAAACCTTGCAGGTTCTTGGTTTTCAACCAATCCAACCTTTTATATAGACACCATCAGCTGCATTTGGAGAAGACAGATTAACTGCAAAAGGCAAAAGACTAAAATGTTTTAGGATTCAGCAAATCTGAGAGACTGTGTACTGAATGTTTTGAGTTTACAAATTCTCATTCTCTTGAAAACTTCCTGTGCCAGTTTGTTTACAATTGTAGTTAAAGTATTATATATTCAAAATGTTTTATTCTCAACCTGTCTTGAATGTAATAAATGAGCCAACTGACAACTGTGCACTTTTAGTTGTCAGTTAGGCACTGACAACTGAGTGTGAGGCTGCATAACAGACCCTAGGCTGCATGACAGACCCTGGTTGTAATATCCCAGTGCATTGATACTAATATTCTTAGGAGAAAAAATAGCCCACTACAGACATAGCAACATTTTGCTTGCTTTCGTAAAGTTGCTTTCTGTGCACAGTTGATACTGCAACATAAGAAAATCAGGAAACTTCAATATTAACATTTCCACAGAACAATAAAGTTGCAGAAAATGTGTGTTTAACAACATTACTAGTATTCAAAAGTGATGCCTGTACAGTATATGGGTAAGGAAATATTTTAATGTTGCTAGGGGAATTTAAGTTTTTTAGTTTCTTAGGTTTTGTCTGTCCTAATATTGAATATGAGCATTGCATGAATTCTGGATTTTTTGGGTTAGTATTCCTCCTTGCTTCCTTATGTATTTTATAGACTCTGATTTTCTGCCCAGATAAGAGCAGACAGAATTACTCTATGTTGAGAACCTTGTTAATTTTATGGCCCATTTTCACATGGAGATCAGCTTTTATTTCCCCTCTCACTCTTTATTTTTAATTCAATTGTCAGTAAGGTTTACTGAGCAAAAACACTGGATGTATTATGCTGAGAAATCTAATCAATGCAGCACCAAGGGACAGTCCTTCAGAATCCTCCCCGGTGGCTGCGAGCCAGACTAGAGGTTACTACGAGGTTACTCTGTCTGCCTTCAACCAAAATACCCCGCTACTTCTGAAAAGGCTGCCGGCAGCCTTGTGCGTGTGTAACAGAAGCCTTGTTAATATGAGCTCCCAATATATATATACACCTGTTATGCTAGCCCCCAGCACAGAGCCTGGGTTTCCTATTTTAAACACTTTGCATGGCTGTCTACATTCCCTTCTGTCTGCAGTTGCTCTAGCGCGGTACCGCAGAGCAGCTCGTATGCAGTTCCTCCAGGGAATGCAGAAGGCTAAATAAAGTTGTGGCAGATGTCAGCGGGCTTTGCCAACCGCTAATTTTCAAGTTAGGTAGTTGGAAGGATTCATTGACTAACCCAGACTTTGCCATACGCAAGTAACCCCATAAATGCATAGTCTCAGTAAGTATGCATTTCTTTAATGTATCTGTTCCTTTAGCAGGCGTTAATGCAGGAAACTGTGTGGCGTATATGTGGGAGATGTTCACTGTTTGATTGGCAGAGCTCATTCCCCCACCTGCCCCCGCAGAACCCCAACCTTGCTGTTTCGTATAGAGTTTCACTCTTAAAAGGCTTTGAAAGATACAGCACCTCCTTAGGGCTCTTACCTGATTTGGCTGTGAGTTCTAATAAATCATTTGACAGCAAAGTTACTTTAAGACAAACTTTCCCTTTTGTGAAACATTTTTTCAGCATGTTCCAGAATCTGTGTTTGACTCAAGAAGTTACATATTTTCTTTGCTAAAGGAAAAAAAAAAGGGATCGAAAGCAGTATCAAATACAACTGCTAATTCAGCACTAGAACAAAACCTTCGCAAATGCACAGAGCCATGTTTTTCAGGCTAACTAACTAACTTGTTTTTCCTGACTGATTTGTGTCAGTACTTCTGACAGACCATTGCTGTGTGTGACGTAAAGGATAGCAAGTTTGCTTAGCACAGCTCTCAAGGGCAGCATGTTGCTCTCCCTAGCCAGGGGAAACAGGCCCAAAGACCCTGTGAAGCTGTGCTGCTCTGGGCTGTCACCCACAGCTCTGCAAGGTGCTCTTGGCATCGCACGGGATCACAAGGGACAGGGTAGCTGTGTGGGTCCTGTTGCCTCGTGTGTGGAGCTGAATTTCTGCAAGCAGGCACATCTGCTCTCATAATTGTTTTCACAATGCATGCTTGCTAATGGCTGTGTCCTGTTTTAGTTTCCAGAGCCTTTTCCATGGACATGTACAGTAAGGTATGAGCTAGCCCCAGATACTCATGATTAACAATAGCCACCATTTCTGCTGTGAAACGTGCTGCAGTGAATCAGAGAGAGGCACTGAAGGAACTCGCTGTACTTCAGCTTTTGCACTTCTCCATCTGCAGCTGTGATCTTCTCACTCTACTAATGCTGCAGCGTTTGATGGCAACTTCATACTGCCTGAGGAATTTCTGGCAATTTTGATACACATGAACATTACTTCAAGAAACACAGTCTCCCTAGTTCAAAGTCATAAGAACCTGAGAATTAATAGTCCAGATTAGACTGAAGTTCTGTCTGGCCAACTGTCCTGTTTCTAGCAGTGGCTAGCAAATCAGAGCTAGAAAAAAATACAAGTAGTATGTATATGAAATAAATAGGCAGAAGTGTTGTGGCTATTCAGATTAGTTGCTATGCCTGATCTGTAGTTACGGTGTGCCAAAGCATTCTTCCTGCACTAAAACTTGCAGTTGATGTGACCAGATTCACAATAACATATTTTATCTTACAGGCCTCCACAGTGCATCTTGTCAAACACCAAACAAGTCTGGGGTTAAGTCCATGTATACCAGCCATTTGCAAATGATCTCATTGTGTGAGCATTCATCTTCAGGGACAGAAAATACAGGATTGCTCGAATACAATAACTAACTAAACTATTTGTAGTAACCTGCTTCGTTACATAATGGTTTTGGTTTGCTTGATTGCTTCCACACTACTTTAGAACAAGCCCCATTCCTTCACTCTTTCCAGGTATTTTGAGGCCCTTGACTGTAGAAACAATTTTCAGTAGTTGGCTGAAGTGATAACATGTCACAAAAACGTGTATTTTATGTGAAAGTATTTTTAATAAGTTCACACATTTTGGATTTCTAATTGCTTGACATTTCTGAGTGTACTTCACCTGCGAAAACTGTATACACTCTGAATATTCCGTTCTACTCGTTGAGAATGGGCATAAACACATCAGTGTTTGTTAATAAATAATAGAAAAAGAGTTTCTAATTTCATATCACATGATTATTTCAAGAATCACTATTCATATTTTGCTCATAGAGCTAAGACAGGCAGAAAGCATGATCAAATTAAGACAGATTGCATCTAATGTAAGAACTGCTGCTGGGCTGTGGGGAAAAGTTGGCTTTGAACCTCAAGTGGGTTGGGTCCAAATTTGTGAGAACACTGAAGGTACAGTATTAAAACAAAAGTGAAATCTTTTGGTTTTATGTACGGTCCTCCAATAGTCCTTTCAGACAGAATAAGAAAATGTTCTCAGCTCTTTTTAAAGGCAGTTCATTTATTTTCTTTTCTATCACATGGCTTCTGTTCCTACTCAGGTTCTTACTAAGTAGTAGTAGTAGTATTTTCAGCAAATATGATGAAAGTTTACTCCAAAAAATATTAAAACAGAATTAGTGGTGTCCCAAGGAGCCTGCCACTTCGCCGAGAACCTGCTTCAACATTGTCCTGTTATCCTCCGCATTTTAGTAGGATTCACCTCCAAAGTGTCAGTCGTGAGAATGCATTTGACCACAAATACTTTTTGCTGTCTTGCTCTCTTATTTTTACAGAGATTATCTTGAAGAGATGAATGTGAAATAAGTTACAGTTTTCCATGATATATTTAGGAGATGTTCTCTGCCTTTTTTAAAAGCTGAATAATGTTTTACAAATTTAAAATTCAGAATATCAGACCCTGAAACTTAACACTGAGGTTATCAGACCCTTCAGGGAGCTCTTTGGTGGAAAAAGACTTCTATTTTAAGCAAATATTAACAATTTAACTCCAGTCTGGTCATTACGGTCGAGGCAGTATCTCGTGTTTGGTACCATAGACTTGTACATCCAGTTTAGGAAGTGCACAGATTTCCTAACAGAAAATGCATTAGTCAGTGTGAAACAGGAATGAGCATTTCCATTCCTTTATATCAGTACTTGTGGTTGGTAAGCACAGGATTTTTTTTTTTTTTCGTATTCTTAGCCATACTTAACCTGGAACAAGAAAAAGGGAGCAGAATCTACAAAAATGTGGCTCTGCAATTGTCATGTAATATATTAGTCTTTAAATCTGTTTGCTGTAAGCTATGTAAGCGCTGTGAATATATATCTGAAAGGAACCTTTTGCATAGAGAACTACTCAGAGCAAGTGTGTTTACTTCTTTATCGACTTCTTTAGGCATTTGCTTCTAGTTTTAGATCTAAGGATTTCCAGTAAAGGAAAACACGTATTTTAAGTCCATCATTATGGTTTTAATGACATCAGGTGGCATGCACAAAAAAATCTGAATATGAGAGAGAAAAAAAAGGTAAAACTCCTCAAGAAAGAAGTAAGCAGTCTGACAGCTATGAGGACACAAGGAGGGTATGTGAAAGTTGTGAAAATTAGCACAATATTCCACTTATGGTTCACTCAAAATATGGCTGCTGTATGTAGGAAATAATTAATGTAAAAGTGGGACAATGAACTTCTACCTTCTGAAAGCTAGTTAAGAAGTAATGTAAATTGAAACTTTCTGCTCTTGGTGATAAGTCTTCAAAAATACTTGCATGTTACTTTTCAAATGGCTGAAAAGAAACAGCAGTGGGGTTTTGTACAGTTGTCAGATTTAAAAAAATAATTTAGAAGGACAAAACACCTGTTCTCTGCATCACACTTACAAAAGCAGAGCACAGCAAGGAAACCACTGTACTTAAATGTGCCATGGTAAAGGAATTTTTTCACATTTTGGTGGCTTCTATCTTTGGCCTTCAAAATTGCTTACTAGGGTTAAGCTAAAACAGTTCCACTGATTTCTGCTGTGAGCCGTTAATTCTTGAGGTTATCTTTAGCACCCTTTTTTGGTTCTTTGTATTCGTGAAGAATCACCAACTCTGGGGCTTGTTCTAAAACTAACTGTGGACTTAACTGAGTGTGCAGAGACACTGGGATAGTTAATAGAGTGGACATCTCTCTACTATAGATGTGTGTTTTTGTGGGTTCTCAGTGTTTGCTGTGAAGTGAGGTCCTAGATCAAAAAATTAACAGAAACTCTAATTGGAATCCCATGCCTTCATGAATGTCCTTCAAGTTTAGCATAGGCATAGTGTTTTTCTGAACTGGCACACAAGTTTAGTACAGTGTGTTTTGTCATGTATGTTCTGATATTATAAACTGTATATATATATCCGTATCTGACAACTGCTGTTCTATTCTGAATCTAAGAATAAGGGTTTTCTTACAAGTTCTCTGGAGAAGAGATTTAAGATCCAATTCTGAAAATACTAGCAAGGCTGAGGAAACTTCTTCGTATCTAAACATCTGCAGGCTTGTAGCCATAAAATCTTAATATGGCACTGTACCAACACATATTCTTTATGTAGATCTAAGGCTGTCAAATTTGAAGAGTTTCTTTATCTGTAGTATTTCTATCCCATCTTGTGTCTGGATTTTTTCTGCCCATGGGTGTCCACTGGCCACATGTCTGATTGAAGCTGAAGATTATTTTCATGTACATTCTGTACAGTACCTGTATTCTGTTTTAAGGAAAAATATACACATGCATTTTTCTTCCTTTTTTAATAAACTGACTGACAATTTAAAATAAATTATATTTCAGCTGTTCAGAATGGTACGCAGATGTACTAGCACATTTTAGAGCAAGTTAAATAGAGAACAAGCGTTATGTCACCAAAGGAGTAGAAGAGGAGGAGCTGAAGCAAAATAAAACATTGCTAAGATGGTAGCTCTGAGAAAAATAAACCAGGCTGTGCTAGTATGTAGGTGGACTATGGAGGCAGCAATAAAAGAGAAAAGTCTCATCAAAGGAAAAAAGTGGGAGAGTGACAAAGGTAAACTGTGAAGTGAAAGAGCAAATGGAACAAGTGGAAAGAAAAAAAACACTGGAAATGAGTTTGAGACATACTGCAAAAAAGGAAAACAAGGCTCGCAAAGCATATAACATTAAGTGTTTGGTGCCTTCACAGAAAGGAAGGACTAGAATGAAGAATGAGTAACTGCTGTTATAAAACCATATGTGATATCCAGAGACAGGGATGATGGTCTGAAGTCCTTAGCTTTGCCTGCAGATGGTATGGGGAGCTCTGATGCCCCACCAGCATTTGTTCCAAGGCTAGGTGTCTGACAGCAAGAAAACCCAAACCTAATTTGGGGTTTTTCTAAATCTTTATAGGACTTGCATCTTAGTCTTACAGTGAGGAGAGTATTCACTGAAGTTTAGACATAATTTAGGTACCTGTATAAGAAATTGTTATTCCAGACATTCCGTTCCGTTCTCTGTATGGAGAGCAGGGAAAATATGGGAAACAGAATTCTAACGGGCTGATTTAGGGTATCTGTATTAGGTGCTCCCTACAGATTTCTCTCTGAAGGACCTCTCTGCCAACACTACATGTTATTAATCGTGTTGTCCTAGTTTAAGACAGTTAAGAGTCTGAGGTTAGGGGATATGCTTCGCTCTGTGCCTCTATGTTCCTGTTCTGTCAATGAAGATGATTTCTGTAATGTGACCTTAAGAGGGTATTATGCAATGGGAGTGGTGAAGCACTGACATACTATGTCAATCAGAGGGTAGAAAAGTGTCCAAATGGCAGGTATCTCTCACTGGAGGAAGTTGACATCCCGAGGAGATTGTATGGTGTGAACACTGACATTTTTAATAACACTGTGGAGAAAAATAACTGGAAGCAATAAGAAGTGAATAACTTTAGAAAGAAATCTGATGAATATAAGGAGAAAAAAGTCATAATATCACTTCTTTAGGATGACCCACAATAATCTGCTGAGAATTGTTTCTCATCCCTAATAGCTAGTTTTATTGCTATAACAATGCAAAAATTCTTATTTAACCATGTTGTGTGCATTTTTGTGTAGAATTAGTAGTTTTTATATGTAACTAAGATTACAAAGCATGTGGGAGGAAGCCTCTAGAAACAAATGTATTATCAAAAATATTAGTATCACTAGCTACCAAGATTAAGCTGCTAAAGACTATGTGTTATGAATAATTTATATTTGATGCATTGGTGTCCATGCTTGGTTGGTTAATCTGAGTTAATCTTTCTACTATCAATATATACAGTAATTTTAAAGGACTAAAAACAAGTTATTCAGGTTAATAGTCAGGGTAGAAGTTGAAGTATTTTTATCTGGTTATTTTTCTTTAAAATTGTTTGGCTGTGAAAGTAGAAACTTTTTTTTTTAACTTGTATTACTTTCAATGTCTGTAGCAACTAAATAAAATTGTCTTAGAATTCTTAGTCACAGTGCTCCCCTGAGGGTAAAGTCATCCCTCTACAAAGTGCCATTCACGCCACACTTACCCTGCATTAATTCTTTCAAAATAAGTTTGAAGTAGGATACTGACCTTGCACTGAAATCCATTCCTTACATACAGAAAAGACTTTGGAAGGCTTGCATTTAATATCTGTATGTGTATTCCTCTCCTTTTTTTTTCTCTCTTAATGATAACATACAACTATTCTTATTTTGTCTTCTTTCCTTTTTTTCAAACAGAACATCTTACTAGGGAACCCTTGCTGACCAAGTCAGAAGATGAAAGAACTGAAGTCTGGTCATCCGTGCAGAGGAAACAACAAGGTATACATAGCAATCACACAGGAGATTAATTTCATACTGGTGCAAAAGCCTCCAGGGTAGATTGCTTTCAGCAGAGAGTTCAAAAATAGTCATCAGAAACATTGAAAACGATCCTTTGAAAAGAGCCTCCTTTTCAGTTTGATTGCCAGAATAAGCTATCTTTAAGCTCATTATCGTGTTTAATTATAGCTATGTTTAGGGGTAAAATGGCAGTTGTGTTAATGAAATCTATTTTTGACAGAAGCCAGTAAAAATAACCCTCCCAACACCAAAATGAAATCATACTAGACAGTATCAGTGATAATTCCAGAAGTTTTGAAATAATAGTTTTAGAGATTAATTTAAATCACTGTGCTTGGGCAGTCAGTGCAGGACCTGTAAAAATTATAAAAGACAAAGAAAAGTAGAAATTGTACAAGGTCTGCTGATACTCCTTTTATACTGTTTTAAAATGAAGATGTCTGAATATGAATATGTATGAATAAATGAATCTAACTTCAGGAATGTAAAATCAGCACTGCTTACGTTCATGTCTCTTAAACAGTCTCAATAATGTAAATGTGTGATATTTATATAGTGGCTGCTAAGAAACTGGCACAAGGCTATATGCCACTTAAATTCTGAGGTTAAAAGGTGCTTCAGTGATGCATAAAATTTGTATTGACCATCTGCCCAACATTGAGTTGAATTCATTAATGAATCAGCTTTACACTCTGAGATGGGGAATTATGCTACCCATTTAACAAGTGATAAAACTGAGCCCCAAAGGACTTGTGTAATCATTTCAAGTCATCCAGGAAGTGTATAGCAGAACCAGGAAAGAAAGCCACCTCACCTGACCTGTCATCTTTCATATTTGGACTTTTTTTTTAATCCCTTCATTTGTTATCCTTTTCACCACATACTGTAATGTGTGGAGTGTGTACATTAGCAGCTGTGAATTCTTCATGCATAGTTAAATGGTCAAAGCCTGTTGCAAATAACTTAAAACAGTTAATGTGAACTGTGAATCATGCTTCTCCATTTGAGACACAATGCAAAAAGACCAACATAGATAGCACCAGATGGTCTTCATAAATTGAGCAACTTAGCACCAAAAAAAACAAAAAAGAGATCTGTTATTATGACCTCCATATATTTTTGTGCAACATTGAGAGGAAGACTACAACAATCTTTTTCTCATAGAGAGAGGGACTGCTGGTGTAGGGCAATTAATACTTTTTCTTTCATAACCTTGCTGAATTTCTCTTTGATTCCACTAGCAAATGTCAGGTCACGTGTTGGTTGCTTGCATTCTAAAATTGAATGGGAAATCATCTTCAGTGTCATCATTAGTGACAGAAACTGTCATTTTTCTTTGGAAAATATTTTTCTACTATATCTTATGTAACTGCTACTGTTGTTGACATTTTTCCTAAAAGCCCTGTTCATTTGACACTCAGGCAGATTTGAGGATAAAGCTATAGACTGGAATAGAGAGTTCTTTTGCCATTGCCATTGATTATAACTGTTTCCTTTACCACGAGAAGAAAGGAATATTTTGCATCTATGAGTCATGCTGTAGAAAGGTATTGTATTTTTAATATCATTAAAATTTTAAAATAGGGATAAACCTTAGCATAGATGAAACCAAGAGTTAATACACTTCAATTAAAGAATGTAGCTATTAAATTTTGATGGAACAATATCACTGATGCTCCTAATAATATGATGATATGGTGAGGTAGGGAGTGTGAATAATGAGTCGAATGCTAGAGAAATAGCTGATTTTTTAATGGAAAAAATATATTAAAAAAATGTGATGCTCAGCCTGAAACTTAATGTGAATCTAGCTGTAAGAAAATACCAAAGCAGAGATTTTTATGTCTGTCTTAGGTTATGTCTACAGGAATGCACCTCTACACAGCTCTGTCTTGCCTTAGATTAACATTTAGAATAGGCACAAACAGTCCTGGAAGTTCCTTCAGAGTGTCAATGATAACTTTTTGACGCAGGTTGTTGAGGAGCCAACGAGGAGTGGTGGGCTACTGGACCTCGTGCTAACAAATAGAGAGGGACTTGTAGGAGATGTGAGGGTGGGGGATAGCCT
>VWPW01013614.1:0-34949 GCA_013389825.1 Crypturellus undulatus | reverse complement strand
CACATCTGGAGTACTGTGTCCAGTTCTGGGCCCCACAGTACAAGAGGGATGTGGAGCTGCTGGAGAGAGTCCAGCGCAGGGCCACGAGGATGATCAGGGGCCTGGAACATCTGCCCTATGAGGAGAGGCTGAGGGAGCTGGGCCTGTTCAGCCTGGAGAAGAGAAGGCTGAGAAGGGATCTAATCAGTGTGTATAAGTATCTGAAGGGCGGCAGTGAGGAGGATGGTGCTGGCCTCTTTTCAGTAGTGGCCACTGACAGAACAAGAGGAAATGGCCACAAATTTAAGCACCAAAAGTTCCACAGGAACTTAAGGAAAAATTTTTGACAGTGAGGATGACAGAGCACTGGAACAGGCTGCCCAGAGAGGTTGTGGAGTCTCCTTCTCTGGAGATCTGCTAGACCCCCTTGGATGCAATCCTGTGCCACGTGCTCTAGGTGGCCCTGCATGTGCAGGGGGTGTTGGACTAGATGACCTCTAGAGGTCCCTTCCAACCTTAGGCATTCTATGATTCTATGATATTTACCCAAAAGTTATGTTTTATTGTTTCTAATTCCTACTGAGTTTAAGGGTGATGGTAATATGCTTTCCTTCCACTCTTCCGTCTCCCCAGAAAACTGGTGACAAGTCTTTCAAAATTATCTTAACTGACCTTAGCTAATCAAATTTACCATGAACTTTGTAGGAAAAAAAAGTGCTGCAGAATGTGGAGTCATTTGGTATCAAAATGTTGTTTGCAAAGCCTTTCACATGCATCTTCCCGATGGACCCACCTGAGAGATGAGTTATTTTTTCAGGTATTTCAGGTCATTGCCTGTGTCAGTCTTACCATTATGGTCAGTGAATTAAAGTATTTCCCAAATGGCTCTGGGAATAGTGCAGGAAATGCCAACTTCTTTCCAAGAGCATGCTGCTTTTAAGACTTCCAGGATGATATGGAGTGCCAGGACTTTGTTCTGGAGAATTGCTCCATTACTGCTAATGCATCCATGCTAAAATTTTGTAGTTAAGTTTTAAGCAAGTTGGAGACTTCTGTGGCTAGGTTACTTTGAGGCAACTCAGGGCGTTGGAAGGTAGGCTAGGATGTAATCTCCCCAAACCTGGATCTGACTTGCTTGCTTAAGTATCCTGTTACTGCTGAAGAACACTGCTGAATTTAGGAAGGCAAGGCAGATCCCGATCTTATCTCTGTCTTATAATGAGAAACAGTATAATATAACCTGCACAGCTAACAGCTGAACTCAGTGCAGACACATGTGAGAGAGGGGCTTTTGTCACAGTTAATGAAAGGAGTGAAAAGTGCCGCCCGTATTCCTGCTACTGGCCTGAAGACCAAAATTTCTGCATAATTCAGAGCAAATCGCCCTGCAGACATCTGTGGTTTGGGCTTTATGGAATTACATTTCCCATCTTGTCAAAGCCAGCAGCAGGATGATGATCCCCCAAAAATATATTCCCTCTGTTAGTATATCATGTATGATTTTATTGCTGAAGATTCTCAGACTTGCTTCTTCGGTGTTTTACATTTGTTCTCTTCATTTTTTAAAGCCAGGGATGTCATATTTTACAAGTGTGGAACTGAAGCACCAATGCACATATTTTCAGATGTGTAGCCTGAACAGTTGAGGCCAGGTACTGCAAATCTTAAACAGTTTTCAGAGAGATCATCACACAGGTCATAGTTTGCCTTTAAAAATCAGGCTAGTTTTCTTACTGTCCAGAGAAGCTAGGAGGACTGGATTTATTTTCTTGATCCAGATATTTGCCCAAGATTGTGAAGGAGGTCTGTGGTACAGTTGTGAAATATGCCCAACTCTCTCAAGTTTCTGAAAAGCCAAAGGGCAATGCCATCACCTGACTCTCTTCCCTCTCCTGTTGACTTCTTTTGCTGAGTTTTTGGAAGACCATGTAACACTTCAGTGAACTGCTTTCATGAGGTGTTTCTTTCTCCTGACAGAAGCTTTGCTAGAGGAGGACTCCCAACTGTACTCTCAGAAAGTCTCTTAGTGCCAGTCTCTTAGAGTGGGCCCTGGGCCCTGATATCTCCAAAGGCTTATGTGGTGATCTCCTTTTAAGATCTCTGTTGGTACCAGTTATCTCAAATTACAAACCATTACCATGTCTCAAAAAGCAGGAGGAGCAGGTCTCCCCAATTGTTACATATCCCAGGAGATCTGCAAAAAAAAAAAGGAGAATGATTAAACTTTATAGCTTGAGTGAGAGGAAATTAGAGGGAACGTTTACCAACGTTCATTTTATGAGATTTTTAAAAGAAAAAATATTTTTACTGCAAGCCTTTCTAATGATTGAGGTACACTGTGAAGTCTGTATTTGCAAAAAGAAGGCCTAGGGGAACACCCTTTTTATTTTTCACTAGAAGACAGAAGTCTTTAGCACTTTCAATATTAAGAGCTTTGGAGCTGAGGTTTCCTGCTGCTGTTCCTAAAACAAACTTTAATCAATCTTGAAGAAAGGCTTTAATAACCTGAATTATGGCCTGTAGTGCTAGATCTTCGATAGGAGAATGAGCTAGCAGTATTGATGTTTGGATTTTCAGCATTTCTTCTGATATTTTTGCCGCCTATTGGCAAAGCCCTATATATTTTAGTAAAACCTCAGTATATAAAATGCCTTTCCCTAGCAATCATTCTGTGTAATTTTAAGTGAATTATTATCTCAGGTAAATTTTTCTTCCTAGTTTTGAAGGAAATACAGTAGTGTAGAAGATTTCAGATTCCAAAACTGAAAATGGAAGCTTACTTCTCTACCCTAATCACGTCACACCTCTTGTCAGTCTTCCCAGGTGGGTAAGATGAGGTAGAAGGTAGCATGGATACTTACTATTTTTTATCTTTGATTTCTCTATCTCTGTGAGGAGCGAAATTCTTTTAGTTTGATTGGCTTTTTCAGTATGTTTAGAAGTTGCTGGAGTTGAAGTTGATAAAATTGCCTAAAGAGGCTTAGAGACATTTAGAGTCTTTCTGAGAGAACTTCAGATACCAGAAAGGGGCTGCCTCCATTTCTGGCCAAGGAATTCCATGGAAAGTGCAGCTTACACTACTACTTTGGTGTAAAAAAAGATGGAAGAGATGTTGCTAATATTTTACTAGTTTTGTGTTCTATGTGAATTACAGTGAAGTCCACAGGTGACATTTTGTATGTGGCCTACAGACTTGTGACCTCTTTCTGGAAGGTGACCTTGTGGTTTGGAGGTTGGCTTTCCATGAATAAGTTGTTATTAAGCAGACCACTAATGCTTCTCCACAGCACTATTGCTGTACCTTTATAGGGTCTGTTAAATGATGTGGTCTGTACCACAGAGACCACTGTCCAGAGGAAAGTGCTGTGAAAGAATGAGAGGGTTAACCACAAAATATTTACCATATTAGTATGCGCTGAAAAAATACAGTTGAAAATAGGATTTTCCTTTATCGCTCTTTGTGCATTCTGGTTTCACACTGGCTGCAGAAAAGGTTCTGTACAGTGTTGATTTTCTAAAGCAGATGGCAAACAATGATTAATCAGTTCCTTCTAACTGCTTATTAATGAGCAGAAACCAAGTTGAGTCAGTTATTTATATTGAGTTTAGCGTAGTTATGAGCATAAATGTTCTCATCTAAATCTAAACTTTCCCAGAATAGCACATTTGGGCTGGATGTCTTTCTTCAAGCTTATTTCTAGTGACACAAGGTACAAAAAAGGTAAATGAGAATAAAATATGATTGTAGTTTTTAATGTAATTTAAAATTATTTCATTATAAATGAAATACTGGTGAACAAAGGCAGGATCTCTGAACCGCATGCATGTACAAGCCCATCCTACACAGAAGTAAATTTCTGGTATGCTGTTGTTGAGAATTGCTATCTTGGAATAAACTCTAAAGCTTTTGTAAGATCTGGGTGGAAGCATTGCTAGCAGTAGTATCAAGGATTTTAGATTTATGGCATTAAGAGCTAAGGTAATGGGAAGCACATTTGCTATACACCCAAATTCTTGATGCTTTTGGCACTTCAAGGCCAGTTGAGGCCTTGAGCAGATGAGTTTTTGAATAAAAAAATGCATGAATATATGCATAATTTGAAAAATAGTGTGTATACTGCCATCAGTGTGATGATAACAATACAGGCTGGCAGCCAAGTGTCTAGGAAGCAGCTCTGCAGAAAAGGACCTGATGAACATAAGCTGAACATAAGCTGCTGCGTGTGCTTGTGGCGAAGAAGGCCAACTCTTAGATTGATTAGCAAGACTACAGCCTGCAGGTCTAGAGTAGTGGCAGGTCTAGAGAAGGAGTCTTTATCCTCTATTTGGCACTTGTGAGACTGCATTTGGAGAACTCTGTCCTGTTTTGGGATCTCCTGTAAGAAAAATGCAAACATATTAAAACAAGCCCAGTGGAGGACCACCAGGCTGGCTAGGAGGCTGGAGCAGAGATGCATGAGGAGAGGTTGAGAACCAGAGAAGAGGAGTAGGTGAAGGGGTGACTTTGTTGCTGTCTGCCACTAACTGTTCACAGGATACAGAGAAAAGTAATGTTGTGTAAGGAAATATATAATTAAGGAAAGAAAGCTTACTGGAAAGGTGAGAAAACACTGGAACAGATGCCTGGAGACGTTTGGTTTGCTTGAAAAGTGTACGAAACTCTACTGGATACAGCCCCAAGCAACCAGATATAATCAGACGTGCCTTGAGCAAGGGATTGAACTAGGTGCCTCAGGAAGTCCTTTCCAACTGAAATTATTCTGTGATTCTTCATTTTTCTAACAAGTAGGACTAAAACAAGATTGAACTCCTAAACTACTATTGGAATGCTTGCCTTTCTAGCGGACTACTACTTTTACTGCACTGCTTCAACTACTGAAACAAGATTGTTTGGTCTGCTGGAAGATCAGGAAGGAAAAACTGGTTGAAAATCAGAGTGGAATTTAAAATGTTGTTGATCTGATCAGTTGAGTTTCAGGCACTAAAAGAGACAGAGATTTATGTAATGAATAGTTATCTCAGAATTTCTTTCAAATGGCTGTGCCTGGAGTGAAATCATGGTCCCATTGAAGCCAAACAGCAAAACTCTCATTGACTTCATTAGGCTGTGAATTCTGTTGTATTGAATGGAGATCATCTGAGGGGTTTTTAAATTCAAATAGTATTAATGTGGGGAGAATTTCAAAATAATTCCTGTGTTTTGTTTTGTTTTGTTTTTTTTGAAAGCATATTTCAGGGCCACATAACGGCTTTTATACACACAGATAAAGTTAATGCTAGTGATGGAAGCAAGTTACAAAAAAGAACTCCACAGCCTTGTACTTGTGTTCCTGTAACCTCAAGTATTAAAATGAGCTGCTCAAAAAAAGGAAAGGAAATTCAAAATGTCCTTCCCATGATCTCCAAATTATAAAATCTTTCAAAGCTTTGGAAAACATTGGCCAACTCTGACATTTACAAAGTATGTCTTACAGCGAAATCTTATGTAAAAGCCCAAATCCTGTAATGTGAGCATAATTCACTCTGAAAATGCTTGCTTTTTACAGCCAACTATGACAAAACATATAAAAGGTAATATAAAGGTATACTGTAACTTTGAAACATATGTTCATTCACAGTATTTCTGAAGAGGGGAAAGAGCTTTTAACATTGCTTAGGCTGGCTTTTTAAACTGATGCTTGGCAGCAGTGTATATGTAGCCCTATTATTGTTAGGTTTATACTACAAAAAGCTTCAAGGATATGTTTCCTCCTTTTAGCTAATCAGCCTATTCTATCAATTTGCGTATAGTCTTGACTACAGTATTTCTAAATGGGGGAATTATCTGTGAGTACACATAGTAGAAAATTCACACTGCAGCCTACTTGGCCCATAAAAATTTTATGCAGCTCTTAAGAGAAGTTACTATTATTAAAGAACCATTTTAGAAACCAAAATGCCTGGTTCAACAGTCAGGCCTTGGACCTTCAGGGCAGTCAGTGCTTGAGTGCAGGTGCACGTGTGATTATGTATTTAAAATGGTCCAGGAATAATTAAAAACAAAAATACATCCAAAGTAGAGGTTAATTTCTCCTGAATAATCATGACCAAACAATTTGGCATTTTTTCTTTCCTAACTTCTATATTACTATATACCTGCATATAACAGCAGTCTCTAAGGGGTGTTTGTCACTATGTTGTTTCCAATAGTAATCATATGTTTTGCTTCTTTCTCTCCTATGCTTTACCTTTCAGAGCTTGTTTTCTTTGTAGTGTTTTCCATGTAGTCATGATGGAACTTCACATATTTGTTGAGAATCTGACATAATATCATCAGTCCAGTCGCAGGGGCATTCAAGTAACATAAGACTTGTGATCTTGAAAACTGGTAATGCTGCTTTTAAGATTTAGGAATTTTTTTAATTGAGCAATTAAATGCTTGTATGTGTAACCATTACATGGCATACACTGTGGTTAGCAACAGCTTTTGTATATCATGGCTCAGGTTCCTATACACTCCTGACAGTATGTATATTCATGAGATTCATGACATTTTCCTGCATCTGCTCTTATAACAGATTTAATTTCAAAGCAGCATTTCATTGATGTAGAACACTGACGCATTTTACATATAATTGCTTCTCATCTACTTGTACGATTATTTTGTGACACCTAGTGGATATATTGATAGAAGTGCCAATTTGAATTTCCTTGCTTTTTTTTTTTTTAGCTTGTCTTGATAAATGTTCTGACCTAGAAACTCAGTTCAGATCACCGATACATAGACTTGCTTTCTTTCCTCCTTTTCTTCCTTTTTTTTTTTTTAACCCTTTGTTAATTGAATAACTTGTTCATAACCAGGTGAAAAAATACCCAAACCCACTCTTGGGGACATTCTATGAGTCCCTAGCTTTTTTCTTTTTTTTTTTTTTTCCCCAGAAAGTAAGCATTTAAAAAGTTAATGATATTATTTGGTAAGAATCCCTGCATGTGCAGCGTGTAATCTTGGATCATCAACTTCTACGATATCATATTTTCTCTAGTGTACTTCAAGCATGCAATTCCCCAAAGTATATGTGACATACAGTTATAAAAGGTTAGAAAGAAGTGCCCCTACTTATTACCCTGTCAATACTCTTAGAGAGAAATACCTTTTTTTCTTACTATTCTTAGACACTGAAATTTGATGAATAATTAAAATATTCTACAATCACGGGAATGTTTTTAGACTATTTACACCACAAAACACAGTCTGGAAATGCCTTAAATGCGTGACCTACTTTCACAGCTAAGATATATCTTCAGAAGTGTATCTTAATTTACATGTCATGGATTCTGTGCCTGAAGCTTATTTCAAAGTTACTTCTCCAACAGGAGAATATTGAAACACTGTTCAATTCACTTGCTAAAAAGGCCGTGAGATAGGAAAATAGGTATTTTCACATGACTGTGCTTAATGTTGATAGAGGGAGAGGGGATATTTCATTTGCCCCAAGTCTACTTGCTGAATTGCTGTGTTGATACTATTAGCGTGCATGTTTCTAACTTCATAGAAGATACAAAATGCTCCTTACCCAACAGGCTCTAAATTCTGAAATGTTCCAGTATCCCAGAACAGATGCAGAAGAGTTGCTTACATGAAAGCTAGGATGAGATGTTAGTAGCTTTGAGAAAGAGATAAAAGGAAGTTTATGGAGATAAGAGGTTCTGCGTTTTCCATATTTGGAGAACAGGAATGGAATTGTGCTGCAGACATGAAGAAATTGATTTCAAATAAAGACCATCTCCAAGATTCTGGCTTTTAACTTGCCATCTCACAGAAAATGCCTTTCATATTCCCACTGCAGGAGGTTCCCAAATCAGTAAATGTAATACTAAACTGTGTCTTTAATACTACCTGATACAGCATTCTTTTCCTGTGCTCTTCGCAGTTGTTCCTCTTAACAGTTCTCTTGCGACTTTCATTTATGTAAAATTAGAGCCTTTAGCAACCACATCATGAATAATGGACACACAGAGTCTAACACATCGCTGAATGTTGGCAGAGATCTGCTTACTCACTACCACCTGAAGCCATGGTTTAATTCCCATTAATGAATGTTTAACTAGTAAAAGCTTCAGTCTCAAGTAAAAAGCATTACACTGGAGTAAATCTATGGAGAGCCTTGGTCACCTGAGAAAAGTGAAGGTTATGCACAGGGGGCTGAGAAGAGGCAATGCCATGTGCCCAGGCCTCTGAGCAACTTGTCGTTAGCTCACGAAAGTGCTCACAAGGCAAGCGAGAGCCGTGTTGTGGCACAAGTGCCCCAAAGCGCTGAACGCCCTGTGTGTCTCCAGCTCTCCCCTGTGCACATCTGTAAGAGCTCCTGACCGCTGCTCATGCTGGAGCCAGCCCCAGACATGATGGCACCATGGGCCAGCGCCGTGCAGCACGCGTGGGCTCACTGCTCCCAAGGGTGTAATCTGGCAGTCAGGTGTTCCTGCTGCTCAGTGCAGACGGTGAAATTGGGCCTTTGCAGTGAAGGGCAGCTTTCAGTCATACACCATCGCTTTTTTAAATCTTGTTTTATGTAAAACTGAGCTCAGCCTGGGTCAAAGCTCCATGTTGGATGGCCAAAGAGCTTGATAATCTCATTAACTGTGCAGGGAACAGATAAGTATTCTTTTTGGTGTCTTTCTTTTTTTGTATTCACGGGATGGACTACTTGAATGGAAAATAATCAGTAACTAGAAAGAAGAGGAGCTCTCAATTAACAGCATTACTCCCAGTAAATTCATGAGCTCCCAAAGAATTATATACATGAAATACATAGCACCCAATTCCTAAAGTAAGTCAGAGGACTGTCAGGGTGAATCAAGCCCACTGACTCGAGGCAAAATTCGCTCCAGACCTCAGGAGATTATCCTGAACTGGACATGAATGTTCAGCTTGTAACAGTATTTTAAAGCAACCATACTGCATAGGTTGGTGATTGAATGTTAATTTCTCGCATAATATTCAGAATATTGTGGGTCTAGAGTAATTGTTACAAGTTGAAGAGCTTATGAAGGAGGGACTGCTTAACTGCTGCAAATCAGAGCCTCTTCTTTATTAGCTTAAGTAAATTCATCCTGTTTGCACTGGTGGTAACCATGTGTGCAGTTGTAAATACACATCTTAGAATTTGATGCTAAATTCATCTAATGCTGGGTTATCCGCCCCCTTGGTCTAATCCTGAGTCCCAGACTACTAAATTCCTCACTCTTACTTGTTAGTTGGTTAATGTCACCAAGGAACTAAAATTTAAAATGAAAGTCTGGAAGAGCAAAGGGCAGAAGACATTTTTCTACCAACTAGAATTATTAGTGCAGCTGTGTTTCGGTGAAATGAGTATTAGTTGTGCTTTGAGGGTTAGGACATATTCTGTCTAATATTTCCCATTGGTGTTTAATTTAGAACTTGCACGGACTGGTTTATTGCATGTATACTAAAAAGGAAAATAATTTCAAAACACTTAAATCCTTTTCACAGTACAGACTTATTTTTCCTAAAAATTAATCTATGGATTGAGTTCAGAGTTAACAGGACATCAGACTAATACTATTCTAACAATTCTAATACTTGTGATCCTTGTTAATGTTATGTTTCGTAGCTTATATTGGCTAGAATAGATAACATTTCCTATCTGTAGTATCAGGTAAACTGCATGTGATGCTATATCAATTGCATATGGCAAAAATCTGCATTTCACTGGGTTAAATAATATTTTAATATTCTCTGTGTAGTTAAGGATCATTCCAGAAAAAATGTTTTAAAACATTTCTCAAATCATTGTTTGTGGAATGGTTGAATATCTGTCTAGATAAATACATCAAAATACTGTGATTCTGAAGCTTGTTATTATTGAATTAGTGATTCTGCCCTGTTGCAATTTTAATTTTCATGGGCTTGAGTGGAAAAAGATGCAATTTTAAAGGGGTGAGCATTGTCAAATCAAAGATAGGCATGCTCATTTTAAGTATCTGCTGTTATTTTCGAGGGTGTTAATCAAGTCCAGGTGATGTCAGCTGGACTACGAGAGTTCAGTCCTTTCAAAAAATCAGTCCAATGTGCAACATCCTAAAATTCATGTGTATTTTAGGGGAAAACAAAAGTCATTAATATTTCATTCCATGTCATCTGCATGGATACAATCTGCATTAGAACACGGAGATAAATTATGAATGTTTAGGAGATGCTTAGTGTAAGAAAAGCATTATACGCACCCTTTATTCTTCACTCTCTCTTGACAAGAGAAAACAAAACTGACACATTTTCTTTGCTCCCTTTGAACACGAAGCAATCCCTAATTTGCCGTAGCTTCATCTGCTCGCGCTGCAGACACTCGTCTCCCGCATAACCCCGGGAGATGCGATTCCGCCTTGCGCGCCGCAGCGCAGCGCGAGCACCTGCAGCGGTGGCTTTCCCCCAGCCAGGCCTCGCTTGCCCCCGACACCTTCGCCGTCCCTCTCCAGCCCCGTGGGGCCCGGCCGCTCTCGGCGCGGGCAGAGCTGGGCCAGGCGGCGCGGCAGGAGTTACTGGCGGCGGCGGGGGCCCCTCTCCGCGCGGCGCCTCGCAGCCATCTTAGCTGTGGGCAGGGAGCCCGTCAGGACTCCACGGCGCGTCAGCTGATCAGTAAGTAGACCTAAAGATTACGCTAGAGAAACACGGAGGATAAATATTTAAGTCACGTAAAGCAAATAGCTCGTAATAAAACAAACCGTTGGGCGTTCCGCGTGAGGGTTATTGTAAAAGATACCCTCAAATATTTATTTGCTGAAGACTAAAAATGCAACATACACGGGAGCCAGTGATTAGTCTTGAGTTAATTGTTTGGATTTCTCTTTTTGTAGAAGCTTTGACGGATTGAGAATGTTTTCATCGTTCTATTGAATACTAACATTTATAATGTTCAGAGTGTTATCTAAGCAAAACTCAAAAATAAAGGCAAAGTTAAAAATCAGTGGCAATGCAGGTACTGCAGTGTAGATGAGCAGGATACATAATCCAACATTTAAGAATAATAAGGTGTTTTGGTGTAAAACCCTCTTTTTGCCTGCTCCATTCCGTCTGTTTAACATTCTAGGCACTGTGTAGGAATAAGGCTGTGTAATGCTTAACATACTTGTATAAAACTTCTCAGTGATGGTGCAGCACTGCTTTGACGTAAACCTGCTACCTTGTATTTAGTAAGCCGGATCTTTGTACACCCATTCACAGGCTAAAGCAGCTTTCATCACTCATGTCTCCTTTCTGGATACCATCATAAATGGTTAACTGACTTGGCTCCATATAAGAGTAAGGAACCTCCTCTGTAGGTCTGGGCTGGTGGTCAAGTTATAGGGTGTGAGATGAAATGATTTAAGTGTCATGTATTTGCATGGCTTTGGTCGCCTTTATTTTTCCATACCATATCCATAGTGTTCAGAATTTTAGAAATAGCAAGGTCTCCTACATACAGAAATTACTGCAGAGCTCAGAGACCCAGAGCTGAGGCCTGTTTCATAACTGCTCCCTTTTCCCAAATATTTTTGAACTATTCAATAAAGACAGTGATTTCAATGAAATGTAACATTATTAACATTATGCTCTACTTCTAATAGAAATCCTCTGTGTAATTATGAAGTAGACAAAGATGAGCATTGACTGATTAAGCTGTGTTCACTTCTGGTGTATCTCCACATTTGTTTATCAGAACTTCACTGAAAATTATTTTGGCTATTTTTCTTTACTTGAAAAGAATACATAGCTGATTTTAATAGAATTTCTGGTCTGTGCAAATAATAAATATTCTGATTTTTTTAAATTCCTCCTAAGTTCTTCTCTGATATACAAATTTGCTTCAGAAATGGATTCAGAACGGATTAAGAAATGTTACCTTGGATTTTTTGGCTTATACTCTGTGTTACATTGAATTGTGAGGAATTTACTTCAAAAGCCCTGAAGTCAAATGAAAATGTAGTCTTCATTTTACAGCGTCTGAGCTGCTTCCCAAGCAACTGAATATTTTTTCTTAAAATAAGTCTCCTGATGACTTGGAGTAGAGTGTTTCTGAGCAGAGCTGTGAACAGGGTTCTTAGATACCCGAATGGCAGACCTGTGCTTTCTTGCACCAAATAACCTCATTTCTGAACAAATACTGTGGCCAAAGCTGATTACTTATTCAATTTTTGGAAAGATATAGTAAAGTTTCACACTGCTATATAGTAAAGTTTCACACCTGGGAAAAGCTGCCATTTGCCATTTTTGAAGTAGCTGCATTTTGGTGGTGGGTAAATTCTCAGTATTCTTCATATTTTCAGCATCTGTGTTTGCAGAATACTTTTTTACTTGTTGAGGGAAGCTAAATGAAGGCAGTGTGTCATTTTTATAATATTTATTTTTAAAACGTATTTGAGAGAAGAATTGTTGTACATAGATCCTGAATCACTCCACCAAATGGTTTCTATCTGAGAGCTTTAAAAAGTGGCTTGCCATGGTCGTGCTCTGTCACAAGCCTATTCCTGAAAGGCTTAAAGTGACAGTTTAATTCCCAGTCCAGACCTGCTGGATTCAATGGGAATTCAGCATCCACCACAACAGAGCTGTGGCCGTTTGCCCCAGAGCCTCCCATCTGCTGATGTTTGTGGCACTGAAGTGGTGAGTAAGGGCCTGCAGGAGCAGAAGTCACTGCACGCTGCTCTAGAAGCCAGAAGATGCTCGTTGCACAGAGACGCGTTAGAAATCCCAGGTGTGAACAAGCGGCACGTGGACTCTCCACCCCGCGGCAGGGCAGCCGTGCCGGGCTGCCGGGCTGTGGAGCCGACTGGCTGCCCCGGCACGGCGACGTCCTGCACTTGCACGGGCATCAGGCCAAGGCTCGCATCCATCCGTCAGTTTGAGTTCTTTGGTGGAAGGGGCTCTAAAGCTGTGAATCACTGTGAGTGTGTTGTGTCCCAGGGTCTGTTAATTATTAGGGCTTTGAATTCTGTTACAATCCTGCTTTAAAACTGTCATCTTTCCTATTACATCATAGAAACAGCAGAGTTGGCTCTGTGCCTCCTTAGAAGTGACTGCTGAGGTATTTATTAACATTGGTTCCAAGAGATTTTTCACTGAGCAGTGAGAGCTAGAATATGGAAATGTCGTATTTTTCCTAGCACTGAATAGTTGTTAAACCAGAAACATAACTCCTGTCAGATAAGTTATTTTATGTGCATGTCTTCTTGATAGAAAGAAAATGAACACGCATTTTTCTTTCATTAAGTTTGATGATCTAGTCAGTTAAAATAAGTTTATGAGCAACTTGTGAGAGTAGAAGAATAATTAATTTGAAGTGTTGGATAAAGCACTTTTTTTTCCATTTTTATCTGCTGATGAAAACTTTAAATTGCTAGTACCCATAATGTAATAACAGATCTTATAAAAAAATAGTGCTACACAAATTTGTAACTCCAAAGAAACAATCATTTCAGGATCTTTGTGAAGTAACAGATTACTCCGGTTTCTGTGGAAAAACATGTTAGGGCAATATTATGCCAGAATATTAGCTGTAGAAAAAATCTTAAGCACCATTATCAAATCTTCAATCATATTTACTGGAAAATGAGTGAATCCCAAGAGCCAAAAAAACAGAATGCTTTAAAAAAAATGATATTTTTTCAAAAAAAAAGTGAATATATCCCTATCTCCCAGGGAGCATTGCACCCAAAAGTGAAATTAAAGTCAAGATATGCATTCACTGTCTTTTTCTAAAGACAGACACTGTCAGGAACATTTAGTCAAACTACTATCAGTCAGACTTGCTGTGGTTTCAATAGCTCCAAATGTAGCAGTGCTGTAGTGGTGGACAGCACCACTTCACTCTGTCAGAGTCAGCAGGGTCAGCCTGAAGAGGGGGATCTTGACTTGAAATTTGGGTCTGCCGGGTAGCTTAGGATTTCCTTCCATTTTAATTCCAGATTGGTCCTTTGAACTGTTTGCAGTGGACCAGCCAGCATGAAGAGCTGCCTCAGCAAAAGGTTACATTATTTTTATTCTTTCACTTCTACAAAGCAAACACACAAAAGTTTCTCTTTGAAGAAAAATGACACAATACACAGCTTTCCTCCAATTATGTTGTGTCATGCTGTTTTCTGTTTATTAAAGTATAGAGTTTGTTTCTGAACTGAAGAATGCGCGAATGCAGTCGTGTGAGATGACTGCAATATACACAGGTACCCCCCAGCATTGCTGAAATCCACCAGCTTCTGCACAGAGTTTTAGCCAAAGCTCCCAGTGCAAATTCTAGGCACTAAGGAAAAACACCTAGATCTCCGACTGCACAGATGTGAAAGTTTTTTTTTTTTAATCTTCTTTTCTAAAAAACAGAGGTAAAGTAAAATGTATTTGGGATTGAGGGGTTGAGACGATTATTTGGAGAGGAATTGACCGTGCCAGAAAGCTGACACTCAGGAAATACAGGTGTTTTAATGCAAGTTTATGGAGAAAGCCATCATGCTTTCTGCTGCAGAGCTTTCCGAATGGCTTTCTTTGCAATTAGACTGCTGCTTCTGCCAGCAGGTTTTACCAGTTTACAGTAACAAGATGTTCAAATCTCTCACTTTTCACAGAGTATAAAGATTAGTTTAATGCAGATCATTTTCCTACAAGGCCTTTACAAAGGCATTAATGTTACAAGATGTGAAATCCGCGGTATACAAGATTTCTGGCAATTCAAAGGTTTCAGAAGGGGCAGAGTTGCACCCGAGTTGTTGCTTTGTGCAACAGATGTGCACCATGTACAGCTCCCAGCAATCAGTAACCTCCTTTTATATGTGGTCTTAGTTTCCTACAGTGAAATGATCTTTGAAGTTGACAGTATAACATTGCCTTTTGTAGATTAACACATTGCTGTCTAACTCGGCTAGGCACCTGCATGCTCCTTCCTTCTTGGGCTCATCAAAAGCATGTTTGTTCTGTGGAGGTGAAGTAGACACCACTGCTGCATATCTGCAGTGCTCTTAAACATTTAAGTCAATCTAAAGAAATACCTTTTATTTTCCTCATTATACTTTGTCTTGAATTGGCATTGCCCCATCGGCTGTGGTGTGAGTGAGTGAGTCAGTGAGTGAGTGAGTGAGTGAGTGAGATGGCTATTGGTGTTGGTGCCTCTTCATGAAAAGATGTGCAGAGGAGCTGCTCTCTGCTTTTTTTGCATGCTCCTGTTCACCTTACAATTCTTCAGTGAAATGAAATTACTCTGTGTGTGTTTTGTCTTCCTCCTGTGTCTTTAGGTCCCTGTATTTACTATGCTGAAAGCAGTGGAAGATCACTGCACTTGAATTGTGAACTGCTGTCTTTGGGATGAGATCTGGTTTCTAGTGAGGCATTGCTTCAGTTTTGCTTTGGTTTTATTGGGTGTGGCTGACACGTGATCATTCATTCTTGCCTTTCGTTTACTCTTACTGAAAATGCCAAGAGAAATTACTTAATGAAAGCAGGATATTTGCTTTAAAAGTTTACTTATTTATCAAAGCAGCTTACATTACTCTTAAGGCTGGTATCACCGTTATTTACCCTTTTCGGGTTTTCACTGAATGAGGAGTGTTGTGTTTCATCAAACAAGGTGGTGGTAGGGAATAACAACCCTCTCAGACTCCAGCCTATGTGTGAGATTAGGAATACATTATACTACAGTAGCAAATAACTAGTCATATTAACCAGAGCCTAGGTAGTGTGATAAAGTATGTTTAGTTTGGCTATTAATTCAGAAGCTGGATTACTGTCCTTTTGGGGGATAGCATAGTGTTCACATAAGCTGTAAAACTTCCTCACGGTCTTGACAAATTTTCCTGCCTTTTTCATAAATTTACCCATGCAGAACCTGGGAAAGTCAGAGAGAAAGTTACTCAGCTGTTGCCTGAAAGTAGAGGGACATCTAGCAGCATGTTAAAGAATCCCTCTAAATCAGCATGAGCTCTTTAAATCATAGTAATGCATTTTTACAGGACAAAAATGGTTTGATAAGATGCAGTCATGTCAGAACTGGAAATACAAAGTAGTGTTATCAAAAATCAGTGCTGTATCTATCTGCTTTCCTCACGTATCTTGTCACTGACATTACAAGTTGCATTTCTATTTAAGTGTTTCAAATATTTTCAAATTAAGTTGAGAGTAAACAAAATCTCAACTAATATACAGCAGTGTTTCAGAAGTGTTAATATTTGTCTCTGGAGTTTTTTATCTTCCAGGTTGTCATCAAGCAATCCAGTTGTCTGGGAAAACAGTCTGTGTTTCTTCTGATCAGAGTCTGACTGTCCTTTGGGGTGAGGTAGTAGGTTGTATAGTTTTAGGGTTATGCCCTGCCTGTCAGATAACTATACAATCTACTGTCTTTCCTGAAGTGGCTGTGATATCATCGCTGGATGCATCTTCAAACAAGAAACCAAATTTATTCCAACTTACATATTTGCTATCTCTGTCTGCATGATGGATTTGGTTCTTGTAAGCAGTGTTGTGAAAGAATACAAAGGCCCTTACAGCTTTTAAGTTCCTATACCTGTCACTCAGCCTCAAAACCAATTTTTTTCACCTTCAGAGAAGGATATGGTATAAATTACAAGGTGTAGAGGTACTACGCAGTGCACAGTGGGCTTGCTCACACTTAGCTTTCTCCTGCTGCTGATACGCTGGGAAGAACCGCCATTTGGAAACAGCTGACCCATTTCTCCACTACTTGGTGGCATTTACATTTGCATTCAATAGCAAATGACACTTTAATTGGCCAGTTATTTACATCCATTTTGCATAGGCTGTTTAAGAAACTAAAAAACTAAAGGTTGGATTAAAAGCAAAGAGAATGTCTGGTTGTTTGGGTTCTGCCCTGCAGGTGCTTGACTTCCACATGAAGAAAAATGTAATAATTTTTTGTCACTGTTCAACTTACTTTGTTTTTACTATATACATCAATTTGGGAGGGAGAGCGTTTGCCACTGCAATTCTTAGTCTCTGGTCCTGCGAGTTCTGATGCAAAGGACTCGAAGGAAGAGCTGGCAGGGCATAATTATGATTTTTTTCAAGGCTAAACATGTGTGGGCCAGAAATTCTTAAGGAAGTCTTACTGGCAAATGGTGAAATGCTTTCTTCAGAAGACCCACTTGATGCTCTAACAGGATGAGGTAGTAGGTTGTGTGGTTTCAGGGTAGTGATTTTGCCCCAATCAGGAGATAACTATACAACCTACTGCCTTCCCTGATGAGCAGCATTACAGCACCAGTCACTGAATTTTGAAAAAATCAAGGACTAGAATACATTTCGGTGATCAGCAAAGTAAGTCTACATACACTTGTGGTTGCCCTGTCGCTAATAACTTTAAATTTAGTGACTTGCATCATTGTTAATAACTTTCTGCAAAATCACTCTCTTTTCTAAATTCCATTTATCATAAAAAGTTCAATTAAAAAGTTTTGCTCATCCTGAAGTTTGTCTGTTCTTGATCTGTTTCATTTCTGGTTCGTTCAGTCGAATGAAAGTATTATGGGAAATGTTTCAAAAATGTTGCGGACTGGGCATTCAAGATGTTCGGATTTTTGTACCATTTTAGTTTGTGTGGAACAGATTTTACTAGCAGCACACTATTTTGTTCAACCTTACCTCCTCCTCAGGAATCTTCTAATATTTTGTAAATAATACTAGATTAAGTCGCAAAACATTCTGCAGTAGGCCAACTTTATATTACAAACAAAAGGTTGTAACAGAGAAAAGGCATTGATTTTGTACACTGCGTTTCTCAAAAGAAGGCAACATACTTAAATGGCCCAGGAGATAATTTACAAGATATCTAAAAGCCATAACACTATGGACAGAAAAAGCAAAGAACATAAAAGTTGTTTTGAGAATACTGTCTACACCAAAAAAAATGTGGAAGAAAGTGTATATAACCAATCCACTGCTGGTTTTGCTTTTAGACTTAAAAATCATCCTTCCATGTGCAAAATACAGCAGGAAATAGGAAGGAGGCAAACCTGAGGTTGCTTTAAGACCAAAGGTATTAAACTAATTATGGATACACAGTTTTGTACATTTCCATTATTCAGTATCTTGATACTGTAGGTTAGAATTAAAGCACAAGTTGATCATAATTCTCCATGCCTGCCTCACCAGTGTGTTATATTAAGAAAGCATTGCTCATATAAAAAGAATTATTTTTAATCATCTTTTTAACTAGGCAAGATAAAATAGTGTGAGAGCAACTAAGTCATTTGACAACAAAACCAGGTATTCTACTGCTTCTGTAGTGCAAACACATCACACACAACTCAGATGGTGTTTGAGGTCATCCACCTCGTCAAGACTGGGCGTATGGTTAATAACTTTAATGAAAGGTGAGGAATGGTATTTGACTTGAGTTCTTAAGGAGGAATATGAGCAATTGGTAGAAGGGGAAAAATTACTGCATGTCAGAAAAATGTGGGAGAACAGGAGATATTCTGACTGTTTTTAATCTGTTCTTGCTGTTTAAAGAAGATCCCTTAATTTAAAACTGCTGTGCGGTTACAAACCGTGCTAGCCATGTTTGAGGGCTTTGGGACATGCACTGCAGAGTCTGAACTACTTTTCTTCTGTTGAAAATGCAGAGTCACAGCTTCAGTGTAAACATCTGACATGGGCGTATATAGCCTAAAACATTCTACTCCTCCCCAGGATACAAAATTGGCTGGAAATCTCGAGCTTAATTTTACATTCAGTAAATACATAGCAAATGTTCTGCATGAGAGAAAGGGGTGAAAAGAGGGGAAACATTCTGCAACAGCCCTTTAGATCTCTTCTCTGAAGTTATTTTAAAATCTTTTGGCTCTGCCTGGGTCAGCATTTTGTTCTTGGTAATGAGCTGTGAGTTTTCAGATTCTAGTCATTCTGGCAATCCCATTAAAACAAAGGGCCAAAAAATCCATAGCGTTCTCTTTGCGAGGATCTACAGTAAATGCAAAAACATGTGCCTATATTTAGCAGCACACAGGCCTGCAGTTAATCAGGTCTGTCCTTAGCAGTAGGTGTCATTACAGCTAATGGGAACTGCAGTAGAAACTATAAAGGACAACTGTGCAGTGCCAAATGTTTTCCAGAATTGTGTGCTGAAAATGTTTGTATCAAAATGTTAGTAGTTTGGACTAGATTCATTATGAAAAAGGAGCATTTTTTAAAAAATTCTTATAAGCATTATTTTTCTTTGAGGTCTTATTCTGTTCTGCTGTGTGCACTGAGTGGGAGGAGAAAGCATAACCTTGAGTTACATGACACACAAATTACACACAAATTGTATTACCATTGAATTGTGTTTACTTTTGTAATCTGGGTCTTTTTTTTTTTTTTTTTTCATGTAACTACAACATTAACAGATCGGCAGAATCTTGCAAATGTGAAACAAAGTCTTCACATCTGGGTATTGATGGACCAAGTGAAAAGAAGTAGGAGCAGGGTTTTCAGTGGGGACAGGCTTTCAGTGCTGGTTCCCCTTCCTGCCCCGACGAAAGTACTCGTTTATTTGAGAGCAGGCTGAGACCAGAGCAGACCAGGGCACGACAAAGACACGAAGCAGGTCTTTGACATTAAGGCCACCGTTAACCCATTTTAGATGACTCCCACAATGCATGGAGCATTTTACCTCTTTTTCAGTGATCCCTTTCCAAGGTTATGTGTTTATTTTTGTTTTATTGTGAGCAAGCCTCCATATTCTCCAAAACCAGATCCCTAGCATGAGAAATTTCCACTCAGAGCTTGGCCAAACAGTACAGCAGGCGAGAGCTTTCTTAGGCAACCCAGATAACTCTAGCTGTGCTACTACCGAGCTGGCTTGTGAAAATCCTTCCTTGCTCCTGTGCAAGGTTACCACATTCGTGCCAGCCAAGGGGGCTGTTCCTGTGTGGACCCTCTGGAAAGGGCCAAACCCTTCAGCACAAGCGTAGTTCCTCGGAGCTCCACTGGAAGGGTAAGTTACAAAGGGGTATTTGTGCTGGGAGAGCATCCAAAAATGCAGCAAGACCGACGCTGGTTTGCCAGACTGAGCGTGACACGTGGCATGTTGTGAGGCAAGGGCACAGCGGCAGCCTGCAAGGCAGGAGGGCTGGTGCTCATCCAGAGAAGAAAATGTTACCTTCCCTTGGGCTTGAAGAAATTCCCTGTGTGGCGCCTGGGCCCAGGTTGTTCTCGCAATGGAACCAATATTAAGTGGAATTTTAGCAGAAGTCAATGGTGATAAAATATTACATAACCGTTCACAGAAGTCAGGGTCTGCTAATTGCCAGGAATTTGCACAGAAGTTACCTTAGAGTGGTAACAGCTGAAAACTGGGTTTGGAGATTTTTGTAATTACAACTATGCTGCTTTCGGAATCCAAATGCGTGCTATTTATGGGAATAATGGTTATCCAGATTCCTAAAGAAAATCATTTCCATGATGAAACCCAACAGCAAAGCAGAATGGGAAAGGAGGACAAGTATAGAACTGGAGTAAAACTAGAAAGGGCTAGGAAAATAGGAGATTATTCGTCAAGCTGTAGTTCGACCAGGACTGCAAAGTTCAACTACACATATTTAGCAGGGAGAAAACAACAACTAGTCCCTTGAGCAGGGAAATGTCAGCTCTTGCACTGAGCTCACCTCTCCTGCCAGGCAGACAGATGGGAAGAGGTTGTCCAACTGGGAAGCTGCCTGGCGCCCTTGTATGGCGGAGCGGGGAAAGCAGCACTGACTGTCACACACATAACGGGGCTCTTCAGGGCAGTGAGATGTCAAAGCACCACATGAGTTACATCCAGACTGAGAAGTGTTTGTGGCTTCACATCTCTCGCTGCATGAGCTGTTTGCTTCACTGTGTTTTTGCCCTGTAGCTCTGCATTGAACGAACGACATGGAGCACTTAATGAAAGTGAAAGAGGTGGAACCCACCTAGAAGTGGACTTGCCACCTTCTGTAATAGCATGTGCCGCACTTTGTGATTGCATTTTTCAATTTTTGAAGCAAAGACAATGGGGCAAGCTTTACAAAAACTTTCTAGGAAAAAAAATCTTTGAGAGTCACAAAGGAGTTGTGACTAGGTAAGGTAAGTTGTACCCAGGAANACAATGGGGCAAGCTTTACAAAAACTTTCTAGGAAAAAAAATCTTTGAGAGTCACAAAGGAGTTGTTAGCGCTAAAAAGGTAAGTTGCACCCAGGAAATACATTTCAACCAGTGAATTTATGCAGATGGCCAGGCCTTTAGTGCAGCTGCCCTGAGGTTAAGGTGGGCATGCCTGGAAAGAGACTTCTCCTAGGAGCACCCAGGACATGTTGCATGGCCTTCGAGTGAAGCCTTGAGCCCCTGAAGAAACCCAGACTCGTCTGTCTTGTGTGGTGCCTGGGCACAAAGCTGTGCCCAGGTTCAGGCTGGGTGTAAATGCAGGTGTCGTCAGTGCTGTGGTGCCGATGCATGAAGGGGGCTCGGTGGAGAAGGGCACGGTTTAGCCCTCAGCACACACAGTCTGAGGGACAGGGTAGAAACCAAATATTTTAAGAAGTGATTTACACGGATCTCTGATCATGTGGGACTCAAAACTACTCATGCAGGTATTCAGCATTAACTTCCATTAGAAAAACTATGGGAGATAGAAGCCTTTGAAGACTTGAAAGCCCAAAGTGCATAAGGATTTGGCATTGAGCATTTGAAGGGACTTACATCCTTAGATCCTAGATCTCATTAAAAAAAAATCGGTGCTGGCACTGCTAAAAGAACAAGAGAAAATCATTCAAAATCCCAGGCCAAAGTGCTCACCAATTTTCAAATAGATCTGTGTCCCTAAGTCACTTTGGCAGATTTAATTGTTTTACAATTAACAGTAATGACTACCAGTCATACTAAGCATTTGATCATATAAAAGCTTTTGTCTTGTTATGGAATACAGTTCATGCCTAGTCTCCAACACAAATCAAAACCATATGAGTAACCAGGTTAAGAGACAACCAAGTTTTAACTAAGTTCCCATTTGTGGCTTGTTTTTGTGTTTCAGCCAGGGCCTGAGGCTCTTAGCAGAGATTTTCTCTGTCCAACTTGCATATTCAAACATAAACAATAATATTTCCATCTTCAAGGAGCCCAAGTGAGATTTTATAATGCAAACAAAGGTATTAGTGTGTTAAAAAGCTCTCTCAATCAACTGAAAGCGTGCAGCAGTTTACATATTAGTATATGTTTTTAATTAACACTGGGAAAAGAAACACTTGATGCACTTAGAACTAGAACAAATAGAAATGTTTTTCTTAATGTGCTTCTCAGTGCAAACATTTAAACTGAAATGGAAGGAACACCTGATCTCACAGAAGGTAACTGAGTGAACGTTTACCTTCTGTGAAAAATGTGAGCTTCAGCATCCTTTGTTTTACAGAGCAAGACAGATTTTTCAAACATTTCACTTCTTATGTAACAGTTAAAACACATTTTGCTGCACTCCTGGGCCTGCGAGTTCTCCCTCAACCTGATCTCAGTCTTTGCCATCCCTCCTGAGGAGGTTGTTCCCATGGGCATGCACACACGCTCTTTCATTTTGATGTAAACCAAATTCTGCACCGTGTCTCCTACATCTGTTCCAAAGCCACCCCGTGAGCCTGACACATGGTGCTGTAGCAGCACCTGTTTGAAAATCAATTGGGAGATGACAGTTGCATAGGGCCTGTTTTTATTTAGACTTGGCTTGTTGTCATGTCAGTGGCCTCTACTGAGATTAGGTATGCAATGCACGGGGTTAGAATATGAAAACTTTTCTCCTCTAAAATTTCAATATGTTTAATTTCCAAAATGAATAGTTTTCTATTTCCTCACATTTTTTAAATATTGGCAATGAGTAATATGATATCCAAAACTTAATTATTTCAACTTCTATTCCTCCATCTTATCATAACCCAGAGAAACTTTGAAAGTTGGAATGAAAAAGTTTAATCTCCATTTGACTCCCATTTCCAATTCACTAACTTTTCCAAAGTTTACAAAGCTTTAAGTTATTAAACCATAGCTGGCTTAAAAATACCTTGCACCTTAACATTCGTTAGATTGTGTTGGGTGACAGAATGCAAAACAAAACAAAAAGAGAAAGTGATCATTCCCCTTTTCTTTTAAAATTCGAGTAAATTAGAATTAAAGGAACGGATCTCTCTCAGAAAGTTCCCACCTTTGAAAAATTTCCATACTAGAGCATAGAAAAACAGATTATATTGTCCAGTGGAGCTCACTGGACACTACAGCTGGAGCTCAAGCTCCTTGCAAACTTGTAAGAGAGGACCTGCACCTACTCTGGTTTGCAGAAATGAGACAAAATAAGACAAAAGTGTTGCTAACATCAAACCAAAATAGCTGCAGTAGGAAAATATCTTCAAAAGATGGTAGCACACGCATGCGTGCAGCTACCTGAGCTGCGGTGAACACCCACCGCTGGACGAGAAGGTGGGTTTGGCCGTGTGCTCGCCGCACCGTGCCGCGCCGCATGGGGACTTGGTGCTTGGGGATGGCGCCAGGCTGAGGTGAGCCGGGGCGGGCGCGCGGAGCGGCGACATCCGGCGTCTGCTTCGGCCTTGGGCACGGCACCGCCGGGCTGTCAGCGCCTCTCGTGCAGCGCATCGTGTCCACCAGACTTTTGGGATGACAGGAAGCACGGTTTCCCCAAGAATGTTTAAAGCATTTTGTCTCTACTACGGTCCAAGCCTGAGGAATCTTAGAAACCCCTTTCTCTCCTCCCTCCTCACTACCCTCCTCCTTTCCCCGCCACCCCGCTCCAGTTATTTCCCTTTAGTTATTATCAAATACAAAAATGTATATAATATGTAACCGTACCTTAACTCACCTCATAAGGTCTCCTTCCCTGTTTAGGTATCCTGATGACTGGCTTAGTCAGGTGTCCACAAATCCCCTGCTGCGGGACAGCAGCCTTGCGGGGAAAGGATAAGGCCAACAGAGCGTCATTGGCTGGTCATTGAGACAAGGGAAAGAGCACTGATGATGGAGCAGGGATGAAATTTGGGGGTGGAGCAGAGAAGAAGAAGAAATATGAACCTGATAAGCTGGCACTAGCTGAGAAGTTGGCACTAAGGCAATAGAGCCTTAGGAGTTGCTGCAAGTCCTGTTTATTACTGAATACACAGGGATATAGCTATAAGCAGGAAATTCCTTTAAAGTAGATGCTTTCTAAAAGCCTCTAGTTAATAATAAACACACAAATCCCCCTCCTTTGCTTCGCCTTGCTGTAGCTGCGCGCTCGCAGCGTTCGGGGACAGCGGGGTGAAGCACCCGGCAGCGGGGGCAGCCCCCGCAGCGGGGCGGCCGCGGAGCCCCGCGCGCCTGGAGGCACCTGGTGGCCGCAGCAGCAGGGCCGTCCTCACAGCCTGGGCACCGCCGTCCGTGAGCCGGGCCTTTGGGGTGAGATAGGCTAAAACAGCAGGAAGACCCTTCTCAGGGAAACTGTATAGGTTGTAGCAATCGTTTTCGAGCTTCTGGCCCTCAGCTCAAGCCCTCCTGGCCTTTGCCTGGCCTTGCCAGAGGTATTACGGGACCCCGCGCCCAGCCTACACCGTGAGCGTCTGAGCTGGGCTGCTGCATGGCTAAACACCTTAAAGCTGCGTCTTGTGAGCCATGTCCCTTATCCCCTTCTAGGCCCTTTGAGTTGTAGGATGTTTGTCCCCTTTCCTCCACCCCTTTGCAGAGCCTCGGGCCCTGTCAGCAAGCCGAGCTGCCGTTCCGCACGACCGTTCCCGACTGCCCTCCCGGGCTGCCTGCGCTTCGCTCTCGCATCTACACCGTTACCCTGTGCATTTCCCCCATCTCCGCCGTGACACCTTCCCTAAACCCAGCTCGCCTTTGATTTTCTTCCCGCGGCGGCAGGAGGGATGCAGCGGAGCAGGTGGGTCCGCGGGCGCGCAGGCGGGAGGAGAGCGCCCGCCGCGAGGCAGGATGCTCTGCAGCAGCCCCAGCGCCCGCCGCGAGGCAGGATGCTCTGCAGCGGCCCCAGCGCCCGCCGCGAGGCAGGATGCTCTGCAGCGGCCTCGGGGCCTGCGCCCCTTGGCGAGGAGCGCTGCCTCGCTGATTTACGACCCCTCCTGAGTGCCTCCGACGGAGTTATAGCCCCCTGTATTACATGGTGCCTTCTCTGTTATTCTTATGGCGCTCTATAGATTTATGGTGGCTTTTAAGCCAGGCAGTAGATGAAGAAATATGATCTTAGAAAAATAGAGAGGGAACCAAAGGAGGTCAAAGTGTGGGAGCTGAACACTATATGGTGATCCAGGATTTCCTTTTATTTACTGCTCGCACCTTCTCAATCTTGAGCAGGTTTCAGCTGTCCCAGCCAGCCCTAACCCACGGGCTAGGGAGGGATCGGAGGCTGTGGAGTGAGATGCTTTGCCGTCAGTGGGTATCTTTTATTACGATTTAGTGCATGTAGGAAATCCCCAAACACAGTTGGTAAATTACATGAATCCTACGCAGAGTGCCAGAAACATGCATAGCATCGGAGTATGTAGGAAGCCCACATTTGGCCAGAAAGGCTTTCCAGATGGTACCGTCTCTTATCATGGCACTGACTTAGACTCTTCTGTGTTGGCAACATCATGCAGAGCGCCTTCATTTTTCATGCAGAAGGAAGGTAATTTGTGATAGTCTTCCATAAAGTGGAGCAACCACAGGGCCTGATTTTCATCAGTATGATTGTGTGACAAGGGAAGTAATGCTGCAAGTAGTTCTATTGCTGTTTATTTACATGTATTCATAAATTATTCTGAAACTGTAGAGCCTAGGAAAAACGGCAGGCCTGTCCTTACTCTGCAGACATGCGATGTCAGGAGATAACCTCGCAGCGCGCGTACGGCGACACGAGCGAGGGCAGAGCTGCACGGAGCTGCCAGCAGGAGGGAGACGAACTGCATTAATACCACGTGCCAAGGCACGAAGACAAGCGGCTGCCATAAGGAGGGACTGCAACTGACGTTCGACTCCCAGGCCAACAGCTACTGCTGAGACTCTGGGACAGACAGCAGGAACAAGAGCGTTTTCTCTTGCGGGTGAGTGCCACGACCCCCTCCAGTGTCAAGCTCTTCATTAATAAGACAGTGTGCTCCCTTCACTCCAAGACTTAATATTACTTCCCTTTCTCAGCAAAGAAAATCACCTGCCTTCTGGTTACAGTCTAGGCAAGGCAGGTCCATCACCCAAATAGGCACCTACTGACCTAAGCAGCCTGAGTAGCTTAGCCTTGTAGGCCCAGATTTTTGTATGTAAGTAATCATGTAATGTCTGCCATGCTGTGAGCCTTTTTCAAAATGGAAAAAATGAAAGCAGGCCAGGACTTGGGCACTTTTTTTAGTTTTCTTGGCTGCTAGTCCACATCTGAAGCAGCTTATCTTTTTAAACCTAGACTTTCATCGAGTGTTAGACAGAAAAGAGAACCATTTGGTTACCACACTGCCTCATGTAGAAAGACTTGGTTACTTGAGTCCAGAGGTCACTCAAGCTTATGAAATAGATATTCCATAGGGGATATCTTTAAAGACAAATAAACCAGATAACCATAAATAACTTTCACAAAATTTATCGCCCTGCTCAGTTCTATGTGACTGCTGTTGTTGCATCCTTCTGGGCAGTTCCTCAAAAGCCTGAAACTTTGTCCAGGGAGATAACAGCCCTGAACCGGTGTGGACCTCCCTTCTCATGAGGCTGACCAGAAATTAGAGGCATGTCCAACACCCCTCAGCATCTGCTTTCTACTTATGTTCCCCAGCTCTGTGTTTTCCAACTGATTACTAAATTTCTTATGCTTATTTCCCCACAGAATGTACTGTTTATGGTGATATCAAAGATGATCTGTTCTGAAAGAGTTATAACTTTTGGAAGAACTTTAACATTCATGTTGAAGTGCAATATCTAAATTGGGTTTCGTGTATTTTGAATATACTATGTCATTAGAATGTGACTTATGGTAAGTCCTCATACAACGTGGGTGTTCTACCTCCATTTTTCTAGTGGTGTTGTAACGATTGCCTCTTTAATCATGGATGATGTGGAGAAGGTGAACAGCAACTGCTTCTTGTCTTGGCAGGTTCAAAATGATCAGAGATGGTTTTTCACAAAATGTTAAATTGTGGAGCTCTTTTCTGCTGAATGTATCATAGGGCACTTGGCAGATCTATATTAACAGGTCTAAGAACAGCAACAATGAAAGGTTTCTAAGGCTAATCACAGCAGATCTGGCACTACTGTCTCGTCTGAGGATGGATTCTTGGAAAGTCATAGTCTAATTTTATGAAGTGACTTTTTCGGTTAAGTTTAATGGTTGTGAAAAGCTTTTCTTGTGGCAGGAACGCGAACTTGAAAGGACTTCTTCAAGGAGCTGCAAGAGTACCAAATTTGCTTTCATTTAGGTGGTTTTCCCTTTGGTATGTTTCTTTTCCAAGAGTGACTTGGCTTTAACAGAAAGGAAAAGGAGATTGTGGAGATGAACGTGGAAAAGATAAATCTCAGAGACGCTATATTTTTGTGGGCCACCCACTTCTGTCAGGAAGCAGATTGCAAACTAAGTGCAATCTTGAGTTGATAGCTGTTGTTTTCTAGGGGTAAAAATAGTTGCATTTTGCATTATATTTCAGTATTTTTACAAAATGCAAGATGCAGGAGTTATGAAATGTTCTTTTGATTCTCTCTGTCAGGAGACTCTTATCCTTGCACTAGATTTATGTGCTCCATTGCAACCTCTCCAGTGGGATACATAATTCAGGTTTTATAACAGAATGAAACTACAAAGACTCTAACATTGCTATAGTAGTAACTTTTTGCTGGTCTGCGTGTTATGTGTTTTTAAATAAAGGTCAGAATATTGCACCTCCCCAGAGAGGTGCACATGATGTCTCTGTCTGAAGAATAGAGATAATGTATAGAGATAAGGTATACCTATATAGTAGGACTTACTGTAATGATAAAGGCATTAAAACTGAGATTTTTACTTAGCATGGATAGGATACATAATAACAGCTCTCAAATACTGGTTAATAATGAAACTGTAAGCAAAAAAAAAAAGTTTCTTTTTCTCAACAGTTTCAGATGACTGCAGTTTGTTAGTTTTGTTTTGTTTTGTTTTCCTATGCAACTAAAGATTCAAACATAGGCCAAATTGTTAATAATGTTCTAAAAGAACAAGACTAAAGCAGAAGAAATTGCTAATGAATTTTATACCCTGAAAATGCTCATCTCTATGCTAAATCTAGATCCAGCCTGTATATGTGGAAAAAAAAACAACCTCCTAAATATGGCTTTAGTTTTCTACTTCATAGTTACAAGAAGAAAATACCCATGAATCAATAATGAAGGCCTGTAAACACTCTTCTGGCTCGATAGCATACTTAATCTCAACCAGGGGCTGTAGTAAACCACAATTCCCTAGCTGCAATAAATGCTGCAGACTCCAGAGCCAAGCACAAAGTTTAATTAAACGCAAACTGATATACATAAATTTGCTGACGCAATCTCTCACTCTTGCATGTGAAATGTATATAGGCCTCTTCCTGGAGACACTGGATGATTTAGATTTCAATTTCACTCAAGAATCTCTCCACTAATGCTCTCCAGCAAGTCTCCGTGCTCACTACATAAAGCTTTTCTGTTAACTAGACACATTGATCTCCCATTGGTGTACATGCCCAGTGTATCAGCTGCTGAGTAATTTGGCTAATTTAAGACATCCAGTGAAATTTTCCTGTGCTCTAAAGAGCCAGACATCTTTGAACTTTTCAAAGAAATTACATTTGGCAGTTAATGAACATTACAGCACTTGTGCAATAGATTGTTTTGGCTATTGCTGTGCTGGCAATTTTGGGGAAATGTCTCACTGATGCTTTAACACCAGACAAGTAATGTTAGCAATGCTTGACAAATTGTTCCACAAACATTCACAAGATGCAGTTTCCTGTTAATCTGTATCCTGAGCCCATCCCTGCTCTGTGCAGCTCATCCTGAAATCACCTCTCCTTCCCTTCATGAACGGTAAACATCTGCTGTACATGGCAGAGAGTGTCCTGTGGGTGCTTTGGTGAGAGTCACAAAAAAGTTGGGGGTGGGAGACGCCTCTGGAAAACATCTGGCTCAACCTTCTATCAAAAGCAGATCCGTGGATTAGGTTATACAGGGCAGTGTCAAGTCTTCAGTGTTTCCCATGAGAGAAGATCTGCTGTTTCTCTAGAAAGCTCATCCCAATGTTCAGCTAGTCTTAGGCTGAAGATTTTTTTCTTCCAGAAGGACTTCCTCCTAAACCAACTTGGATCTGTTGCCTCTTGTCCACTCTGCATTCTTGTACAGAGACTGCCTCTATTTGCTCTGTAACCCGCAGATTTTGGGAACCTGATTAGGCTGTCCTGGGTCAACTCTCCTCTCGGCTGAAAGAAACCAGCTCCTTTCCCAACCCTCTGATCATTTTGGTGGCCTCCGCTGGCCCATGACCAGTTTTTAATGTATTTCTGGAATGGGGAGTGCCAAAACTGGAACCCTCTTCCAGGTGTGGACAAACAGCTGCCAAGTGTGTACGTTGCCTGGCATGCTAGCACATACTTGCTAACAGAACTGGCAGGCCAGACAAAATTCTCTTGAGTTTACACTAGAGTTTTTTCATTTGGTGGAAGAACTACTTTGAGTCTTTCATCTACATCCATAATTTTGATCTTTCACTGAGTTTGAAAGAACTCAGAATCTCCCATCTGTCAAATTTGCCTGAAAATGGCCAAGTTAAACCATTTTCCTGAAAGGAAACTAATAGGCAGTGTGATCAAGAAAGGTCATTTATTTTGGAAAGTTGAGTTTAGTTAACCACTAGTATTTATGCTTGAGGTGACTTGGGGAAAAAAAATAATCCAAAGCAGACTTGTAGCAGTACTGACATTGCTGCTGGCACTGGTAACAAGGGCAATCGTGGGCAATTTCCTCAGAGTTGTCCTTGCAAACACAATTATAGGACTCTAGCACATCTTCGTTATTTGAATATGCTATTGAGACTTCCTTGGGGATAAAGCCAGCTCTGATGATAGTGAATATCTGTATGACCTTGAACCAATTCTTCAATTATGATTTTTCTCCATGTGGAAAGGGAGAAGGATGACAACCGTTACTGGACTTCGGAACAATATGAAATTTAGCTGCTTTTGCTTTTTTACTGTTTTACTGTTTTCTCCTCAGAAAATAAAATTATCTTAAAAAAAAAAAAGTGTATGTATGACTAATGAGTTCTGGCATAAAATATTAAGCAATATCCCAATGGTAAACAGAGCTTCTGACACAATCTGAAATATACTGTTGTAACTAGCATTCATAAAACCATCATTGATGTGTGCAGGAGACCAACTCACGATGCCTGATATTTCTGAGTAAAAGTTGATCTCTTCCTTTCCTATTTTATATATAGTGGTATTTGTTGATTTACATCCACAGAGTGTTTTGATCTAATGCAATCTGTTGATGCACTGTTAAACCAAAGTTAAACTTAACTATGAGATCTTCACAACCCAATTTTTTCTGGTGCTTTTGAGGAGACATAGTAAGCTGGTTGTTGCCACTGTGCACCCAGATAGATCCAAAACAAAAAAGATAAATCTTGCATCCATGTAAGTAGGAGCTTACAGAATTAGGGGAAACCCAGTCAGCTATTAGACTGAAAGGCATTTTGCATTACGGGAGACATTTTTTTTTAAGGACCAGAATTTCAATTCATTAACTGAAGCTCTGTTTACTGCAGTAGTTATACAAATCAAAGCAAGAAAAGATAAAATCTACAGTTAAAAGATTTATCTTTAGCTGTGCCTCAAGTTTGTTTTCATATGAAAGAGTAAAATGCTAAATTTACAGATTAAGAAAATAAAAGATTTCATCTTGCTGTTCTTGGAACATCTAAAACTGGGACTGAAAATTCTGAATGGGGTTGTTCTTTTAGCAAACCTAAACTCAAAACTGTAGATTAACTTGTCCCTGTTGTAAGATACTGATACAAAGATAAAGCCTGACTGGCAGACCTCTCATCAAAACAGAAAAGTCAAAGCAAATTTTCTTTTTCATCTTACCAGGTCTCCTGCTATGAATAGAGTAAGATGGAATGTAAATCAGGGGAAAAGGAGCACTAACTTTATAATTAAGTATGAAAATATCACAGAATCATACGAATGTGCTATAAAGTACAAAAATAAATGGAAATTTTAGGGAGAAATTCTACCTGTCTTTTCTTCTGATCCTTTTCTGATTGAACAATAGAATCAACATACATAAGTTGCCCATTTATTTCTTTTTTTAGTTTGTATTATCTAATTACATCAGTGAATCCCTTCTGGTCAACATAACATTTTCTGCAGTGAACTCAGGACACGTTAGCAGTCTGCTCTTTACTTCTGGCTCCAGTGTTGTACTCTGGGAGCCTAAAATAACTGTGTTTGTTAGAATAGGTGTGGAAAGTAAAAGTTTGTCTAATGCAATATTTGAACTCTCAAGTGTGTGAGAGTCTACAACCAAGTGAGAACCAGAAGGATCTCCTGCAACTTACTACTGAACAGCTGTTGAAACTTTTAAAGTCCCTGATGTGTAAGAGGCAGTCACGGAAAAAGGAGTCAGGGGAGAAGAAATTTTAGAAGCACTGTTACTAACTCACAGGTGTAAATGGCCACTGAAGATTGAGGTAAATATGAGTGAATTGGCAAAGACAGAGAGCTTGAAAAAAAATTATGGAAGCTGCTGAAAAGGAAAATTTTTCAAAAATGTTACTGTTTTGAGGGGTGTGTTAAAGAGGAGAGGAATGAAAAATGGATTAGTGGCTTAGTATAGTACATCAAATTGAAATAAACTGTACACTCAGGTGCATCAGAAATACAAAACAAAGACTTCAGCTTTCAGACTTCATCTTTCCATAGTAAAGTCTCATCTGTGAGCATTATCTGGTATTCTGAGAGAGGCACATGAAGTTCCCTAGTTAAAGACAGAAACCACAGAAGCTGAGACTAAATACTAGATTTTATGTAAAAATCAATAAAAATATAGTAAGAATTGCAAAGAAATAATAGAAATTATAAAGAAAGCGTTGTAACTTTAGTTATTGTGCATTACATACTCAAAATATGAATCTCTCTTAACATCTCATTTTCTCATTTCTTACTTGTTTAACTTATTTTCCATTTACAACAGTGCCCTTATATGAAGTTTCTCAGCGCTTCTCCAGGAAGTGTTACTGAGTTAATATAAAGCTGCTTTTTGAAAGAAGAGTTACTTTCCTTTTTGGCAGTTCTAAATATTTCTGTTTCAACTTTATGCTCCTTTCCCCTCAAGATCTGAGCTGCAGAGCTGCTTACTTCAGTCCCTGGTGGAGGCCTATTTGTATTGGCTTTGATGTAAGCAGTAAGCTTCTTGGTTTAATTTTAACTTTTCAAGGGAAGAGTTTATTCAAAAATGAATTACACAGCATGAAATCTTAAAAGCTTTGGTTAGATGCTCATGGAAAAAATGCATAACAAGTTTGCTTGGGAAAAATGTTACAAAACTGATGTTCTCCCAGACAGAAAAGACAATGCTCTTTCATGGAGAGAGAAGAGAACAGGCAAGATGGGAAACGCAAGCCTTGGCACAGATGAGGACAGTGCTGCACAATGAAATTTAATTTGCCCATTAGGTGGACTAGATGTCCGGACTGGAGGGACAAATGCTGCACGGGGGAGAAAAAGATTTTTCCAAGCAAGAAATCTAGAATATCATCTGCTGAACTTGCCGTTTTGCTTTTCTAACACTTTTAGCAATGCTAAGTGCAGGGGAACAAGATTTTGGAAGCATTACAGTTACTTTTTCTTGGTACCCTATAACTATCTGTGGTCATTTATTTGATATAACGGCATGCATCATATTTTCCAGGGCAGTAATAAATAAATAAACAAAGATGCAGTAGGAGAAGCAGCACTTTAAGTACATTTGTTCTAAATAAATAGGATTGTATAAAATAAATTACATAGAATTTAAGAATGCTTAAGGTTGGAAGGGACCTCTAGAGGTCATCTAGTCCAACCCCCCCCCACACCCAAGGCCACCTAGAGCACGTGGCACAGGGCTGCATCCAAGCGGGTCTTGAAGATCTCCAGAGAAGGAGACTCCACAACCTCTCTGGGCAGCCTGTTCCAGTGCTCTCTCACCCTCACCGTCAAGAAGTTCTTCCTTAAGTTCCCGTGGAACTTTTTATGCTTCAATTTGTGGCCATTTCCTCTGGTTCTGTCAGTGACCACCAGTGAAAAGAGGCCAGCCCCATCCTCCTCATTGCCTCCCTTGAGGCACTTATAGACACAGATCAGGTCCCCTCTCAGCCTTCTCTTCTCCAGGCTGAACAAGCCCAGCTCCCTCAGCCTCTCCTCATAGGGCAGATGTTCCAGGCCCCTGATCATCCTCGTGGCCCTGCGCTGGACTCTCTCCAGCAGCTCCACATCCCTCTTGTACTGTGGGGCCCAGAACTGGACACAGTACTCCAGATGTGGCCTCACCAGGGCTGAGTAGAGGGGTAAGATCACCTCCCTCGACCTGCTGGAGACGCTCCTCTTAATGCATCCCAGGATGCCATTGGCCTTCTTGGCCATGAGGGCACACTGCTGCCTCATGGTCAACCTGTCGTCCACCATGACGCCCAGGTCCTTCTCAGCAGAGCTGCTCTCCAGCAGGTCGGTCCCCAGCCTGTACTGGTGTCTGGGGTTATTTCTCCCCAGGTGCAGGACCGTGCACTTGGCCTTGTTGAATTTCATGAGGTTTTTGACATAAAGATTATGTCATCAGTTGCTCTTCCCAATGAGAACAACATACAGTATATTGCTTATTTGCTGGTGCTAAAAACCTTGACAGTGTCTCAAAAATCATAAAGGCTAAAATAATCTTGAATAAAGCTAGGTATTTTCCAAAAAGAATTAAACCAGCATCATGGACCCTCCCCAAAAGAGCTTAACAGAGGACATGTGCAATTGGCTAGCTAGAAATTGGGTGAGCTTGAAGAAGAGCCCACTTTCATTAGTACAGACAAATGCCTAAAAATTCAGTGGAGTCCCTGAAAGTGTGGCCAACTGCAGGGACAAGCACAGGCCAAAAATTTGTCAAAAGTTAGATTACTGCAAATGTATTCCAAAAGCAGTCTTTTTTTGTCATTTATTAAAAAGAAAAGGCACTGTAATTAAGCTCTTCGATACCTTAAACAAGAATGAGGAGGAGCACTGGTGACGGAGAAAATCCAAGGAAAGTAGGTGGAGTGCATTTACATGCTTTCAAAATCCAAGCCCAAGCCACTAGATGGCATCAGATGCAGCTCTCCTGGTATATGGTGAGCCAAAAAATAAATAAAAGGATAAATAAAAAATTCTTCCTTTCATCCAGTAGGCAAGGATGGATTAGGTTTTTATCATAAAAGTGTATGTATTGGGCCTGAATCTAATGATGAAAAATAGCATTGTGTTGCCATAGGTCTCAGGAAAATACGCAAGAAAGTACAATTTATGAACAGCGAGAATGTGTCAGCTTTTTCCTTGGGAGAATGCACAGAAAAAGGCCAAGTAAAATGAGATGACACAAACAAAAGTCAAGAATTAATCTGCTAAATGTACAATGTAGAGCAACACAGGACAAGCAACTTAGATCCCAGAATCCCAGAATCACAGAAAATGGTTGAGGTTGGAAGGAACCGCTAAGGATCAGCTAGTTCAACCCTCTGCTCCAGCAGGGACACCCAGAGGACGTGGCACGGGGTGGCATCCAGGTGGGTTTGGAAGATCTTGAGAGAAGAATACTCCACAGCCTCTCTGGGCAGCCTGTTCCAGTGCTCTGTCGCCCTCAGAGGAAAGAAGTTCTTCCTCATATGGAGGTGGAACTTCCTGTGTTTTCATCTGTACCCATTGCCCCTTGTCCTGTCACTGGCCACCATGGAGAAGCAGATGGAAGGCCCATCCTCACTACAGTCACCCCTCA